>JAABNY020000129.1:23832994-23844088 GCA_015164015.2 Brevimyrus niger | reverse complement strand
GGCACAAGGCAGGGACCATCCCAGGTTGAGGAACCAACCATCACAGGGCACAAGGCAGGGACCATCCCAGGATGAGGCCAACCCATCACAGGGCACAAGGCAGGGACCATCCCAGGATGAGGAACCAACCATCACAGGGCACAAGGCAGGGACCATCCCAGGTTGAGGAACCAACCATCACAGGGCACAAGGCAGGGACCATCCCAGGATGAGGAGCCAACCCATCACAGGGCACAAGGCAGGTACCATCCCAGGATGAGGCCAACCCATCACAGGGCAAACATACACAGGTAACTGCAGTTATCCTCAGCATGTTTCTGGGCTGTGGGGGAAAACCAGAGAACCCAGCAGAAACCCCAATGTTGACCCAGGGAGAGCGTGCAAACTCCACACGCAAGAAGCCATGGCAGAGGCTCTAACTGCTGTGCCAGCACGACAACCTGACAATGATTACCAGCTCTGAAAATATTCCACTAAATATTCAATGTGTCGATAGCAATTTTGGAAACATATTGAAATCATTTGGCTTCCTATGCAAACACATCTGAATCAGCACGTTTCCCTCCGAGTAGCTCATAAAAGTGCTACTGGAAATGCGGATATGTTTAATGTGCTGATATGAAGACATGTGGTCTAGCATGTCATCACACATCTGCAATGACATACACCTCTTGCAATCACATCAATAACAATGTGAAAGAGGTGGAATGAAGCACATTTTATCAATCATGAATTGAAACATAGAATGACTTAGGGCTGTGTATGAAAGCCATACTTTGGGTTGTTGATGTTGGAACGAGTTGAAGGAACTTTTTCAACCATCCTCATCTTGTGGAAATTTCAAAGTTTTAGATTAAAATATGTCTAGATCTGGATGTGCGCATGAATAATGAGATTAAAGACATCGCTGGGGCCCAAAGTTAAATCACGACCAGTATGAAATGAGACGGATATATGCCCCGCATTCCCACTTTCTTGGTTGCCAGAGAGCCAACGTAGAAGACAGAGGCTCATACCCAGAACACCTGCAGCTCATTTTTTGGCTGCTCTGGACTTCTTACCTCAGAAGTAGAAATTTTGAAGCTGCGGTAAGAATGCTAGCCTTTTTCCTACGAGACGAAAAGCCATAGAGTGAAATTTGGTCACCAGGGGGATAATGACCGAGCACCCTAAAATAATTCATGGCCTTTCTTCTCTCCAGCTGTTTACTGACAACAGTCATGACATGGGAGATTGGAAGGAGGTGGGTGGAGACCAACAGACCACGACCGACTAAATGTCAGGGAACTAAATTTGAAAACAATGGCTGCTGGAAGTTGTGTTCAAATTGCAAGGTTTCAAAGAAATACTAAACATTGAGGCCAAAATCAAAAAACACGAAGTGCTGAGTCACTGAAAAGAAAACAATACAGAATTAATGGGGCTCAGCCCCTTGTGTGAGTGGGAGGCAGGAGAGTTGCACCACCAGGACCGGACCACCAACCACATGGAGCCCCGGAGATCCACAGCCTCAGAAATTCCTACTGTTCTAACCGGGTTTCAGTCTTTGTTCCCATCATACAATGTGAGCCACTTCCTTTGATTCTTGGAGATTTGGACTCCTCAATGGATGGTAAGGCCTTCACTATGACTAAAGGGATATGGGAAACACCACACTTGACATGAGCATTTTTTGTACTTGTTTCCACGCAGAAGTCAAGCTGTAATTGGAGAATGGCAGTAATGTGGCACCAAAGTAATTGTACCAATGAAATATGGGAAAGAGTGGGAATTAACTTTTCAAGTTACTTAGCCATCTGCTGCTCCTAATGTCTTGATTCATGATCTAGATTGGTCAGTGTCACTCCACAACCAGTTATACAAAACAAATTTTGATTAGGGTACGATTACATTCTCCTTTTCCCAGACTTTTTTTTGGATCTAATGATGCCTTAAATATCCAGGATCTTGCTTTGTTCCATGTTGCCATTTGCTTTCTATAGTCAGAAGACTTTCTGTGAGCGTATCTAAGCTGCTTCGATGCCTCTCTTTGCATTCTGCTCCAGGTGTCCTGTTTCTTGCAAAGCAGAATAAGGTCACCATAATTTTGAACGATTCATCAAAGTAACCAGTCTACAGCTTTCACCATGGGTACAGATTATAACGTCTAAATGTGTGGGATAATCGCAAAACAAGTTTTGACATTCCCTTTTTGTTTACTGCAGAATGCAGTTCTGTCTTCCTGTTTATAAAACGATGTTGCAATAGATGTTGCAACGATGTTGCGATTGTTGCTTCAACAATAGGCCAGAACACAATGAATCCACGACAATGACATAACATGAGTGCTCTTGTTTGGGAAATATTGCAATTAGCCCATTTTTAAGCCTTTAAACATAGACATAAAATAATGAAACTAACTAGACTGACTAGAGTTGGTCGTAAACACTGTCTTTTGCAATCTGCATGGTGGGTTCACATTGGAGTGGTTTGGAGAGGGGTGTTAATCTCATCTCTGTCCTACTCGGAGATGGGTGACACTATGTTTTCTGCTACCCAAACGTATGTCTACACTCTTGGATAGATTCATTTGGTTTCCAAGGATTCCATGGAGACAAAAAAACGCATGGAATTTTACAATATTTGAACAATACAAGTGTCCATACCCAGACATGAAACCATGCCTATTTAACAAATAGAGCTATCTTTTTTTAAAATATATTTAAACATCTCCAGTTGTTCCCACGGCTGCACTAATCGACAGATAATTATGCAGAATATCTAACCTTCAAAAAAGACCCCAAAAAGCAGTCCCTGTAATCACCCCAGTGACTTTGGGACACATTCAGACTATGACACTTAAAGCTCGTTTTCTTTTAGCATCCCTTTTGCATTTTGCATTGAGTTAAAATGATAACCAGCAAAAAGAGTAAGTCCAAGACTTAATGCCATGGTCCCAGTAGAGCCAAGCACCTGATCCTGAATGAACGCATGCGGTCAAGGACCAAATGGCACACTCTTGTGGTAAATGGTGAAATGACACGACAACAGTCCTAATATTTAAACAATTGCAGAGTAATAGAAACCAGAGGGAGAAGAGAGAGCTTACGTTAGATGCGTCCATGCTCGTGGAGCTATGCGGTCATCCTGCAGCCTGTTCTGACTCAAGTCCAGAACCTTAAGTTGGATCAGCTTCAGGGAGTTTACTGTCAGCTCCTCCAATTGGTTTTGTGAAAACCGGAGTCTCTGTTGAAGAGCAGAATCCCACTTATAAAATACTTCACATGCTTCAAATTAAATCAAATCACCAAAATTGCTACATTTGATTTTGTAGGCATATTTATAATGCTTATTAGTGAAGGATATGTGTTTGGTTCTGCGAGTTGATTTAGATATTCATGCAAGTAACTCAAGACTAATACTTCATATCGTATTATAATGTTCAGGGAATGGACCATGAAAAACAGTACATTACCAGCAAGATGCAATGCAATGCAATTTTATTTATATAGCGCATTATCACAACATTACATTGTCTCAATGCGCTTTACATTTCTGTAAAATTTTGGTACTTCTAAAGACCCCCCAATGAGTAAGCCAAAGGCTTAATCACTACTTTACAGCATCCTGTCTACAGAGGTCACTACAGAAATTCTGTGTTGTTACCTGAAGGGAGGGAGGCAGTCCTGATGGAATTGCTCTAAACTGGTTGTCATCCAGTCGTAGGTGGATTAATTTCCGGAGTGGCCTGAAGGTCAGAGGGGACACCTTTTCCTCATAGAGGCCATTGCCCTGGAGTTCCAGAGTCAGCAGTTTGAACAAACCTGAAGACAGCCACACACTTAGTGCTGGACAGCAGCATTACAACTTCTGCTGATACAGAAGGATCAACTTAAAACAGTTGCATTCATGGACACGCAGACACACTCTCACCTTTGAAGCTGTAGGGTGTAAGCGAACTGATTTTGTTGTCATTGATCTTGAGCTCCTCAAGCGATTGTGGCAGAAGTGGGATCTTCGTCAGATTGTTGTTGTCCAGGTTGAGTTTCTTCAGGATTGACAGATTCTACGGCAAGCCAAGAGTATGGTAAGGCTCAACCCAAAAATCCAGGAGACTGGAAGGCATGAGACTTCAATAAAATCACTGAAAATAACCTAAACCACGGCAGAAGACATATAAGCTACGAGACTTTATGAACTTTAACCAGATGTAGCTTTAACAAGATTTATAACAATTTATATATATACTGTGTGTGTGTTTGTATATGTATGTATGTATATATATAAATGACTATGATGAAGATCAGACTAAAAGCGGTGAGTGAGTGAGCCAAGCCTAGAGAGTAAATGCTATTCAGATCAAAAGTAAGAAAAGCACAGAACATGGAGACACTGGCAATGTTTACTGTGAGATATGTCTGCAACCTAAACCTTTAAAAATGTTTTCAGAAATAGAACACCATGCATGAGACGTCAAACCAAAAACATTTTACTACAAAGGAAAGGGAGAAATACAAAGAATTTAGGAAGAATTTCTTCCACCCCCTTTAAAGTTCTTCTCTGTCCACTACAGAGCTGAAAAACTCCGTAATTGGTTCCCCAGTCCTTGTTGCATATTTGTATTAATTTAGAACTCAGAAGACATGCTTGCTTGTCACTTGACATTAGTGACTCCTGGCCAGCTGCCTCAGCAAACAGACCACCTTTGCAGACTTTATAAACCTACCCACGATTGCAAATACCCACTAAAAGTCACTGTTTCCAACCAAAAACTTTTATTTTATTGTAAACTCCAGATGTACCATCCTATTTCAAAGTTAAACAATATATAGCATGTTTAAAAGCACAAAATCCTCAGATGACCCCATTGCATTTGACAGCTTTGCCTTAAATAGCAAAGTCTTCACTGTGCACCTCAGGTCTTGTCAAATAAAGCCTTTAATTATCACATCCTTGCTGCAATAAACGGCTCCTTCTGTCTGCTCATTTCTTCTTTTATTTTGTCACATTTCCCTTGCGATCTGCTTTCACCGACTGTCCTCCATTCTACCCATGCATCTTCGTAATTCAGTGTGACAGCCTGCGCCTTGAAGGACCATAATAATGCCTCCATTTAAAAATCTTAGCTGGCAACAGCTAAAAATTACTCAACAGTTTAAAAATATTTTACCTATAAATTTCAGTTCTAGCAATGATGCTCCGGAACGATCGGCTGAGACTTTGACTAACTGACAGCAGAACTTCTAAGAAACGCATTTTGGGCATGTTTCTGGAATCTAAATGTGGACCTAGTGTCAGCCTATAATCCCACACTAGACATACGTATGTATCCCCTCTCGGTTTCTTTCCATCTGTTATTTGTGGGAAGGGAGGACAGGATATAGTAAAAGTTTTCAAAGAATTTCTTCCTGCTTTGCGAGCCTTGATACAGAGTGACCGCGTAACCAGCGTCCTGAAAAGCGCCAGTATGGTCCAGCTGCGGTCACCACAGTGTCCGCTTGCCAAAGGATCCTTCACTGCCTCATACCTCCCAGTAGGAGGCGCGGTCACACATCTACAGCACCTGTGTTTATTTGCGGACCTGTCTCGTTCCGGCACGGCCGGCCAGATTGGGATGCCATTAATTGTTGTGTTCTGACGCTTTCCAAGTAGACCCACTTCAGAGGTTCTGAAGGGAGCTGAAGTCCAGCTGGAGAGGATTCAAAAGTAACAATTAAAGATTAGGGTCTGTCCAGATGGCTTGTGTTTAAAAATTCCAAATGGTCCTACAGTAGCATGAAAACCTCATTTGTGGGTTGTGGTGACTGAATAATAACGGAGAGTTTTCAGCCCATATAAAGGCACCTAAACTGTTTTTAGTGATCTAAATGTTTCCTTTCTGTTCGAGCTTCATAGATACTGTTTCACGAAGATTTTCATGGGCAAGGGAAGACACTGCCAAGAACTACTCATGTGCTTTTCACATGCAGTGACTCAGACAAAACAAGGCTCATTTTTCCCCAAGTTCTTAACTGGGAGACCATTATTAAAATTGAAATTATAAAATATATTTTGTAACCAAATAAATATTTTTTAATATACAAAAGTAATGAAATGTAATGCTCTGTAAGTTAAGCTCCTGTGCGTATGATTGGCAGGTCGCCAGTTCGAGTCTGGCCTTGGCATGTCTGTGACATGCCCTTGACAAAGACCCTTAAGCCCAGCTCTGGGGGCACTGGCATGGGTGGCTGCCCTTCGCTGCCAAGCTTGTTCTCACCTACAAACAGCAAGATGGAGTAGGCGAACAGTGAATTTCCACACAGGATCAATAAAAAGCCTAATCATCACCATCATCTTCTGGGCTTCTGGAGCTGTGGAGACCTGAAAATCCGAGTCAGATGAAGACACTTTGCTACTAAGTATTCCACAGCAGATAGGTGTGTTTAGGTGAGAATTTTGACACTAATGTCTCAGATTTCTAGCCTCCGAGGTCCCAGAGTCAGGTTCACACCCACCCATACCATTTGGGTCCTGTTTTCTGTGTGGTTTCCAATGTTGACTTACTGTTTTCTCATATCTACCTCCGGAATGTCATATTTACCTAAACCATATTGGTTCTGTCATTATCATCCACCAGGTGGCAGCAGATTCAGGCTGTCAGGGCACTGCTGGGATGCAGTGCTTTGTTCAGTGAGCAGCATATGGCATATTGTTTAAGATTAAGGATTTACGACCATACGGCTACAACAACTAGCGCCACAGAGGGCTCTGCTGTTGCACCTTTATGCATAACATTTTATCCAATGGTTCCTGTTTCAGCAGAAACAAGTCCCCAAACACATTCAAAAACTACCAAAAGCAGCAATGCCACGGATAGATCCGTGCAATCATGACACCCTCAAAAGACTTACCCGGAACAGGGTGGGAGGGAGGGCAGTGTCGATCAGCTCATTCTGATGAAGATCCAGCCACTCCAGCTGTTGAAGCCCAGTCAGGGATCTCACAGGGATCTTACGCACCTTACTGCCTAAATAAAGACCGACACGAGTCATTATCCTCACACACCACAAATGATTCAAAACCACATTGTTGTGAGGCAGCGATTCTGTCATTCGAACATACACTGCAACTGTACTAAGGAAAATGCCACTAAAGTCAAAAGCAGCACAGAAGATGTGATCGATGTACAAATCAGATGCTGGAGCATCCTCTGTCCCATAGCTGAGATCCTGCCTCCCGCCTCACCCGACAGCTGGAAGGCAGTGACTCCTGGGCCAGTGATGTTTGGCAGGTGGGTGATGTAGAGACCCTGGCAGGTAATTCGGGAATCAGCCAGTCGACATCCCTCTGGAAGGGGATTTGTGAGGCTGGTCCCGTTGGACAACTTTGCTTGGGAAAGGGGATCTGCATGGCCATTGTTTACCCCCTCCCCCTTCTCCTCATCATCCTCATTATCCTCCTCCTCACTGTCATCATCTTCGTCATCATTGTCTTCCTCGTCACTTTCTTCCTCACCCTCATCGCTTTCTTCGCTTCGTGCATCTCCTTCAGTGTCATCTTTCACCTTTACCAAATGCAGGAAAATTAACCCCAGATTCATTGTTTACTGAAAGTTCAAAGGACTGACCCCTGTGCAACTAGGCCTCATCTTTTAAAACAACCCATCTGCTATCACTTTATCAGCAGCATGCTAACATCCCTTCACCTTCATCAGCCAGCAAAACAAATAAAGAACAAACTCTAGCCACATTGTTCCCGGAAAATGAAAGCCTGCTGGATAAATAGGTTAACAATGCAAGCATGCTGACCTCATTGAGAGAAGCAGGATGTGGAGTGACAGTGGTCACCAAACGCTGGTCATCATTTTCCCCTTTATTGCCCATGCTCTCATTTTTGTCCCCGTCATCATCTTCTTCATTTTTCAAGCTCAGGGTTGAAGGATGGGCTGAAGAAGGAGACTGCAGAGCTCAGCAAGCTGGACATTAATCTCATTGAGCGTGGGACTAACCTCATACGGATGCCCCCACAAGCAAGGGTACTGTCAAAGTCAAACATTTGTAACGCACTGTGAGTGAGGAGCTGGTCTGTTATTTAGGGAACAAGCTGTATGCTGCATGACGGAGGACAGCAGTGTTTATACACTCAGGAAATCATCGGAAATGTTCTGTTTGCATTACCAACAACTTGTTAAAGTAATATTTCCATGTAGTGACATTTATAGTAAACAATATGGTCTTTGCGACCTCCTGAACCCTAGTTAAAGTACATTTTTGTTAGTATAATGCAACCTTGAAGAATAACAGATAGTAATTCACAGACTAGACAATAAATGTATTTTCAACGTTTTAAAAGAATCAGCATAATCAAATTCTACTTCTATGGAATTTAGGTAAAAATAGAGCGTATTAAATACCTTTAAAAATAGCAAAAGAGCAGCTCATAAGCCAGCACATTTGTGAGCCACACAGTACCTCTTAGGGACATCCCATTTACACGGTAACCATGGTCTGGAGTGGGAGTACTGGGAAGGCAATGGGTCACATGACACAGATGCACCTGTGCAAATGACAATGACAGCTTCTGGGTAACACTTACCGGAGAGAGTTGCTTCCACCGCAGCTGCACCTGCTGCCACCTCAGCCTGGTGCTGGGGGTCTATGAAGCCCCATCCCTCAACCGTGGGGGGAACAAGAGCACAAGCCCCAAGCCACAGGACTACAAATAAGAACATCGGTAACGATGGCCCCAAAATGCTTGAAGCTTGAAGCCCTAAAGACAATGAACCTGGAGACTCAAATGAGCAATGGGAAATGGGGTGGAGCAGAAGATAGAGTTACTTTCACAACACCCCTTTTATTCATGTAAAAAAAAAAAAACGTACATCTTTCCACCCACCCCAGCACCAAGGTGTCATTCCGGGCACTTCATGCACACGGAGATGTCAACGGAATGGCCTGGAGATTCTTTAGCATTACTGGTCTTGGACAAATTTAGCTTAGGTATAAAAAACATGAAATATACACTGTAAAAAAAAAAAATTGTTAAATTTATGGTAAATTACTGGCAGCTGTGGGTGCCAGAATTTCACCATAAAATTTTATACGGTTATATATAATAAATTGTTTAAATCCGTATTTTTCAAAGATTTTCAGATTAAAATATTATGGGTTTTTATGTAAAAACTAACCGTTAAAAAAACGTTAAAAACTAAAAATCTACGTAACTGTAAAATGTACAGGTGTAGATTTTCTACTGTATTGTATATTATCCATTGATTCTGGCCAGGATGCCATGTCACAAATGCAGTCTAGTTAAAACTTTTCTACTCATAGCCCTTAACAGGACAGTGAATCACACCAATCACCACAACACCTGCTTGTATAACAGCATGCAAAAACAAGTACAGTGGTACCTCAGTTCTCGAACTTCCTAGACCTCGAATTTCTTGAAAGTCGAACAAACCAGTACGTTTGACCTAGAACTCGATCTGAATATCAAAAGTGGAACTGTGATTGGTGACCTAATATAAATTTTAAGCGCCAGGAAATAGTCATATTACATCGCAATTCTTACTTGAATGCCTTACCACCCCAAGTAGTGTTCATCTAGCAATACAACTAAATATCAGTAACTTTCTGGGGAACAGAAGAAATTCAAGTTTATTTTTTAGTGCATTAATAATAATTTGCATATGTTCCTATGTTGAATTTATTTATTTTTTCTTAGCAAATATATATTTACCACCCAGATAAACATTTTCTTTGTTGGCCAAAGACCTTTGCATACTGTAGCACTGTCGTACATATGCCGGTTAATGAACTGCCTTTACTGAATTCCCAAATCTCTGGAAAAACGTCTTCATCAGACATGTTTAATTCAGATGTAAAGGAAAACTCAGAGACGCAGTAGTATGAACACGACATTTAGACAGCGATATGAGTTTTAAGATCGCTCAAAAAAAAACCATGAAACATGCTGTCTGAACCCGAAATGTTACATAAAATATTGTTGAATAAACAGGACACCCATCAGACCCCCCCGCTTCCCCTGCCTGTCTGTGTTTCTGCGACTTTTGCGCAATGAGGCAGCCTTCCTCGTTGGCGGTCTCCCTCGCCTCCACCTCTCCGCCTCTCTGTTTGTGTACAGTGACGTTTTCTTCGCACTCTGCTTGCGGATTGATGCCCGCGGTTTCCGGAACAGTGCTTCCCAAAGCAGGCCAGCGTTTACTCGCCGCGGCTCTGGGGGGAATGTGCAGCACAGTGAAGACAGCGGCGTTCGCTCAGACATGCTGCGCCAGCAGTCAGGCCCCCGCACTCGGGTGCGGAGGAGCTCTGCTGGGCCGGTGCGTCCTGGCAGGAGCGAGAACAAACCACACGGTGTGTGTGTGCTGTGAAAACCTCGGCATCCAAAAGTGTGTTCAGTCATAGGTACTTCATGAACAAGCTCTTCTAAATGAATGGTAGGCTGTGTGTCTGAGGAGCCATTTTTGTACGAGTCAGACTAGATACAATCTCATAATGTCTGGGTTATTTGGTTTAGAGTCGTATTCCCTGTAAATGGTGATACAGTTGTTAGGTTCTTACTCCTGGGTGTGTATGTGACGCCTTGTGCCAAGTTGATACAGTTTTCAGGTATTATTTGCTCTCGTTGAAAATTATTTTAATGTTGGTAAACAGAATTCCACTGAAAAATGGAATCAGAACACTTTTGAGTGCCACTGAATGAAGGGAATTGGAGCACATGATCCTCCATCATTAGCCCAGAAATGCTCCGTAATGAATAAGGGGGGGGAGGGGGGGGGGGCCTGGGGTGAACGACAGTGTTTTAGTGTTTCACATTTAGTAGTGTGAAATACGACTACATATTGTTGCAATTTAGCAGTTCTGATGTTGAGTGGACTAACAAACCTCCCCATTAAAGTTTATGAACCCACTTAGAGAGAAGAACCATAGCACAGGAGACCCCAGCTGGCCTCTCCCTTAGCGGCCTCTCCCTTAGCGGCCTCTCCCTTAGCGGCCTCTCCCTTATCGGCCTCTCCCTTAGCGGCCTCTACCTTAGAGGCCTCTACCTTAGAGGCCTCTCCATTATTGGCCTCTCCCTTATCGGCCTCTCCCTTAGCGGCCTCTCCCGTACCGG
>JAABNY020000129.1:23804297-23820470 GCA_015164015.2 Brevimyrus niger | reverse complement strand
CTTGTAGATGTGTCTAATCTTGTTCCAAGATGTCATTTTCTTCAAATTCCTAAAAAGGAAAAATGAACTGTTTAGATGACTCCCCCAGTTTCACTCTCATACAAATAACACACACATACATGCTTTATGTTGCCTCAGCACTCCCCTGGCCCCACCCATGCAAATGAACATCTGACCCTGAGTACATCCTGGGCCTCCTCCCTCTCGTCTGCTGTGACAGGCTTCTTGTCCAACCTCTCCAGCAGGGGGAACCGGGCCAGCAAATGCAGACGGTAATCCTCGGCCTCAGCCAATGGGTTCTCAGACAACACTAGCGTCTGCAAAGTGCCTGATACACTTGCTAGAGAGCGCAGAGCTTTCTGGGAGGACACCAGGTTACCCCTTTTGAGAAAAGACCATCACCAATTAGCACCATCTCCAGTGAAGGTGTAACCATAAGTTGGCTGGGCTCTCCACACAGTATCAAGGACAGCCACGGTTTCACTGGTGCTACCTGATGTTCAGGTACTGCAGAGCCTTCATGTTGGCACTCATGCCATCTAGGATCTCCAGCTGGTTGTCCCGCAGGTGCAGGGTGGTAAGTCGCTCCAGATGGTCCAGTCCCTTCAGCTGCCTAATGCGGTTCTGAGCCTAAACTGGCCATAAAAGACAGGTTGAATGATTAGCAGGAATGTTTCATTTTGCTACCGATGATATAGCAAGTAGACCCTGAATTGTGAGAGAGCTCTACCAGGTGGAGTCTGTGCAAGTACAGGTTAAGAACACAGTTGAGCTTTAGCAGATGCTGGGGGATTTGGGTTACATTATATCAGTGGAGTAAAGAAGCAGATGTATTTTTTGTATTGACTGCATAACAAGGCTCCCTGGATTCTGCACAGATACGCCCTCTGGTGTGAGAAGACTATACCAGGTAGAGTCTGCGCAGATTTGGCAGCCGGATGCCATCTGTCGTCTCCAGCTTATTCCCTCTCAGTTCCAGAGTCACTAGGTTTCCCAGTCTGTCACATTGCAGACCTGACATTTGCCGAATGCTGTTACCTGAGGAGAGACGTTCTTTCAGTATAAAGTGGCAGGAGTTGTGACAGATTGACCTCAAAGGTTTACTGTCAAAACTGATCATCCACCCAGACTGAATGTGTCTGATACTGACCAATCAGATTGAGGCTCTCTAGGGCCAGACCTTTGAGGCCCTCAAGGCTATGGATACGATTGGTTGCCATACTGAGGTATTGTAAATAGGCCAGTTGGTTCATAGGCTGGCCGGCCAAACTCTCCACCCGATTTCCATCCACTTTCAGCCAGAGAAGCTCCGTGAGCGCTGCCAGTGGAGACAAGTCTGACAGACAATTGGATGAGATGTCCAGGAACCGGAGGTGGACAAAGTTGCTAAGCAGAGCGATGTCTGTCAGTCTCCTGGCAATTGGAAAAGGAGTGGGGTATTCAGGGTCGGGTTGCATATTTTGTTGGCAGAAAGGTTCCCAGTTATACAATGGCAGTCAAAACTTCAGACACACCAAGCCACCTGCAAAGGAGAGTGCTAGTGTCACATTATATGACATGGCCACCTGACCTAAACACAGTAAAGATGGTTTGGGAAGAATTTGACTAGAGTGAAGGAAAAGCAGCCAATGCGTTCTCACCATATGTGTAAACTGTTTTAGGACAGCTGGAAAAGCATTGTAGAAGGCTACCTCATGAGACTGGTGTAGCCCTGTTCAAGGGCCCAGTGGTGAGATCGCTCTGCCAATCACATGATTTGAAGACCCAACCCATATAGTAGCCCCCTCAACAAATAAAGCTTTTTGGCCAGTGCATAATTCTATATAAGTTATTTTATAATATTGATGTCTATAATTATTCTAAAATATAGAGAATAGCACAAATAAACCTTTTTATGGGTAGGTGTGTCCATGCTTTTGAATGGCACCGTATCTAAAAGACAGTACTACATGATCTATTTAATCCATGCCAAGATGTAAACAGGCAGGAGACAAAACACAGGGTTTGAGATGCTACAGCAGTTAAGCTGCTCTGCTTGAGCCAACATGCACCCTTATAGGTGACACACTTATAAGTATGTCAAGGTCCCAAATGATGAGAAGGGGTGATGGGACACTTACCTGTCTCTCAAATCCATTTTGACAAAAGCATGAGCCAGACCATTCCCAATCTTACATAGCATTGACAGACCATGAGCAATCATCTCCTGGGTGACTGGGCAGGCAACAATCTGTGTATTGAGAGGGAGACAGGTGCTATGGACACTGACCACAAACACAGCATGGGAAGTTTCTATAGAAATAAACCAGAATGCACCGAAATCACAAACTGTCAGTGAAACAACCAAACCTTTGTTTATCATACATGAAACTAGCCTTTAAACAAGAAAGAAACAGACACTGAAAATAAGCAAACCACATTGAGAACATGATTAACTAAACATGATGTGATTTTTAAGAAAGTTTGACACGTTGGACCCAACAACACACTGCAATTAATGTTAGCCGACCACATGAGCTGTACCTGGTCTTCTGGCTCTAACACAGCATCCTCTCCTTCATGCTCCTCCTCACTTTCCTCCTTAGTGTCCTCCTCCTCTTCTACTTCCTCTGACTCTCCAAAGCTGAGCTCCTCTTCTTCAATGTCTGACATTGCTTCTTTTACTTTTGTACAGTTGGCTACGTTAAGGAGAAAAAAACACGTGTAGGTGTGTGTGCTCACTTCTTTTTGCTGATCTGTTTATTGTATTTTCAGCTACATAGTTAATGAAGTAGCATATTATTGCAGAATACGTGCCTGGTGATCTGAACTTCTAGAAACCCGTAATAACGTAGCCATGGAAACGACGCCAACAACCTTAAATGGTTAGCGACGGGGTTAGCCAGTAGATTCAAAGGGAGATTACGACATTCAGCTTGTTAGGGAACTACCATAGATGACTGACGTCGGGGGTAGCCAATATTTTCAGTGGGAGAGGATACGTCCAGTTTGTAGGCGATATGGAAAACGTAGTTCTTGTGAGTTCGTTCGTGCTGAAAGATTCATTCACATATCATATATCCGGTAGGTTGGTTAAAGAGGGAGTATCTCGTTTATTAACACAAGACCCACTGACCGAAGCAATCACAAACGAATTAAGTGCTGATACTAAAGTCGATTAATACGTTTAGCTACAAACTACTACGCCTAATATGCAATAACCTATCAAAAACTAAACATACGAATCGTAACGTTTGGACTACTTATCAATTAACGCGAAATACATAGATGCTACATCATCTGAACGTTTTACGAACACGGTAAAAGCAAGTAGCAAGCCATTTCCTATATAGTTACATAAACACTTTTGCATACGCTGTTTAGAATTTGGTGATCAGTGGTCATAGTTAACACACCACAGCACACAGTGCGCAAAAACGAAATGTGTCCTCTGCATTTAACCCATATGTGACTTTCGTGACATAGCATGAGGCAGCTAATTCAGCGCCCAGGGAGCAGTACTTGGGGACGGTACCTTGCTCAAGGTACCTCAGTGGTGACTTGCTGGTGGGGGATTCGAACCTGCAATCATTCGATTGCCCACAAAATAGCTGCCGAAACCCGGGATCGAACCAGGGACCTTTAGATCTTCAGTCTAACGCTCTCCCAACTGAGCTATTTCGGCTCACAAGCTATCAATATTATTAAGTGATAGATGTTCGTGTAAGTCGTTTTGGTTAAGCTTCCTTTGCGACGACTTGTACGAGTATGTTATGATCGCCTTGCCTATTGCATTCCGTACCACTTATTGCGGTAGATGGAGTCTGAAGGTTCGGTTGCAATCAACAGAAAAATATGTTCACGGAAGTATAGTACTTGCCTTTCTGCAATGTACAGTAAGCAAAAAGAGCTTGAAGTAGCAGCAGTAATACGGCAACGTAATAAATGTGAAATGTATCTAAATCCCATGAAATATCACTTTATTTCTCGCCTACTTAAAAACAGGCCGATGATCCTGCTTACTCATTATTAATAACAAACTTCCGAGACGAAACAAACGCAATTAGAATGCACGCAAAGAAAATGAATTTGAGTCGCCAAAAAGGCATGCGTAAAAAGATCAAATTACAATCGAAGATAAAAAATATATATGTTTCATTGGTTAATAATATAGCAGCAAAATTGTTAAACACAAAAGTTAGACCTTTGAACTCAAATGTACATTTACAAAGTGAACAATCACTGCCATAATTAACAATACACAGAATGCTTGGGCCAGAAGACAAAACATCTGGAACCAATAACTTAATAACCAACTGATTACTTACAGGAAAAATATATACACAAATTGTACAACAACATGCCCGTACATGGAAGTGTCAGCACCGATGCACAAGGCTCGAGTTCAGCGTGCAACACAGAACACTACATTCTGAGGGGCAATACAGATCACTTAATGCATAGTTTACATGCTTTGAAAAATACAAAACTACTGACATTTCTTGTAGTACGTCATTTTGGCTGCCACAGTACAAATGAAGCTTAGGTTCTCAAATCTCATTAACTCCGACTGCTTTAGACATTTTCTTCTGTACTGGGATGATAGTGGCAGAGTGTTGCAGCAGGGGTGGAGGCTGATGGAGAAAGGTCATAAGGACAGAAAACAGGGCACAGAAGATGAGATGCCCGTGGTCCAGGTGGCACCAGAGCTGCGCTCGCAGGACTGAGGGAGAGAGGTGCACATTGTGCCATCCTTCAGGCTGAATATAAACAGCCCCAGAAAAGGGTTAGTAAGTCACGTGTAACAGGTAACGCTGGTCTTTAGAGAAAATACGACAGCCACAGACATACCTGCCCAGGGATACTAAACTAAATGCCATGTAAATTATTCCAATTTTATGCTACTTATACCCATTCAAAACTTTTTTCATACTTTACTGACAGCAGTACATCAAGTCCGTGGGCATCACGTATAAAGACTAAAAACACAGGTATGAAAGCAGTCACATTTGCGATTCATTCCAACATGGAAAATCCTGTAAACAATGTGGGTGACACCCGAATACACTGTCACCTGTCACTGTCACACCAAGCAGGATGAAACCTTAACCCATCATCACCATACAAACATGTAGAGGGTCACGGACAGACACACACACACACACTATGAATGAAAAGGCAGCAGCTGGACAGCAGTGTTCGGTGCTTCACCACTTGCTGTAAACGCAGTCGAGATGATGCACGTATAGACCCAGAGATCTGCTCGGTTCACACAGCACAGGGCCCTTCGCGTCGGCTGTACATCGACTTGAAATGTATAGCGGTACTGAACAGATGCGCTGTAGATACGGCAAAATGCTGCCACGCGTCTGCTAAGGCAGCAACAGCCTCTGTGCTCACATCTCCTCCTGTGCACTGCAGAGCTCTTCTGTGCTCTGCTGCACAGCATCACAGCAGGATGGTCTGTGACACTCCATCACTGGAAATGGGGTTGAAACAGAAGAGAAACACAGTAAGAGGTAGAAGCTTGCGAGTGGCCCATTAGGAGCAGTGAAATGTGTAAAATACAGATAGATACATTAATATATACACGCCGATGGCGGTGTGTGTACATACATACAGGGGGCTGTACTTCATCTTCTTGGCATCTGGCTGATCTGGAACACCAAGCTTTTCCCTCCTTTCTGCGGCTCGATCCCTATACTTCAGCTGCAAAAAATGGCCCACTGTAAAACTGCAGGCAGGCAGCACCGTTCGTACTTATGCGACCGCGCCAGTACACACCTCACCCTCCCGTCTCTCTGAGCCATCTTGCTCTGCCTGCCGACTCTTCCTCTGCTCCAGGTTTTGCTGTGTAGGAGGGAAGGAAACATGCGGAGGAGTGGTCAGTGTCATGTTGGCTCCGCCCACATGATCTGCCCCCACCCCCTAGGCTTCTAAAGCCACCTTATGCAGCTCGGACAGCTGCTGGTGCCGCAGAAGGGCTTCCTTGCTGGGGAACTGTCTCCTGCAAAGCAGGCACGCCAGTTTGGCCCAGTCTGTCAGTTTCTCCTCGTCCACGGTGCCCTTCTCCCCGCCACCCTCTTCCTCGCTGTCACTCTCGCCACTGTAGGCGGCCACCAGGCCCTGAGGGGGGCTGCTCTTCTGTGACGAGGGGCAGATTTCAGGGCATAAGAACTCCGAGGTGACACGCAGCTTAGATCAAACAAACAGCCAGATAACACCCCTTCCATCCTTATTCTCCCGCTCCATCCTCACCCCTCTTTCCTCCACTCGTTTCAGCTGGTCCATCAGGGTCTGCGGCCTCTCCAACAAGGTGCCCTGCATATGGGGGACATGCAGCAGGGTGAATACAGACGCAGAGCCAGACAGCAGGCCCCTGACACCCACCAAAACCAGAAAAAAAAAGAGGAATTACGGGTGGGATGGGGGGGACAGGCACGACCTTCTTCTCCAGGATGGCATATCCGGCGTCTGCGCTGGCGGACTCCTTCCTGTCATCTGCGCGGCCCGGCAGGGAGGAGGTGGAAGCAGCTGAGCGCAGGTTCTCCTTCTGCCTGTTCAGGCTCTTGGCCCAACGTTCCATATCCTTCGCAATCTGGGACAGGAAAGCGTGGCCACGCCGGGGAGCGTTTAGCAGGCGCACCTCACCATTCAGGGTCACAAGAACTGCGGCCGTCACCTTCCTGCGGCAGCGGCGTACCTGCTGGGCCGTCTTGGTCTTCGGCTTCTTCTTCTCCTTGCTGGAAGCAGCCAGGTTGGAGGGTGGGAACTCGGATGCGGAGCCTGAAGTCTCCGTGGAGGATTGAGCGGGAGCTGGAGTGTAGGTCTGCTTTTCTCCATCCCAGTACATGTACTGCTGGGTGTGGGAGTTGTAGTAATACTGTGTAAAGCAGAAAGGATCAGACCATAAGTGCGAAGCCCTTCTTCGTGAATCATAACGCTGGAGACTCCATACATTTCAGATCGGAATGGACAAGGAAACGGCAGACCTGAGAGGAGGCGTCGTAGTACAGGCCAGTCAGCGGGTCATAGTAGAAGCCAGAGCTCTCGTCGTACTGGTAGGTGGACACATCTGGCACAGCTGGATGGAAGGAGGGACAACATGTTTCTGACAGCAAAGTGCAGGGAGACACCAAAGGCTTGGAGACGGTCTCATACTTACGGTACTGCTGATACTCGTAGGGCGTGCCGGGGGTCGCCGGCTGTCTGGGTGCTGCAGGCTGGGGCTTCCCAATGATCTCAGTCTTCTGGGCTGTGGGGGCCTGGGTGTAGAGCACGGCCTGAGGAAGGAGCACTGGGTCAGGACCCCGTCTGCCGAGTGCTCCTGCCTCTACTCACACCCACACCATCTATCCGAAGCTCCCGATTCTGCTGCCTATAGGTCTACGTCAGCGTACCTGTGCAGACTGCGTGGCCCCAGGGGTGGAGGGTGCCTGGGTTGGTGTGGCCCCCAGAGGCCCCTGGCTAGCATCCACTCCTGGTGCCTCTGGTTCAGAGGATGCTACAGCTGTAGCTTGGAGACAGAAAGGCAAAATTTCACATTCAAAATATTCAAAAGAGCAGCTGTCCACTTCCGTTTGTTTTCGGTACCAGGACATCCTGCTCTCTGGCACTAAGGATGTGGGTTCTCTGAGCACAGAAGCTCCTCACCTGCTGTGGATCCTCCATATGCTCCCATCAGTCCGGCCCCAGGGGCAGCTGGCACAGCTCCAGCCCCTGTCACACGTCCTCCTTCATATCCCTGCCCCTCCGACCCCGGAATCTCCTGCCCCTCCTGGGTGTACGTGCCCACATCTGCCCCCTGCTGGTACAGGCTGTACTCGCCCCCTTGTGATGTAGTAGCAGCATTTTGTGCTGTCTGTTTAAAAAAAATAAAAATAAACAAAAATACAAAAAAAAAAAAAAACGCAGTGGAAAGAGTGCAGAGAGAAGGTACTTAGAAGAACGGTAACATCAGAGCACTTGGGACAAACAGGAGAGGGCAGGGCGCCCAGCCTGGTACCTGAGTGACGGCCCACTGAGCAGCTGCGATGGCTGTGCTGGCTGCGGTGACCGCGCTGACCCGGCTGCTGTCTGTCAGGAACACGTCACTGAGGGAAACCAGACAGAGGTGGCAAGCATGTCAAACCGCTGAAAGCTCACTGGTAGATGGGTAATGAAATACGCAATTGAACAAGAAAATAAGGCCACCCCCCTCCACAACAAGCACGTTTATGTTTCCGAAAGTTATGAGGGAGAGGACTGCAACATGTGTGGCTGTGGTGATTTACTTTCCTAAGAATGTCGCCTTGTTTAGATCTGGCTGATGGTACAGGGCTGTGCTTGAGGGTAGTGATGCCCAAATGAAACTTCATGAACCATTTGCTGTATTCTTTGACCCCACTAGATGGCGCTCTTGGATTGCATTAGAGCATGTATTGCGCCGTTTTGATTAGAGGGCACCATCTAGTGAGGTTAGAAAATACGGCAAATGGTTTGTGAAGGCTAATTTAGCCATCAAACTTTTGGGAACGTGAGAGTTACCGCTTGGAGCCCTTGGCATACTCCACAGCTATGACCTTCCCATCGATGGTCAACGGTGGCTGCAGGGCCTGCAGGATCTGGAGCAGCTGGGATGCCTCCTGGAGGACACAGCAGGAGATGGGAGTGAGGCCTTCATTTAGCCTGCGGCTGGTTAACACTAAACTGCCAGTAAATCGGGTCTCACCACGATGGTACTGAGCTGCAGGAAGGCGAATCCACGGTTGAGCTGCGTCTGCTTGTCCTTGATGAGGCGCACGTTCGATGGGGACAGTGTGGCGAAAGGTGCCAGGGCCGTCAGGATGCTCTCCAGGGCAGTGTGAGGTCCCAGGTTCCTCAGGATCAGAGCTGGGAGCATGCCATTGTATGTGAAGAGAGCTGAAGGTGTGCGTCTTAATCAGCCAAGCATACCAGAGCAGTCGATCGTACTTACTGTCATTGGCTACCTCCACCGGCTGGGCAGGCAGTGCCAATGGCAGGATAGGGGCAGCTGGGGTGTAGATGGTGGGCAGCGGCAGCAAGCCCTGAACTCCTGACTCCTTTGGCTGGCCTATGAGTGCTTCTTTATGCACCACAGGTAGTTTAACTTCTGCTTCTAGGGAGGGACACACCAATCAGTGAAGCAGAGCACAAGTGGGAGGAGAGTGCACAGCAGCTTCTGAGCCCACTACAGGGTTGGTGTAAACACACTCTACCTGATTTTGGGATCCCACACTTGAAACATTTCTCTCGCCTTTTGAAGTTTTGCACTCCACACTAAAGAGGGAGGAGACTCAGGGTTACCAGGAGGCACAGAATGCAAGCATGCAGACTTCACTCAGCTCATA
The DNA here is from genome assembly GCA_015164015.2 of Brevimyrus niger. NCBI lineage: Eukaryota > Metazoa > Chordata > Actinopteri > Osteoglossiformes > Mormyridae > Brevimyrus > Brevimyrus niger. Next base: position 23,811,141 of record JAABNY020000129.1, on the reverse strand, counting down.
GTCTAAAAGGGCAACGGTTTCCAAGCAAAAGCTGGGCGATCTGCACCTTGTTGCAGGACCAGTCCTCGTTGGCACGGGGCTTGGGGTCACTGTAATGCATGGAGACTCGCTGACCCAAGATGGTGAGGACCCTCTGAAACACACCCAGAAAGAGAGTCGGGGGAATAGAGAAGGAACGTGAGTTTCACCAGCCAGCAGCTGGGCCAAGAGAAGAGCCTCAACTGATCAGAGAAAGGCGGAAATAAGGCCGGTGAGAGCAAGAGAGGTCCGAAATGAGAGAGAGGTCGAAAGCCGCAGAGAAAGGTCACCTTCCGCTTTAGAGAAAGGACCAAGACCTTGGCCTGCATGCCACTGGGGACATGTGGGAGCGGGCACTGACCTCGCTCTCCAGACCATAACCTCAACCCCCCCCTTCTAGGGGAAACCTGCAGATGGCTAAAAATATGATTAAAAAGTCCCCTCCATGTGCCAATTGGACCATCCTGACAAGCACTGATCCCATTTGCTTCATCTGGGGGAATAAGACTAATTTGACAAAAGCCATAAAAAAAATCCCTGAGGGGCAGGAAGAGCCTCCATAAAACACAATAAGATGGACTTTGACCCACATGTAAACAGACTCTCACTTCAACTAGAACCTCATCAAAGCCAACAGGAGAGACTGAGGCCTCTCCTTTGGTCAGCAGTTTATGGCAAACTGTAGTCATTGAGAGGCTAATGGGCCAAAACAGCCACCACCCTGGAACCTAGTCTGAAGTTCATCTACCGAGCCTCCTTCGTGCATCTCAACCATAAAAATAGACTATGAAAAAGACCTCGAGATTTTCTTCAAAGACAGCTGTCCTGGAGGGTTCAGACACCATTCGTTAAATGTGAACAGAAATGGAGTCAGCAGTTATGCCATCACAGATCACAGTGTACATGTCTTGGGGAGTCCCCTAAAGACGTCTACCATTGGTACACAGGACTAAACAACACTGAGCAGTTAATGAAGGTTCTATTGCTATGGGTTTCTAGCATACAAATACTTCAAGCCAACAGAGTAAATTTTATCAAATCAAATTCTGTCTCCATTCCAACATGACCTTCACCATGCCGATGGAACATAGGTTCTGGAGGCGAAACGGGGCAGGGGCCGAGGAAGTTAGGGCTCGTATGGAACTACAGAGATTCTAAACAATGTATACTTCATTGAAGAAAGCAAATTGACAGGAAAGAGGAGAAGTTGGTGGGCTTGGGTGTCATGGATGTGTCTGTATGTAGGGGCTACAGCCAAAACACAGATACCAGCATCTTACTGGTTGCTGTATTGCGTTCACTGCTGACCTGATGCTGTCAGTGAACGCAGGTCTGATCTTTCAGACAGAAGTAAAATGTAAAAAGAGTGTGAATTCCAGGAAAAACCCTGATACTGCAGCCATTAAACACAAAGGGGGAAAATGAAGAATAGTGAGTCTGCTTTCACTGTGGCAAAACTGGTGAGGCAGGCTGTGCGGCCGGCATGCGGCCTTCGCCCGGCGAGAGGCGTTGTGGGCGTGTGCGTGTGCGTGTGTGCGCAGTGTGAAGTGACCTGGTTGGTCTCCATCCAGCGGGTGGCCTCCTGCAAGTGACTAAACTCGACGAAGGCGAATCCTCGGCTCTGACCTGGAGACACAGCCGCCGGCCGGCCCACGACGACAGAACAACAACAACACAACAACGCAGTGAGGGGTTAGTGCTTTCACATCAGGGAGGAGAGAGAGAAGGAGAGAACGAGAGAGAGAGAGAGAGAGAGAAAGAAAGAGAGAAAGAGAGAGAGATAGATAGATGACTGCACTTACCACTCACCCACAGAGTACACCTTACAGTCTGTGCACATAAACAGTAACTGACCAAGGGCTATGTGACAGGCCAGCTCACTGCCATAACCCCCTATCTCACACTCCCTAAGTACAGACACCTATGGTGTGTGCAGTGAAACAGAGCTGCATGCACACACAGCACAGTCACTCGTTCCACGCAAGGCTACGGTGCCGCACACACTGATTCGACCTCACACAGCACAGACATAAATGCCCCCTGTCCTGGCTACAGAACGTTATTGGAATCAGGCTGCATGGGGAGAAAAGAAAATGCTAAGCTCATGTCAAAGAAAGAGGGCAGCAACATTCACACGATACTTACAATGGTCTTGTCAGACAGCAAGCAGACCTGCAAAGAAAGCGCCTACAGAGTGGAGAAATGGGCAGTGCATGGAATGCCTTTCTTACAGGGGGCGGTTGGAGGGGGGTAGAGGGGGGTGCACGATCTCCTCTTTAAAAAGGGCCAGCAATATATTTAGGACCAAGACCTTGTGTTAGATAATCATGAATGAGAAACAAAAAGGGATGGAGGACAGAATGAGGGGGGTGGAGAAGGGGGGTGATTGAAATCTCTCACTGCGCATCCAGGAAGAAAGGGATTATGGGTAAAAGACACCTGTCCTAGCGTACTGCTGTGCTGTGTTAGAAATGAGATGCAAGGTCATCACTGGACCTCCAGTGAGAGTCAGCAAGCAAGCAGAGACCATATGGCAAGACAAGCCGGATCCCCCAGCTCACCTGAAGACTTGTTCCTCATCAGACGCACTTCTCGGGGCTGGATGCCCTGCTTCTGCAGCTGGGAGCGGATCTGGCAAGAGAACATCTCCATTGGCTACTAGCTTGTACAAAAAGCCTTCTAATATTTGTAATAAAAAAACTCAACACATATTTCTTCCAAGTCAGAATCAAAGAAAAAACAGATGGAGTCCTACACTCCAACATTAAAACATTAATAAATAAAATAAAGGGGTATGCAAATTAAGTAATTTTAGGTAATGTTTAATTACATAAAACCTGTAACACCCCTACAAATAACAGGCAGATTTATTGGCAGCAGAGGCCACTGACTTCATTGACTGTTGCATTGGGAGGCAGCATCCGAAGCATGATAATGTTACTGGGCCTCTGGTTGGGGTCCACATCAGCCCTGTAGTCCTGGTCACGAAGGTCCGAATCGACTGAGGACTCTGGGCCACTAGGGTACCCACCCTCTCCTCTCTCGCTGCTTCCCCGGGACTGTGGCACATCTGAGAAATCCTACAAATGAAGAATACGTCAGAGCAAAAGAGTTAAACATGGACAAGGGTGGAGCAGTCAAGCCAATGGTGGAAGTCATGACACGTTCAGCGAGTCGAGGACAGACTTGAGAAGCCCACAAGTTACCGCTCTCTTGTCTGGACCCTGGCTGTATTTGTCTTCCTCTTGTCTCATTCCTATATATTCCTCCTGGCCAGAGGGGGCGCTGCCATCCATCCTGCCCCAGCTTCCTTGCTCCTCCAGCTCCCCCAGGTCTTCATCCTCCTCTGGGTAAACACCTCCAGGTGCCATGTCCTGCCCTGGTCTGAAAGGTCGGTACTCCCTGCGATGGTCTTCATGCTTTCGTTCAAATTCGTAAGAGTGGTCCCCCCGGCGAAATCTGGAGTGGGTCTGGGAGTGGAGCCCACGTGCAAAGTCATTTCCCAGCCTGCAGTCTTCCCCCCTCGGTCCCCGTTGCCGGAAACCCAGCCGGCCGTCAGGGAAGACCCCGCTGTTGTACTCTCTGACCCCGCCTCCTGCTCTCTCTTCTCGCCTGTACAGTCTTTCATTGGGCACCCTGTCCTCATAAGATTCCCCAGGCTCATCATCTTCATGCCCATATCCTCGGTAGTCCATGTCTCTGTAGTCATGTTCAAAGTCATTGCCATAGCGACCCATGCGGTCTCCCCGACCACCTCTATTCAGAAAAAAAAAATACAGCACAGACATTGTTAATTAACTGCTGATGACAGTGCACATTTTAATATTTGACTGGACTGTCTTTAGCTTTAAGATGCACATTTGTAAATGCCTTTTTCCCCACATGCTTATGCAACATCTCAACATTTTTTTCATCCAGATTTGCATTAATTTCTTTTTAGCATCTTATACTGATGATAGGCGAGTTGAATCACTCCATTATTTAGGATATTAAGCCCACTGACTCCAGTCTTCATCAGCACATCTCAAAGACATTCAATAGGGTTAAGGTCAGTGGAATTAGAATTTAGTGGCCAGTGGTCCTTGTCAACACACCACAGCACACAGTGCGTAACAACAAAATGTGTCCTCTGCATTTGACCCATATGTGACTTCCATGGCATAGCAGGGGGCAGCTAATTCAGCACCCGGGCAGCAGTGCTTGGGGACGGTACCTTACTCAGGGTACCTCAGTGGTGACTTGTTGGTGGGGGATTCGAACCTGTAATCTTTCAATTACAAGTGCGCTACCCTAACCATCAAGCCACCACTGCCCACCATTTACGTGTATAAGTGATTCCTCATGCTCCCTAAACCATTCTTTGACAATTCAAGCTGATGAATCTTGTCAGTATTGTCCTGGAATATGTCAATGACATTAAGAAGAAAAAAAATCCATTGATGGGGTAACCAGCCCATTGAGTAGATTCAGGAACTCAGCTGACTTCACTTTATTGTTGAATAGTACTGCTGAGCTGTAATAATAATCCAGCCATCAGCTCTTAAGTACTTGCTGATTTAAACTCAATATGCCGGGCAACATATTAACCATTAGCAGCAGGACACAGGTAGCACAACATCCAGTTATACACACTATCAGTCACTTTCTTTGTCTACTGGTTTGTGGATCATCCTACATTCCGCTGTGAACATGCCACCATCCTCTAGATTACCCTTACTTCCAGGCATCTCCAAGGATTCATGGGAAATTTAAGTTAAGAAAAAAGGAAACGAAGCACACTCACCGTCTCTCGTAATCCATGGTACCCCCTCCAGCTTCCACAACTCCAATGTTTACGGAGGCTACAGCATTCACATAAGCTAAAAGGTTAGGAAATGTGACATTCCACACGCATTTTTATTTGATTCTTTATATACTGGAATACTCAGTACAACAACAACAGTAACGTCATATCAACGCTATGACCGACACACCTATCTAACACTATGACTTACTAATACTCTGTTTAATATTACTGATATTGACCTAGGTTGTTTTTAACACTATAACCATCACTGATACTGTGTTTAGCAGTGTAACTGATACGGAGCTAAAATCAAATTACTACGCATACGTAACATGGCGGCCCTGGGCAATAGTTTTAATCAGTCACATAAAACCATAAATGCTACTAATGAAACTAGTTAACCAAAACTACAAATGACAGCCGTCAGTTTACTTTTAAAATACTAACACGCAAATCAGACTTCTCGCAATAGCCTAAATGAAAAACATTTCAGGATAGATATAGTCATATCTACTCCTATTTATCTTCAAAGCGTTAAATAGTTAGTTTACCTAAAGTTTACCGATGAAAACGTCCTTACGGAGTCTTAGACAGTAACCAGCAACTCAGCCCTCTCGTTCTCTATCCAGTTATCTGTGAGTCAGTACGAGTATTTGGCAAGTTGGTTTAAGGGTTATCAATTAATACCAACTAACCAACCAGCCGCATAATAGTAACAGGAGCTGCTAACGCTGGCATGCTAACCTGCTAGGTAGCGCGCCGCCAGTCGGAGTCGATATCGTTGACATGCTAGCCAGCTAGGCTACGTCCGGAGACCTGGGAGGCAACCGATGACCGTGTGATTTTCTCCCTGATTAGGAAAAACGAAACAAAGTACTTACCCTTGTTTTGCCGACGGAGCTGCTAAGTCATAAATGTCTTCAAAAAAATTAACGTACTTATCGCAAAAATAAGTATTAAATTACAGTTCAAACTGTCTCGTATAAAATGGCTACTACAAAAAGGGCGGGCACTAGACTGTATACGTGGATCATGACTGGTAGACAAAACAGAGCGGCACTGTATAGACTAGATGATTGGACAGTAACGCTATTACTCAAAAGCCCTGTCGTGTCCGCCCATGTGGACCTGCGTTATCAGTCTGACCCACTGAAGGACTAGTCCTCCTTCCCTTTTGGTGTAATTTGTCATATGCTGAATGCTAACAGATTGCGGCAGGCAGGCCGACTAGCGAAAATTGTATAGCACCAAAAGTTATGATTGTACGAATTGTGCAAGAAAGAACAATCGTGGATATATGTATCTACATGTATGTAGATTTAAACTAAACCAAGTACACCTACTTAGTCCTGCCGGTGACATGTGACAATCATTCAGTCAATCATTGCAGTATCGTCACGGCGTCATTTTTTTACACATTAACCTTAGACCAGTGGGTATTTTTCGTACGTCGCTTAAATCATCCGAGATCAGATGCCTCATCTTGGATGAGTTAATGATTCCTGCTTGAAAAGCCCATAAATACCAAGTCTAGAAAACTTGATCGGTAAGTCTCTCATTGGCTTCCACAAAAAATATATATATAAAAAACAAGGTGCAATTTTTCACGCAGTCCGAGCAGGACCTTTTATTAGAGGGGTATGATGAATTCAAACATTTAATATGTATTAAAGGAACCGCATCAAAAGCGGCCCAAACCAGAAAAGACGGCTGGCAAAAAGTGACCGACAAATTAAATGCGCAAGAAGTTTTTAATTATTGTATTTATCACTTGTAGTATTACGTTCATTGTTTCATTATTATTTTTATTATTATCATAATATCATAATTACAGATCAAATACAAGCACAATCATGCAGGTCATGTGAACAAGTCAAAGTGAAGTACAAAAATATACAATATACTTCAAACTGGTGTGTGTGTGTGTGTATATATATATAGTAAGTGTGTGTGTGTTAATTATATGTATATGAACTTTAGGAAATCTTTAATATTTATAAAACATTCCTTTGAAGCTAATAAGAAGGAGGAAGACAAATA
>JAABNY020000129.1:23765440-23784588 GCA_015164015.2 Brevimyrus niger | reverse complement strand
ATGACTTGGTCACCTCAGAGTTATGACCTTAACCTCATTGAAGGTCTCTGGGATGTGCTGAAGGAGGCTTTATGGAGTGGTTCAATTCACTTATCAATACAGGATCATATATGAATGCAAATCTGGATGGAAAATAAAAGGGTGAGATGTTGTATAAGCCTGTGGAAACAATGCCATGACAAATGTGCGCCATGATCAAAGCTAAAGGCGGTCCAACGAAAAATTCAAATAGCGATTGTTTTTTGGACGGGCAGTGTACATGAATATATCAATAGTTCTATATAATTTGCACACATCCCCTTTGAAATAAGTAAATCAAAAGCGAAAAAGACGCAACATCGGCTATATGTTTTATAGATCAGAATTACCCAGTATTTTAGCCACCTATATAAATTGCATGTTGATTTTGAAAGAACATACGGAAGGGATGTTTTCAGTCATCGCTCCTGAGACAACACTAAGAAATACAAATAAGAAGATGGATCAAAAAGGGAAAACACTGATTAAATGAAAAAGGTAAACGTACAGAGGGCCCGTGCATGTAAACAGGTACATTGCCTTCATTCTCAGAAATATGTGAAACAGTGTTGCCGGAATCACACATTATGACGGTCACAAAAGATGGTGTAACCATAGCAGTTGGGGCAAAAACTGCCATACACTTATGTGGGGCAGCACTTGCACTGCCTGACTGCAGTCGTGGCCACATACAGTGGTACCTCAGTTCTCGAACTCATTAGAATTTCTTAAAAGTCGAACCAGCCAGTTGGAAAAAAAATTACCTACAGAACTCGATCTGAATCTCAGAAGTCAAACCATGAACGCCGGTCTAAGATAACTTGTACGCGGCACGTATCTCAGCGGAAACAACGGGTAACATTTCAGTCTCAGCCTCGCATTCGCTGTAATAGCATGGTGCATGTTTATACTAGCTGAATACATATATATATAAATATTTAGACTGTAAAAATACATTTAGACAATGATAGACAGTAACATTATCATGGTAGAGGGGTTTGCGTGCCTCAGTGACCCTGGGGGCTATGTTGTCGAGGCAATTGCTCCTGGTAGGGTCTCCCAAGGCAAAAAGGTCCCAGAGGAGGGGTCAGGCAAAAAGAACCCTAAGATAAGGCATTCAACCAAAGTCAATTTCCCTTGCCCGGACTAGGGGCACCGGGGCCCCACCCTGGATCCAGGCCTGTGGATGGGCCCTTTGGCGAGCGCCTGGTGCCATGGGGCCCGGCTGGGCACAGCCCAAAAGAGGCACGCAGGTCTGTCTCCCGGTGGGCCCACCACCCGCAAGGGGAATGTCAGGGGTTCTGTTCTTTGTGGATCGGGTGGTGGCCAAGAGAGGCCCTGGTGGTCCGATACCCGAATGACAAAACTGGCTCTCGGGACATGAAATGTCACCACTCTGCTGGGGAAGGAGCCTGAGCTCATGCGTGAGGTTGAGATATACCTACTAGATATAGTCGGGCTCACCTCAACGCATAGCGTGGGTTCTGGAACCATCTTCTGTGGAGGGGCTGGATGTGCTTTTCTTTTGGAGTTGCGGCGGGTGAGCGTCGCCGGGCTGGGGTGGGTCTACTGGTGAACAGGGAAGGACACGTGCACGGTGCTTTTGCAGAAGGAAAACCATGATGTGTAGAAGCGATTGAGGTCTGAGCAGGTTGTTAAGACAGTCAATGTCCTACAGCTACACTAACAATAATTATAGTAGCAAAGGATATGGAAAACGATGACCTTTGGGAACTTCTGAATGTTCAGTCTCTTTGTGCTCTCTGTACACTTGTCACATCTCTCACACATCTGAAACACAATGCGACAGCCTCACACCATGGATGTCTCTCAAAACTGTGTGGTCACTGTGATACATGGACACCTACAGCCACCACGGGTCAATTAAATTGCTGCCAGCATACAAAACAAGCCATAAGTGGTATATACTTACAGGTGCATTTTCCTGGTCAAGTTGTTCTTCCTTGGAGAAGAGATCCAGGCAGTCCTTCAGGGAAACATTGGTCACTAATGCAGTCCTCTGTAAAGACAGATTTAGGGAGGTTAATGCAGGATCTCAGATCGTATGCCTTAAATCAAATAGTTGCTTTGAACAAAAGATGAAATGAAATACCTTAGGGATAGGCAGTGACATGTCACAGAAGACAGCAAACGTGGTTGACTACTGAGAGCAGATGGAACATTTTAGAGAACTTCCCAGCTGACCAGAGATAAGTTCTGATGTGGGAGAAAAGCTAAATGGAAATGTGGAGAAGGTGGAAATTACAAAGAAAGCACTTTTTCAAAATACAAAGAGATCAAGGGAAAAATGATTCTGATAAACGTGAATGGAAAACAAATTCACCTACAATCATACGGTCATCATTCTCAAGGTATTTGTCCCACATACTGGCAGCTTCTTCCTCAATTCTGAAAAAATAACGTCAATAAAACCAGAACTGGAGAAAGGAAATCCAACAAGCACCTCGTCTCAGTACCTGAGCTTAAAGTCCACCCTAGGAGGTGCTGTCCTGGCATTTGGTGGGCGACGATTAATCATGGAGTGCAGCCTGTCCAACAGGAAACGGAGAAACTCCTGCGCATCCTGCTGACTGAGAAACAAGACCAGCCAATTTCCTTTTGCCAAGTTTCATGTTACGCTTCTAAGAATTAGACTCCATGACAGTTTTTAAGCTAAGGGCTTGATTAGCTTTTAGCATCAATGAGGCAGAATTAGTGATGGCCAAACGAATATATTCATGAACCATTTGCTGTATTTTTTATCCCACTAGATGGTGCTCTCTATTCATAAAAAGGGCTCAACATATGCCCCAATGCAAACCAAGGGCACCTCATTGGGTCAAAAATACAGAAAAATGTTTAAGAGGCTTCATTTGGTCATCACTAGGCAGAATCCATTTACAACAGCTAACTGAACATCATAACCCATATGACGCGGCTGATGCATATGGACACAGAGAGTTTAATAACATCCCATGAAATTCAAGCACTCACCTGTAGCCATGGAAGTTAGACACATATTTCTTGAAGATGTGTAAAGTCTGCTTGGATCTATGGCTGTGTCCCCCTCACTGGGGTCCCACAGGTTAGACAAGACCTGAAAAATGCTTTGATACAGGAACAGGTTTGTAGAATCTATTAGTGTGCCTGGTTGGGAGGGGGAAAGGGTGACATGTGATTTTCAAGAGGTTTTGAGAACATGATACAATGGGGGAGAACTTACCTATCGTTAGTTGTGGTTCTTTGATGGAAGCCATTTCCTGAGCAAAGGCCTTGGTTAAGCAATAGTCTCTCACACTGTGTGTGTGAGACAAACACTGAATTATAGAGTTGAGGTAACACTGCAGGGAGACAAAGAGACAGTGAAGAAAGTAGAGTTTCAGAGCAGTCAAGAACAATAATGAAAAATAAATAAATAAAATAGATTTAAAAAAAAAACTACTACAAATACTAAAGAGGGACAAGGGATATGGTCTATTGCAGTGTTTCTCAATTTGGTCCTCCTGGTACGGAACTGAGAGGGAGCAAAAATGTGCACTGTCGACAGGAGCAAAAACATGGACTGATTATGGGTGTCTGAGGACCGTTTGGAGGCTGAGAGATATAAGCTATACTGTGTTTTCCACATTACGGAGCCCAACACGTCCAGTGCCAAGTCCAAAGCCCGCATCTCCCTGCAAACGAGGAGATACAGTTAGTGCTGACCCTAAAATGAAAACAAACCACAAAGCCAAGCATATTGGTTTAGGTTTTTGATTTAATTCTACGGGAGGTACAGGGTCCTTCCTCCTGCTCTGTTTACAATGAGTTCTCTGTGTCCCAATTTAGACCACAGATCTAATTAGCTGGTTCCAAGAGGCAGAGACAGACATCATATTAACACCAGTGAAGAGCTATAAGCTGGAGCGAGGTAATGAGTGTCGGAAAACACGTGCCTGTCCTGAGGATTTAAAGGCAGCATTCACTTTTCACGAAGTCAGATACCTAAATACTGCAACCTGCTAGAGCCTCCTAGGAACTTGGTGCTATTTCAAATAAATGTTTACATTGAGTGTAATTCATAAACTGAGCAACTTAGGTGTTCAGGCCTATCTCAGCTCCTGGGTTTTCTTACCAGTAGACCAAAGAGTGTTGGGATTATAACGCACATCTCATCCACTCTAATCCTGAACTTTCCCATCAGGTAGTGTGTTCAGCTCCATGCTCTTCATTCTTCTCACACTTTGATTGTACTGTACCCTCAAACATCTATCAAATACCATTAGGTGCTCTTCCACCAAAGTTAAGGAACCCAGCTCTGAATTCTGAGTCCCTAGTTCTGAGTTCCTGGGCCATCTTGACTTGGGATGTGTTTCCTAAAAGCTCACATTGACCACTTACATATTTGGACCCATTCAGTTACATGTATCCAACTAAGATGCTAACATAGTTAGCAGCTATGCTTTTAGGAAACACCCTGGGAACCACTGCAGTTCCTGTCCACTTTTTTGTATTGCTTTCACACTGTCTGTTTATACTTTATATTTAAGAACTTTACCTTGGGTATAGTTCCACTTTGTATATAGTGACTTACCTATATGCTTCTATCCCCATTGTCTGCACTTTATTTGGATCTGCCCGTTTTAATGCCTTAAATATTTTACTATTTTCCCATTCCTGTCATCTTTGTTTTACAATTGCTGTAGAAGAAATGGCAACACAATTTTATTGTACTTAAGTACAAAGACAATTAAGCTCTTATCAGTCTTATTTTTTCACATATAGTAACTTCGGAAAAAACACAAACCCTTCTGGCTGTTTAAAGATTAAAAATGGGATCAGCACATGACTAACACTTAGTTTCTGGTTAATTAATACATTAAGTAAGAATGTACTACTCCATTATTTATGCCGCCTCAAGTAAAGTGCTACTGAAATTTCTTTCATGCAACACAATGCGAGCTGTGAGTTCTAAGCAGATTAGCAGCTCCGGGCGTTGAGGGTTACAGCAACTCTGCATGAGGTACTGTAGTACCACCGGCAAGAGCCCCACGAGGGAGGTGTAGAACTCAGATTCGGAGAGGTCCACCTGCTCCTGCAGGTGACTGCGGGTGACCAAGACATGGCAGAAGGCCTGCAATGAGTTCTCCATGGCAGTGATGCCAGTCCGGGACATAACCTTCTTTCAACCTGGAACGTTTATGATAGTCAGTGCCATAGTCCCTCAAACCGTGGGAAAGCTCCCAACTATCTTATCTTCTCTCCTGATAGGAGTCAAGAAGGAGATAAACATGTTAATGAGTGATAATCAAGTTTAACACACCAAATTCCTGACAAGCTTTAAAAAGATACCTCAAATGTTTTACCAGTGGATTGATGGAATGTCAATTTCTTTGCAACAAAGAAACACAAATTTTGAAAAAAAATCAGGTGCCCCATGTTTTACCAGGTCAACCAATAGCGATTAAGACATCTGAATAGATGCAGTGTGCTGTTAGTTTTGGTCATTTCTTTTATATTTAAGAAACAGAATATAAATACACATGCATACTAGGACACAATGCTATGGGGAATTTTCAGCTGAAATGGAATCCCTACCTTGAGGGGAGGTGACTGTAGTACCACAGGTCAATGTGAAGGTCAGTGTGTTTTACAGGTTTAAACATGCTCCGGCTTTCTCTGTCCCATCGCAAATTAGGTAATAAAACTGGAATGCAGCTTCCGGGAGGCTCCGGACCCCCCGTGACCCAGTAGGATAAGGGGTTTGGAAAATGGATGGATGGATGGAACTGCAATGCAGTGGCGGCTTTTGATATGCTGTCAAGTATCTCTTCACCTGAGCTTCTGTAGCTGTCTTCTCCCCTCTTGCCTGTCAGTCCTCGACAGGAAGGTGAACTCCCTGCTCTCCCTGTCTGTACTTAGCCACCTTCGGATAATTTGGGAAACGAATGCCTGTTCAGATTCATTGTACATGGGTCAATTATATATTGATATTTTATGTTATTACATGAATTGTAATATTTGCGCATAAATTCCAGGCATAAATTGCCAGATGCCCATTTCCCATAGACTTTGGGGTGCTGCTCCCCCATAAACTCCTCCTGACGGTCACAGTGTTTGGCTTGCACAAATGCACATCTGACAAAGCCTCTCTTGCAGGCCTCCCCTGAATACTGCTGGTTTTGTTAAGCGGGTGCATCCTTCTCCCCAGTTTAAGATCACTGGACTGGCTTTTTGTTTGGGATGAGTCGTAACCCCCCGCCTCCTATCCGCTTGCCCATTCCTGTTTCCTGCAAAAATCTTATCTAAATCTTAATCTAAAGACCTGATCGACCACTATACTCTTTTCAGATTTCCATTCACGTTTATCCGATTGCACAATCGGAAGAGCCGTCAAACGAAGAAACGAAACTTCAAAATGTAGAAAAAGCCGCAGAATCGCCATGGAAACCAAGGGAGCAACAATCACTCCCACTGCCTTATGCAGCCGAACCAATATGCTGAAAGCAAAAGCTTAGAAGGGGACACTATACTCCAAGAGCTTGCTCACTCAGCAGACACCGATACCGTAAAACGGAGGCACACAGTGACCGATATACCCCCAATGTGGCACAAGCTGGGTTCGCTTAATGTCTAACGTGATTGCCTTTGCCGGACCCGTGTGGAAACGGAACTTCCCGGTATCACGTACACGTCAGCAAAACGTGTCTCCTGAATGGGTTCTAACCCGCTCTTATATGACATCACCTATCTCCGCCCCCAATCTATAAGCCATCAGACCAATAAACCCAAAGGGAATTAGGTATACACCTTCACCTAAAAAGCAATATCCAATACTTCGACCTGTCACACATGTACATTTGTAAATACAAGTAATCAATAGGAATTAAAAACCTCAGTGGTTCCTCTTTGGATGGGTGTTGGGGCAGTTAGAATGCAGTCTTTTCTCATATAAAAGGAATGTTTTTCTTCCCAAAATTTCCCATAAAACCATTGACCCACCGCCGAATATTTTGTAAGGAGATGACCCCATTAACAGCAAGCACATATCAATTAGATAGGAAATATTTGGGAAAAACAGAAGGGGTTTGGGAAAAGGGCAGTCAAGGGCCAGATTACACAGTTCATCAACCCTGAGCCCTGGATGTGTGGGTGGGAGTGTGTGCAGAAGGAAGAAAGATACCAGGAGGAGGATCTGTGGTATGAAAAGGAGGCGCCCAGGAGGGAGGCCCCAAGTGGGACCGAGTGGAGCAAAGCAGCCGCAAGTGTAGATACCTCGAGAGGAAACTGCAGGGCCCCTCATGCTGCTGTGGGTGATACATACAGCTCTGCTTTCGGCCCGGATTTCAGGTCAGAACCCCCTTTGCCGCCGTGGCTGTCTCGCCGTCTTACGGGTATGTGAGCCTCATGCTGTTGCTGAGTTAGATGTGTATTCCTTCAGGGATTAACCGAGTCCGGCTGGTACCATTTCTCCTTCGCATTGCTCAATATGAGCTTCGATCAGGACATGCGGGGTCCAGGGGGTTAGGGTTAGGGTTATGGGTGCTGTAAAGTGGGGGGAGGTAAGATGATTAAAAAGGGCCTCTGAGTGACATAACTGGATTGCTCTGGGTTAAGGGCCAAATATGATATGATTTCATGACGTGTAAAATATCCAGCTCGTCGAATTCTTAGATTGTATATTAGCACTTCTCAGCGTCGCAGTTGTGATCTCTTGACTGTAGGGGGCACTACATCTAAGCCCCAGATGGTGGAGTGTTTCTCTGACTTCGGAGTGGAATCCGGGAGCTGCAGCTTGTTGCTCGGCCGCATGTCCCTGGCGGACTGCTGTCTCAACCCCCGCTACGGCTTCCAGGATGACGATAGGAAGTGCCACTCCTGCCGGTGAGGCTGGGGCTCTGAGTCGCATCGTGCTGCACCTTCACGACGCCTCCCCGAGTGGCGTCCGTCCGCCACCTACCCCACCTCTCTCTCCTTGCACCCAGCCCCGCCACATGGACCGAGTGGAGCCAGTGGGGTCACTGCACCGTGTCCTGCCTGGAGGGTGTACGGCAGAGGAGACGCTTCTGCTACGGGCAGGGTGACTGCGAGGACACGGAGGCCTTGGGGGACCTGCAGACTCAGTCTTGTGAAGACCAAGCCTGCTGCCCAAGTATGGCGGCCGACCCGACCCGTTCAGCCAACACAGCACCCCGAGGGCATCGGGTGACGGAGATTTTCAAGCTGACAGCTGGGTCAGACTTGCAATAAAGCGCCATTTGCCGTTCGTGCAAGTGCTTTGGGATACGTTCGTTGTCACATATCCCATCATGCTCTTCTTTGGGACACACACACATATAGTGGTGAGCGCAAAGCTCGGGCCAGCTATTTGTCCAGCACCTTTGGTGCATTACAGGGGTGAAGGACCTTGCTCGAGGATCCAACACTAGTGTAACTACTTGTAATGCCATACACAGCATTCGAATCATGACTTTCTGATCCCAGGCACAAAGGCCAAACCCACTGAGCCACAGAGTGCACGCATCAGAACATCGAGAATAAACAGGTCCACGTGGAAACGGAAACACAAGATGTGTCTTTTTGGACAGAAGAGTCTTCCGTCTTTGATATGAAAATGTATTGTGTGAATGCCGACCACAGAAAATTTTAATAACTCCAAAATGCCTCCCTTCTCACCCCACTCAGAATCTGGGGGCTGGACAGAATGGGGCAAGTGGGGAGCCTGTTCAGTGACCTGCCAGAAAGGAAGCAGGAGCCGCGGGAGGATGTGCGCCAAGCCCCCTCCAATCTGCGGGGGCAGCTGTGAGGGAGAAGACACCATGACCGAGGAATGTGACACAGGAGAGTGTCCAGGTCAGGAGAATCTCCAGCTGCCTGAATGCAGCAGGAAGACGCGTGTCTGCAGTCCACCGACACACCGCCTCATTATCACCCTGAGCTTGGTTTATGTTTTCATCTTTTCACTCTCCATCTTTGGTGGCCCAATACCCAGTCCACGGAGCCTGGGCAAAGTGGAGCCCGTGGACGCACTGCAGCAGGAGCTGTCTGACAGATGGCATGGCACTACCCACACGCCACCGCACGAGGAACTGTACAAACCCGGAGCCTTCTGAGGAACCCCCGGGAATGCCCTGCCCTGGCCAGGCTTTGGAGGAGCAGGACTGTAACAACCTGCCAACTTGCCCCGGTAAGAAAGCGGCCTTTGAACACCTGAGATGTGAGCGCTGTAGGAACGGGAGGCAGGGTAATTAGACTGGCTGAGACTCTGCTATGAGGCTGGGTAATCAGACTGATGACTGTGAGGCTCAGTAATCAGACTGACTTAGACTTGCGTTGAGGATGGGTAATCAAACTGATTGACTACTGTGAGGGTGGATAATCAGAGTGATTGACTACTGTGAGGCTGGGTAATCTGACTTATTGTCTGAGACTCTGCTATGAGGCTGGGTAATCAGACTGATGGCTGTGAGGCTCAGTAATCAGACTGACTTAGACTTGCATTGAGGATGGGTAATCAAACTGACTAACTGCTGTGAGGCTGGGTAATCACTCTTACTGATTGAGGCTAACTGTGCTGCCACCCTGCGTAAAGTGCAATCCTCCTCCCCCAGTGGATGGCGGCTGGAGTCTGTGGAGCCTGTTCTCTGAGTGTTCCGTGACCTGTGGTGTGGGCCAGAGAGTGAGACGACGGCAGTGCACGTCCCCACCTCCCCAATATGGGGGTCAGGACTGCACCGGAGATTCTGTCTCAAGAGAAATCTGTAACACGCGTAAGCACTGCCCAGGTGAGTTTCCCAAAAGCAACACTCACTGCAGAGCCCTTCACCGTGGTGCCACTCTAAGCATCTGAATGCAACTTTACTGCGGAGCCCTTCACTGGAATGACGTGAGCGGCTGAAAACACCTTTATTGCAAAGCTCTTCACCTGAGTGAAGCTGGACGTTGAATGTAACACCACTGTAGAACTTTTATATATATTTTCATATATACTTTTGGGAAACACTTTTTACAATTATATATCTGTACAAATACTTTCATTTTAGATTTGTTCCACTGTTTCCATTTTTGGTTTGGGAATGCCCTTTAAATTTGCCCCTGGATTGTGCTGGAATGTGGTGTTTACTGGAGATGCAAAAAGCCTAACTGGAGACGCAGAAAGCCTAACTGTCCCCCTCTCTCTCAGTGGACGGCCTGTGGTCAGCGTGGGGACCCTGGGGCAAATGTGGAAGACACAGTAGAAACATCACCTGTAGGACATATGCGGGCAGTCAGATGCGGGTGCGGAGCTGCAGGTTCACAGCCTGGGAAGGGAAATCCTGTCCCGAAAATCCGGGAATATCGGAGACCCGGATCTGCTATGACATCAGCAACTGCACGAGTGAGTCACTCATGTCCCTGACATGAGAGCCAATGGCTGTTTGCCATGTGTCATCTTCATGGCATTGCAGGGTTGGATCCTTAGCTCAGAGATCCTGCTGTTTAAATATGAATATATATGCAGTTAATGTGAGACATGACTGTAAAGGTCACACAGGTCAGAAAGCATATCCAGGTGAGACCGGCTTGGTGAGAAGGAAGCAGGGAGCCAGCAGGAAGTCCCGCCCCTTCACTTCCTTTCTGTTAGTGGCCTCATACTGAGTCTGCTGCTGCATGTGTTTCAGTGAATGGCAAGTGGGATGAGTGGAGTGAGTGGGGTCTCTGCAAGCCCAGCTGTGGACCTGGAGCCCAGAAAACCAGAATGCGGACATGTCAACCAGACGTGTCTATGTACATGTATGGGTAGTCGGCCTCCACTCCAAGGATAGTCAGACCTCCAATTTTGTCCTTTCTGACATGTTATTAATCTCTGCCTCTCTCCTCCGCAGGATGCAGGTGGGATTAAAGCGGGAGCAGGCCTACTTCTCTGGGAAGCCTTTGGAGTCGTGCCCTAAGCTAGATGAGAAGGTCCAGACTCAGCCCTGCCTTCATGTTCCCAACTGCACAGGATCTTAAGGGGGTGAAAATGTCAGCGAGAAACTGGTGACCTCCATACTACCTATGGCACGTGCAGACTAGAATCTAAAACGCATGGTACATTGTTTATTAACAGAATACTCACTCATATTCACAAACCATATTACTTCAATTTACAGTAATATTATTTTTAATACAAATGGCTTCATAAAATATTTCAAAATTTGCTGAAAATGCCATAAGAGGTTACAATACTGTTATATGGTGATGGACAGTTCATTCTCTCCATTTCAAATTCTTCCATGAGAGAAAAAAAATGCATGATGACTCTAACCATGAAATAACATTCTTACATGCTGTCATTGTTGTCTTGAACACAGTATGGTATTTTTTTTGTATTATGATTCCCTGTTGGTAAAATCCTCCAGAGCAATTAAAGATGTCCCAGAGCTCTGTGAAAAATAAAGTGACTATATTTACTCATGTGACTCATACTTGTTTTGCTGAGTACATAAGTTGTTGAATATGCTCACGAAAAACTGATAGCATGTTCAGTCGTAATTCCTTCCTTCGTGTTCACAAATGAATACACATTAAGAAAACTACGTGAATGGACAGCTATACTATTTACTGTATAATAATCAGTACTTTATTAATCCCCATGGGGAAGCTGTCTTTGCACCTCTCTCAACTTGCAGAGTAAGCCGTCCTGTAGCAGTGCCCAGGGAGCTGTGGGTTAAGGGTCTTGCTGAAGGCAGCCACAGACATGCTGAGGCTGGGTTTGAACCAGTAACCTTGCGATTACAAGCACACAAGCTTAGCCCACTGAGCCACACATGTCTCCCTCCATATACCTCCTGACATCTTCATGACAGGAAATGTATAAATACTATGTGAACTGAGAGACAGAACACTCAGAGACTGAATTAGAAAGACACAGACCACTTTGACATTTATGGGAGTGGTACCGCTATATAATAAGGCTACCCTTATAAAGGGATTATAAATAGTTGATAGGCAGGTTATTAATTAAGTTGCAACGCTTCATAAATCATTACTAGACAATTATAAACAAGTTATACCACAGTGTTCTCCTATTAATGAGATACTACCATTTATAAGCGGGAGAGGGTAGCCTTATTGTAAAGTGGATCCTGGGAGCTCAGATGCAGACTAGCCATTGGGAGGTTCAGGAATATTCTTTTGTAAGGGCCACCAATCATGGTGCATTATATAGCCTGTGTCCCAGGGGTGCCCAGTCAGTTGGCCAATCTTGGTGACATTCCAAGGCGATTGAAGGAGATGATTCATAGATAATGCTTAATTTCATTGGCGGCTAACCGGTTGATACGGTTGATAGCCACTGGGTAAATATACCAAGGGGGACCCGCCCCACCCTTCCCGCCCTGTTCTGTAGCGAAATATATGAAGCGGAACTGCAGTCCACCCCTGGGGAGACTCAACCATCATTAGGGCTGTCACTACAGATCTGAAGAGCACCACACCAGCAAGCACACCGCTGGCCAAGCCCCCAGCCACACCAAGGACGTCACACCACACCACTGGGTCATACCAGCAGGTGCGAAATGTGTACAAAAATACAGGACACTAAATGGATTTTGAAAAATATTTTTAAAAAAATATTTGATAGCGTGGCTGGAGCCCCCCTAAATAGGGTCTCGGACCTCTTACACTTCTCCAAATAGCCAGTTTGGTTGTGGCACTAGTTATAATTAGCAGGCTAACAGCATGTGATGAACAGCTGGTGACAGGTATCATGGCTGAAACTTCCTGTGAAGATCTGAAACCACACCGCAATGTCACCAGCAACAATCGGGGGTCATTATACAAACGTTACTGCACAGTGCAGGCCTTGTGCTTCTGTGTGGTCCTGGCTTCAATACACATCACACATGCAAGAAAACACATCATTAAAAATATGAGTAGCATGAGTAGTTCCTGTTACCCTGACTGGCTCCACAAAAGTACCAAGAAGTTTTGTCTTCCTCCTCAAAAATTAAATAAATAAACATTTATTTTCAGTTTACCTCTTTCTAATGGAACAGGGATCGTGGCGTTCACAATGACTCTGTCTTTCCAAATTCTTTTAAGAGAACAGAAAAAATATCAGTTTTAAGATCAACGGAAGGCAAAGACAATGAAAAACAGAAAAAGATAAAGGGCATGACAGTTTTGACAGTGAAAAATGAAACATGCTGCCAAAAACAGGGGGAAACCTAAGAGCGCTGTGAGGGTAGCGATGTCTACGTGTCTGTCATCTCAACGTCAGAGTTTAGGCTAAGCTCAGCAATGTGACACAGGCCGGGGTCAGCTGACGGCTGCCGTAGCACTTCAGACTGGCTGTCACGTGATTGGACGATTGCCTGTCGCAGACAGGAGATCCACTGCTGCTTGTTGAAGGAGTCGTTGGCCTGCAGACTGTGGGACAGGACTTTAGCGCGCCCTCTGCTGCTCACCCTGAAGCAGTTCTTGGCTGGGAAAGGAAATGAGAATAACGAAACAAACAGAAAGAGGAGCTGTTCAGTACATAAAAGGCACTGGAATGTAAAAACCCAATAGCCAGTCCAGTGATGTGAGGTGGAACAGAGGGAACTGCTCTTAGAAATGTACTTAACTGTGGTTTTCGGCTAAACCCACTCCAGCTACACGGAGCGAAACCGTGGATCACCCCCCCCCCTTTGCCACCATATGCTAAGTTTCTCATTTACCCGAGTTGAAAGCCCCTCTGAAGGAGCTCCCTCCAGTCCCTTCGCCGTCCGGCAGGTCCTCCAAAAGCAGGTGGGCAGCAGGCAACGGCTGGCGATACACCTGAAACTGGACCAGACCCTCGCGCTCTGGACACACAGGCCGCGTCAGCACCAGGGCCAGCTCAAAGAGGAAGACGTACAGCTTCTGTGGATGACAGCGTCTCTGTGGTGAGCTTCACTGGGACAAGTGAAAGAGATTCATAGGTAGAAGGGGAGAAGGATGTGTGGCCTTAACACATTCTGTCCTGCTTTCATCTTCTGTTCTGTTTTTTTCATATTCTTAATTGACCTGTTGTGTTCGCACCGGTTCTTTAATGTTCTCACACATACAATTGGATTCAAACCTAATCTTGTGGTGTCCTTTCATGTTCTGTTGTGTTCCTACATGATGGTCTTATACAGACCTTCTGTTTTTTTTTTTTTTTTTTTTTTTTTTTTACATGTTCTGTGGTGTTCTTGTGAGAAGTTTGATGTTCTTGTGGGGACCGTGCTGGTTTTTTAACGTGGTATTCTGCATTCTTACATAGACTGTAGTGTTTCTAATACGATACCTGATGTTCTCACGTGACATGTGCTTTCCTTACTTGGCCTTTGCTGTTCTTCAGCTCCCCGTGGCAGTAAAGGAACCGGGAGTGCTGGATCTCGGGAAGTCTCTGTCCATCCTCCATGTATGACAGCCCCTGTCTGTAGAATTCGCACTCCGCCTCACCCGTCCTACGATCTACCTCTGACACAATCTTCTGGAGTATATCCATCTGGAGACAGGCAGACGGCACGAGATGGAGATGGGCTTAGGGTTACCTCCTGTGGACTCAGGGTTTAGTGTAGTGTCAGAATATTTCTACCAAAGGCTGGCCTATATAGCTTATCCCGCATGATAAGCTAATATTTTCAAATTTGTTCTTGCTCTCAGGACACAAGATACCTGCTGTCTCCACCGCGCTTCTTTGAGAAACTCCCCTTCGGAGAAAGGTTTGCTGGTCTTTGCCAATTTGAATGGCAGCACATAACTTGCCTTCCTGCTTGGTTCTTGGATGGCAGTTTGTCAGATAAAGGTGTTTTGCTGAGCCTGCAAACTAGCTGCCGACCTCTGGGCGCTAGCCGTCCGTTCTTGCCTTGACAGCTTGTTAGCGTAATTAGCATACTTGGTGGAAAAGTGACGGTTGATGTTATATTCCTTTAAACCTTTACGGTTTCTTGGCAAACAAGACATACAGCCTTTGACCGGAGTTCAGTGAAAAAAGTATTTAGTTATCCATTCCTTATTAAACACTCGGAACTCACTGTCGACTTTTCTTTTCTTTGGCCCACTCATTGTTGCAGATGGGTTCAGAGCAGGAGCAGCGTAACAACAGAGAGTAGCCCAGGCTCCAAAAAATCAAGCCAATGTATCACTGTGCCTAGTGCGCCACCTGGTGGAACGCCAGGCATTACAGAACAAGGTCAAACGAATGCAGTCGAAATTATGACATAATTTGATTTGGGCAATTCTGTACTAATCCACGGTGGGTTGGATTAAAAATACCAATAGGCTGGATGTGGGCCATAATTTGTCCACCCTTGATCTAGTAACATAGTCTATTTATTCCTATATAATGACACTTTTATCATTAACTTTGTAAATTGCTGTATACCCAGTATGAACCATATATCATTATGTATATAATAAACTCAAAAACAGTAAATGTTATAAGCTTCTGTGATGTGTGTTCCTCAAACATTTACCCATCTACTATGTTAACACCCAATGGAAATGTAGAGGCTTTAAAATCAAGCCTGGCTTATGATCTATGAAATATGAAACCTGGGGGCTATATTTCTGATTGGGCTTGGTGGAGGAGTCGCACTCACCGCCTCTGGTATGGTGTCCAGGTCAGGGTGTTCAGCTGGTGTGTTCTTCTGGATCTCCTTCAGCAGGAGAGGGTACTTCACCAGGCGGCTGCGGGGGAGGTCCAGGAAGTTCCAGAGGTCCAGTTTGCGACTAAAAGAGGACTCCTGGCAAAGCTGTAGAAAGTGCTGCACACGACGGTCCTGCTTTTTCTGGTCCAGGAGGGCCTTGGCCCCCACCTGGTTGCAGCAGTAGGTGACATAGGCCTCCAGACAAGGAAACTATACCAACGGACAGAGGGATAAATGTGATGAGATGCTTCTTACCGTGAAAGGAATCAGCTGTTTGTCTGCGGTTCTTTCAGCTGTGTGTCACACTTACCCATTCAAGCAATGTGGGCCCAACTTCACCCACTGTCTTTTCTGAGCCTCTGAGGTTTTCAAGCTTGGTCAACAGATCTGCACATAAGTGAATTATGGGATATGAATTAGTAGGCTGTTAAAAACCCAGTAAGTGATGCTATTGAAGAAATCTATATTTGTACCTTCATGCAAGGGGATTAGAGTGTCTAAAGTTCCAAATATTTGGCCCAGTTCACTCTCTGTCATGATGTCTAGTTTAAGCATGGGCTCGTAATACACCTGTAAGTACATGGTAATGTATTAGGAATAATGCACTTATTTAAAGAAGAAATGGACACAAAGTTCTTCAGGTCCGTATGTTAGGGTGGAAACCAACCTTTTTTACTAAGCTGAGATCTTCGATGAGCTGTTTCTCTCCTTGAGTGAGCTCATAAATGACCTGTCAGAGAGGAGGAATGTTAGCGGGCTCGAGGAAAGCTTAAAGAAATGAGACACAGGAGAACACAGGAAAATGGGGACAGCCCACCCCGCAGAGCCCCCGGCCCAGCAGGCCCACCTCCTGCCTTTTGATCTCCCGGGCGCTCAGGTCCTGGCAGAGGTTCTCCACCGTGTCGCTCCACAGCTGGCTGTTGCGTCTGCGTGGGAAGGAGCTGGCCTTCTGTCGCACCCGCACGGGGGCCATGGGCAGCGGCCGTGCCTCTGTCCGGAAGCTGATGGACCGCTAGCCAGCCATGTAGAGGGACATGTCAGGGGTTCCATGGACAAAGCCGAGCACCAATATCCCCCGACGGTAACAAGCCCGAACTGAATCCTTGGATTATGCCATCACCAGAGGTGGAAAGTTCAGGTCCGGAAAGTAAAAATCCAGACCAAGATTTTGTTTCAACCAACCAGCTGAGTACTCAGTGACTATGACTCTTTATACTCAACTGGTTGGTTAAAACAAAATCTTGGTTTAGACTTCCACTTTCCGAACCTGAACGTTCCGTCTCTGTCTAATTCTTAGATCAGACTGACGGACCTTGGGCTGTTACCTGAATAGACTGTCCCAGCCGCTTCAATGATGGCGTTTTCACCGGCGCCATCAAACCAGCCAATCCGCTTCCTTTCCCAACAGGCTTTACCCGTTTATTACTGGGCTCCTGAGGCACACAGATTTGAGGCACACAGATTTGAGGCACACATTATAACTTCAGATAAACCAAGGGGGATGTTAAAACTTAAAATAAATTCATAATAAATACATTTCATTAGTTCTTCCATAAGTATCCCTTTATTCTACACAAAACAGCATTATATGGGCTGTTATAGGTGAGAATTCATTCTCTGGTGTCCTATAAACAGGACTGAGCTGACTTCTGGTCGAAGATAAAACTCTTCTATGGCCTGTCACATTAAAACGCCAGCTTCTGACTGACCTCAGCATCTTTACTGTGCTCAAGACTTCCAAGCCCGTCCTCTTCTTCCTGTCATGCACAACATGAAATGCATCATTTTACATACTTACAAAGTGTGTATGCCTTTAGGCATCATAACATTAATTTTACCACTTGCATTAACCACCAGCATTGACAGACCGCAAGCTCTGATAGGCTGTTTATCAAAAATAAAATTATTTTGGTTACACTTTACCGGATTGGGCACAAACACCTGGTAATAACTCAGTGACTACTAAAGTACAGATTATGAACAAATCATGTTCATATAAACAAATATAGGTGCCACTTGAGATAAAAGATGCATCATTATTCATTAATGATAAACAAACATGAAATCAGAATATCACTTGTGTTATTCATTATTTGTTCCTTCAGTAGTTTCTTAGTAGTTCCTTTATAAGCTCCTTCAGTAGTTCACAAAGGTTTACAGCATTAACAGATATAATAATCATAGTATCAGATAAAACATGCATCGTGATTCATTCATGATGAATTAACATGAGATCATTATGTAACTAATACTTAGTTTGTGGTTAATTAATACATAAGTAAGAGTGTAATACTATATTTGTGCCCTGTTAAGTAGTCTTATCGCCATTATTTAATTTCAATCTTATTAGCTGCACTCTGATACAGACTGATAACCTGCCGAAATGTGTAATATTGCACGTGAAAAATGTGTGACATCATAGTTCACAGAGCAGGAAGAAGCAAGAACAAAGAGTCACATTCCACCAATACCCATCACTGTACAGCACACGAGTTCCAGACCATCTCAGCTTGAACAGATAAAAAATGAAAACGATGTCTGGGATAAGCAGAAACATTTCTCAGTAGCATAAGAAAACTGAAAACAGTGACATCGATGGAATGGAAAACAGAGCTGAAGATGAGGAACTTTGTAGATCGATCATTGTTAGGGTTTAAAAGTAATGGAAATAATGCTTGTGTCCATAACGCAACTTCTGGATGTCAGGTAAGCAGGGGCATTTCTGAGCAGAGCAGCGGCGGAAGACACGGAGCCGTGACGCATGTGACATGACCCCGCAAGCATGACGCTGGCCCAGTCCCCTGCTGTCACTGCTGCTGAATTTATCATCTCACAACTGCTTGCAGCAGAGCAGACATGACAGAGAGGAAGAGCAAAAAAGGGTGCGGGGTGTCGCTTCTCGAAAGAGCTCAGATTTCCTGCCTGAAGTCAGGCTCTTGAGAATAACAGGTTGATCTGCCTTTTCTCTCCCTTGAAGGTATTTGTTTTCCAGATTAGCCGATTTTGGCTACAGGCTAAATTATGTAAATAGCATGTAACCTACAATGTGTTTCCTGAGCAAAAGCCACTCGAGTTTCCTGGAAAACCTATTTTCAGAAGTGAAACGGCAGCCCATCGATTGTCAGGCTGAGCGTTCACAGCTAGAGCAGAGGTGGGTGGCCCTGACACAATTTCCTCTGCAGACACACACACACACACACACACACACACACACATACACGCACACACAGACACACACTTAAACACGCTCCAATACAGGTTTACAGAAATACTCTCCTTCCAAGTAAACCAGATCAGATCAGTACACCAGATCAGAATTCTACCACTTTCCTATGAACACATCGATGTGCACAGTTCATTAAAATGCATGCAGGACCCCCCCCCCCCCACCAAACTATGCCCTCCTCACTCTGGCTAGGCAGATAAAATCTTAGCGTATGCATCTACTGTACTGTCAATATCATTTTCTATTTTCAGGTGTCTTGCAAAGGCTGCAATATTGAACTCAGTGTAACGGAACAAAAATCTTTT
>JAABNY020000129.1:23740872-23757586 GCA_015164015.2 Brevimyrus niger | reverse complement strand
CAGTTTGACGAGCGGGTTCGGGCACCAACCGCTCCTTTTCCCCCTATGAATCTGCCCCGCCCCCCCCCTCCCCCCCCCGCCGGCCCCCTCACGGCTCAGCGGATGGTGTATTGGACATAGGGGACCTCCACGTCTTCGTCGTTGAGGTCGTTGCAGCAGAGCTCGAACACCAAGGCCCGCACATGCTTCCCCAGCTTTTTCTTTGACACCTTGGTCACGATCTCCGTCATCCTATTGGGGGGGGGGGGTGAAGGTCAGTCACATATCATGCATATCGTGTCAGGTCACATCCCGAGAAGAAGCCATCATGCTGCACACCCAAGTCACTGCTGTGAAGAACCTTCCAGACCAGCAGCTCTCAAAAAGCCAGCTGAAATGCATCCATTACTAGGGGTGTCCTGGGCCAAGTTTATATCATTAATATTAAATTATAAAAATTCTACATGTTTAATATCTGTGGATTCTAGTCCGTTATGTCTCGACTGTACCAGATGAATGGACCCGACTAGGCAAGCAACAGTACACACTCAAGAACTGGAGTTAATGCACAGCCATACTGTGCACTGCAACGATGTCAAGTCAGCACCTAAATCGCACATATAGTAAAAGAGGTTGCAGCCACACCCACAAAGTGATTTTGTACATTGGTAAGCCCTGTTTTCAAGATCTGGTATGAGTGTCAAATTTAGGGATGAGGCCAGGGTACATCTTACCTCCAAAGCACCTATGTCAGCAGAAGCCCCTATTCTGCATAATAATGTAATGAACTCAATTACCTTCTGTGATTTTTGTTTTTTTTGGCAAGTCGCCATCAAGAAAGCTTCTTGTAATCTGAAAGTTCCAAAGCCTTGGATGATTTGTGTGAACATGATCATCTTCCACTAAATTGTCTCCTTTCAGATGCTTCAATTTATTTGCATTGAAAACAGCCATACTGCATCTCGTGAATCGCTGCAAATATCACCGTAGCGCCGTTTCCATTTACCACTTCAAAATAACTCACTGTACCGGACTGAGACATCAGTTACTACAGTTCACAGCGAATCCTCCGTTTCGTGCCTCACATGTGAAAATTGCAGATTCGTTCTGGCCTGCAGAGTGATTCTAGCCACACTGTCACCACAGGTCCCCCATTAAAAACTGATAACCTCCAACTTTCCTTTTGGATGTTTGCCCATTTTGAGGTTATAGTGTTAGGGGGGAGGTTGGCTGTGCAAAAAAGAAAAAACAGAAACCCACACAAACGCTCAAGTGCAAAGAACGTGCCAAGACTGCAAAAGTTACACAACATGAGCAGGGGGAATCCCCATCAGCCAGTTTGGTTCACAACAGCTGTAAAAGATCCAAAAGCCCCCTGAATCTGGAAGACCAGGGACTACCACCATACCCCAACGCTCCACGGTCACTGCTGATCACTTACGGCAAGTCCAGCCTCTCCTTCAGCTTGGCAGCGGGCATGAAGAAGGAGTACAGCATAGACACACCCTGGGACAGCATGGTGATTTCCAGCTTATGCTCATTCTGCCAGGAAAAAGAAAAAGATTGAGTTTTACCGGGACCTATGCACATCTTCAGAGGTGAATGAGACCAGTGGCTCCGGTACCTTAAAGTAGTCCAGGAACTGCCGGAGGGTCATCTCCTCCCCACCAGGCGGTACGCCGGTCACCTCAAAACGGTCCCACAGTGTCCAGCTCTCCTCGTAGTACTACGGGACAGAGACGTCAAGACATTAGGACAGGAGCCGAGAGGAAATGCCGGCTGAGAATGAAGGAGAAATCCCTTCCAAGAAGAGGCTAACCTTACCTATTGGTTACCTTTCCTATAGAACATTGACCTTTATTTAAATACGTCATGTTATTTATCTTATCTATACAGCAGCTTGTCATTTTTGTCTCTGTACGGTCACGCCTCTCCTCTGCTCTCTGTGCGCACAATCCCACCAGCGGATAGAGAACGTGCATCGGAAAATATGTCACGTCAACCACCTGAAACGCAAATGTTTCTGCGTTTTTTTAGACTGCCGTCATTAAAAGAAAAACATGAACACCATGATCCCTGTCGGTGTCCGTCTGCCCCCCCGCCCCTAAAGCTGTAAACCTAGGGGAAACACTGAGGAAATACAGGAAACAGATCAAATAAACAAAACTAAACAAAGGTTTAATGCCATGAGCCACCACCTTGTGAGTGGGGGCAGCGATGGGCTCCGAAAAGGCGAAAAAGGGCAGCGCCAGGTTCATGAAGCCGTTCTTGTAGGACTCGAGGCGTCGATGACCCTGAACAACCTTCAACAACTCCAGACACACCAAGCCCACCACCGCTGCCGTCGTCGTGGCGATTGCTGGGATGATCTTCCCAGCTATCAGCTTACTCTAAGGGAGGAGAGAGCAAAATGACATGGAGCACGAGGCAGAAAGTAGGTTCCAGCCAAGAGGAGGGTGGGAGCCATACCTTGTGCCTGTCGGCGGGCGGAATGTCATAGTTCTCCGCCCTCAGATTGGAAGCAGCCACGATGAAATCCATGTGAAAATTGGTGTCGTCATCCTGGACGGTGTGACAAGGTAGAGAGATCGGGAATACATTCTTTGGTGCTCAGAGGAAATTTAATCGGTGATTAACTAGCTCAGAACCGGGCCGTACCTTTTCAAAGTCGATGGCACAGAGTTTGAACTGAGACACGGTCTCTGGGCTTGGCAACAGAGACTTCAGCTCCTCCAGCCGGGAATCATCTGTAAAAATAGCCGCAGGTCAGACTGCCAGTGACCGGGCCCTCCACCGGTCCCCTGCACCCCTGACTGCAGCTTACCCACGGAGGCGTTGGCATTCTGCAGCTCCTGGTCTGATACATGGATTTTGACCCCTGACCGGGGAGTAAAGGTGGGCACCTTGACCTCCTGAAGGATGTGGGCCACAGCGGCACGGTCGTTGCTCCCCGGCAGCCCGTAGGTCTGTGCGAACAGGTTGGCTCCAGCCATGATGTAGTCCATGTGCAGCAGCTGCAGGAAGGAGGAGGGAGATCAAAGGCGGGTGTCGGTCACGTTGGAAACCCAAAGCATCTGAACCCGATCTGTCCACGTAGGAAAATCACTCACGTTCTCGGTGCTGAATTCAAGTGGGTGAGGACACCTCTTTGGACCTGACCAAAATGGTGCCCCGGAGCTGGTGACCTATGACGGCAATACGAGTGAGAACAGAACCCCAAGAAAGCTGCAGCTCAACACATAATCAGCCTGGAAGGCAAATCGCAAGTCTCACCTGGTCCGGGGGGAAGTTGTGCAACAGCTGCCGGACGTTGTTATTGTACTGGACCTGCCAGTGGTTGCGGGCCCAGGCCACGCAGTCCTCCCAGCTGCGGGGGCATTCCGTCACCAAGGTCCTATACACGGCCTCCAGCACCTCCAGGGGTTGGGCGCCAGGCAGCTTCAGCGTACGC
Source organism: Brevimyrus niger (assembly GCA_015164015.2). Lineage (NCBI taxonomy): Eukaryota > Metazoa > Chordata > Actinopteri > Osteoglossiformes > Mormyridae > Brevimyrus > Brevimyrus niger. The sequence goes on along the minus strand of JAABNY020000129.1, from coordinate 23,754,156 downwards.
TCCATAAACTTGGGGTCTCTGCAGATGGAGACCACACTATAAGCTCCGCTCACCCCAACACTACTCAGCAGACCCCATGGCGGGGAGACTTACGTCAGGTACTGCATGGCATTCTCCGCGGGCTGCTTGAAGAGACCCTCAAACTCGTCACGTGCCCACTGGGGGAGGCATAAAAGCGACAGTCGAACACTGGAGTGGGCTTGGAATTTTAAAACACTGCACCAAAAATTGTGTTCGGGTTAGCAACTTAATACGCTAAGGCGGCACCAGACCCATAAGATACTACGGTTAATTTCCAGCCAAGTAAAGACAAAAGTCGAAAGGTGGATTCGCTCCCCCGGAATCTCCAGGAAGGGGCCCCAACCTGCAGCGTGTGCTCTATGGCATTGGGGAAGTTCTTCAGCGTGCAGATGGGGATGGACTTCTCGGGGGGGTCCTGACTCGAACTGTAGGACTCGGTCAGGAAGGGAATCACCACCTGCACGTTACCCTTGGTGCCCAGAGTGCCCGACTCCAGGAGGGGCTTCCGGTAGTAGACACAGCGTCGGTCTACATACATGCCTACAGATACACACCGGTGGACAAGATGGCGAGGTCAATGGCTGGCATGGAGAATATCCAAGCATGTCTGGCCTTGAGGTCTTCACAAAGGAGCATCTCAAAAACAGGTGAGGGCAACGGCGGGCCGGCTTACGCGCGTCGACGTTGTCCAGGGCGTTGGCCACGCCGTGCAGGCTTTCAAAGAAGTCATCGTCGTAGACCCTCTCGGTGTCGGGCCCGACCCGGTTCTGGTGGCCCGTGATGCGGATGGATGGGTTCATCTGCTTGACGGCGGCAGCTGCCGTCTCACTCTTCATCTTCTGCACTCGGTCGAGACACAACCCACGTGTGAGCGTGAACCCCTCGCCCCCTGGCATCACGCTGCCGTTGCAACTCAGCCCTACCTGAATGCCCACCGCACTGCAAAGTCTGAATGCAAAACACACACCCTGCCCTCCTCCCCGATTCTAACCCACCGTTTGCATAATTCCTTGATATCGAGAGAAGATGGTGGGTTCCCACGTAGCACAATGGTCACTGGGATTCATATGAACTACTTGAGGCGGTGTTACTCATTTCATTAAAACAGACGCAGAGTTTCACTTCATAGCACGGTCTGCACCCCGGATCCTTACCGTGACGTCCCACGGCCTGAAGAGGAACTGGCGATTGAGGTTGGATTTCTCGATGGTGTCCATGTCGGTGACGATCACTTCGCCCTCCCCACTGGCCAGTCCCATCATGGCAAAGTTCTTCAGGAGCTCGCAGCCTATGGCACCTGCCCCAACCTGGAAAGGAGTGAAGGCCACCAAATATCAAGCCATCAGCTGTTTTGGACAATGGCCATTAAAAAAAGGCAGTATATTTAACCAAACTTGGTTACTGCTTACCAGGAAATACCTCTGTTTGGCCAACTCCTCTTGCAGCTTGGAGCCAAACACAGCAATCTGTCCATCGTATCGACAATTCCTCTGAAAGGGAAGAAACGGCAGGTTATTACAGACTGTGGACTGGAGATGTCTGGCATGATGAATCACTAGGTGTTAAACATCAGAGAGGTGCTGGCAGCTTAAGAGTCAACATTGTGTTCCAACATGGCTGGTTAACAAGGCAGTTGTGCTACAGGAGCTACGATGTGCCAGATGTTGGCTCACAGGTGCACACTCCTCCTCAGAAAGCAATGCGCCCTCTTCCTCAGACAGGCACTCCAGAGCGTCAAAGTAGAGCCACTGCATGATTGGCATGAATTTCCCGGTGCAGGCCTGCAGGGGGAACCAAAACGCAGGTCATCAGTGCTGCTTGGGAAAGCACCTCCAGCCCCAAGGGTGCAGCAAGCATGGCTTCTCTCTGACCTTCATGACCTCCTGTGCTGCCAGACCACCAATGAAGGCATTAACAGGGGCCAGGTCACCGGCCGCCATATATGCCAGCTTCTGCAGGAGGCCCTTGTCCAGCTGCTCCTGCTTGGCACTGCCTGATTGGGCTGCATTGACTTCTTTAGCCAGAGATACCAGTTCATCTGCGTCTGACTGGGATGGGGTACCGTGGCGTAGAGACGAGAACAGAGAGTAAGCAGGACATCAGACTGTTAAAGGGTTCCACTGGCTGTGTCAGGTGGGAAGACGTACCTGGTTCCAGGGTTTGGGGACTCGGCCGTGCTGCTTTGCAAACGCGTGAAGTGCCTGGAAGCCCACGTGCAGCTGACCCGGACGCTCAAACTTGGCGAAGTCGGTGAGCAGAAACTCTGGTTCCGACAGCGAGGCCGGCAGCGATTTCTGCACGGAGAAGCACAGAGAAGCATGTCATGTACAGTGAAGATGAGATTGAGGAGGGTAAAGTAGAAGGAGCACAGGATCAGACTCACAAAGCTGATCTTCTTGGGCATCTTGACCTGGGAGACGATCCCTCCCCGGACGTACTCAGAAAAGGAGCTGGTGTCACAGATACTGAAGGTATAGGGACCTGGAAACCGACAAAGAGCCCCCATCATTGTACCCGAGAAGCTGCACCGACACGAGGCAGCAGGAGGCGCTGCATTACCTACCCAGGACTTTGATCTCCATGGGTGGGCAGCCATTCAGCTCAGTCATGCCCTGCACCTCGGTGAAGGTGACGAAGTCACCGCTCTCAAAGCCATGCCGGGACTCATCCAGGCAGGTCACCACACCTGCGTTGTCCTGGAATAAGGCAACAAAGGAGGTTACATGGGGCCGGGACAGATCCTGGATCAGCCTCAAAGAGCATGGCAACCCCAACACAAGTACACATCCTGCTGCTGTTTTATTCAAGTTTGATGAATCTGAAGACCGCAAGCTCATTTGACAGCAGTAAATATCTTCATTTAGCCCCGATTGAGTACCCCTTACTAGCCCCAAAACCACCCTGTACCGCTCCCCCCCGCCCCATTTGACCTGGACAAAGGAGACCAAAATACCCCCCCCCCCCCCCCCCCCATCAATGGCAGTGCGACTAACCTTGGTGATCATGGAGATCATGGCACTGAGAGGCTGCTCCCCATTGGTGTCGAAGACTGTCATCTCTTCACCAAAGTCGCAGAACAGCTGGCTGGGAAGGCAGACAAGGAGAGGAAAACATTTACCAAGAAGCCACAAAGACAAAAGGTGGGGAAAGTTCAGGTGACTCAACTTACATGGTTAAACCTAAATGACACCAACAAGATGAACTGGAGAAGGAATCTACTATGAAGACCATCTAACGATGGTGACAAACAGACTGAGCTCCTCAGCCCCAACACCCTTTCACCCCATTTAACATATCCTGCTTCTGTGGTACATGTCCTACTAGGATTCATGCCAGAGGCTCTGACGCCATAGTAGTGTTGGGTCTTACCCAAAAAGGCCACGAGTATCGGCCACGATGAGCTTGATCCCTTTGCCATGGCAGAGCTCTCCGATGCGCAGCTGCTCATCCAAGCTGGAGTCGGTCAGCACTACCACCTGCAGGATGCAGAGTCAGGGAGTCAAAGGAGGTCCCAGGCTGGCAGCCGGTCTACCTGGAAGGCTACTCACCTGGAACTGGCTCAGGTAGTCCTCGGCGAGGACGCCGGTGTAAGCAACCACGGGCACATAGCTGTTCAGCTCTGCCAGGCGAGGCTGACTGACCTCGGCACGGTTCTTGCCCAGGTCGTCCTCACGTAGGTAGAACTGGCGAGAAAGTGCAAGGCCGTTACTCATGGAGGGGAAGCCCACCTGCAGGCTGGCAGCCCCTCGACACGGCCCGTCACCCACCTGCGATGACAGATCCCTCCACTCGGCGAGGCCCTGGTCGTGCAAGGTCACGCTCCTGACCCCTCCCAGGATGACGTTCTTGGCAATCTCCACACCCAGACCACGCAGCCCAGATATCAGGACATTGGAGGTCTGCATGCGCTTCATGGCATCGTGCCCCAGCACATAGCTAAAGGAAATGGCACAGAGGCCTCAGAGTCGTCATGGAACCGCTAAACATCAATTGCTAGGCGAGCACTTTCACTGGTTAGCTTCTACACTTGTTTCCATTCGGCTACTCAGATTTGAGGGCAAGATTATCTGGGACAGGGCAGCACCATAGACAGCTAAAAGAACATCATATGAGACACAGGAATTCAGAAGAGCAGCCTGCCTTTGGACTGTGAGAGGACAACGGAATACCAAAAAAAAAAAGCCACCAAATTTAAGAACATGAAAACTCCACACTAAAAAATGGCTTGGAAAGCCTAACTCACAGCTGCCTGGAGTAGAGTCCTTCATCGATGTCAGCTTCATTCCCATTTCTAGCCATGCCCTATAGAACCGGAAAGGGTAGACCAGTCTCTTTCACTTTCAATTTAGCACAAACTGAGGTTTTCACAATCCAGCCGTGGGAGCGCGCGCACTTACGTTGGTGGGCGTGTGGGACACTTCACTGCTGACACAGTTGGAGGAGGAGCTGTGGGATTCCGTCTTCGTCTCTGATTCTGACACGCGACGCTTCTTGGACAGCGGCGAACTGGACATCTTAACACAGAGGGATAACGGTGTGACCCATGAAAAATTGCACTCCCACCCCCCACGGCCATTCAGAGACGATTGATGTTCCAGTGCAGCTGCAGTGCGGCAGATATTTCCGCGAAATGAATGGCCTTCGCCTGCACAAGGTGCTGAGGACGTCCAACACGCATCACACCAAACTTCCATCTGCATGAAAAAGCATCAGTGTACCTGGTGCAGCATGTGAGCGAGCCGTTTACCCAGAGGTGCCAAAGACCATAATACTGCATCACTAATTGGAGCAGCCAACAATGGGAACTTTCTTATCTGATAATCCACTTGACAGGATACTGTTTGGACCTTCTCGGCACACAAGACCTTAAACCGGATGATTTTACCTATGCGGCAGTCTTTGTGCAGGAAACACAGTCAGCATCAGGAACAGGGGTGGATGCCAAAAAGAGACTGCAAGCTCCATAAAAGTGGTGAAAATTAGGTACCTCCCAGTCCAGCTCTGGCAGGTCAGGAAGTCAGTCCAAAACAGATGATTTACCTAAATAGGCCATTACAAACTGGGGAGGGGGGGGTCTCTCGCTCTCTTTTCCTCACAATTTAAATTCATTATTGAAAAAAGTGCCTTGTACAGCAAAACCTAGATAAAATGTGAAACATCTGTAGCATATCAATACAAGATTTATTAAAAATTGAATAAATTAATCTACCTTTTATAGAAGACTGCCTGTCAGAGTGACTGGGTTTCATGGACTTCCTCCATGCAATCTGTAAATGACACTCTAGGGGGTGCAGTAAATCCAGGAAGCAGTTTACTGACTCGTATTGTTCCAACTCAGACAACAGACCTGACCTTTGTCAGAGGAAAGAACCCCTAAAAGGCCTCAACCCCCAGTGAAAGGTAAATCCCCTCAAATACAAGGGCAGAAACAGAAGTGAATACAGAGGCTAGTAGAGAGTCACCATCCAAAACCTGGCCGAGATGCCCAGTAAGCGCATGGGCCTTCGGGTGAAGTCCCGCAGTCCCGCTGATGTCAAATGGCAGGAAAGCGGGCCTGCCACCTGGCCTACTGCCCAGCATTTTACCGGCTCGGGGGCACCATACCCCTGCTTCAGGGGTACGCTGACTCATCCGGGTTCTGGCCATATATTGCCAAGTATTTCTAAAAGCTCAACAAATAGCTATACATAATATGCCTTCTCATGTTACTCACATAAACACAGGAATAATTAAATCCAGAAACAAGCAACCTATGAAAAATCACTAGCAAAGCCAAGTATCACAGCACTTCTAACACCAGACCGTACGCTGTACGGAACAGTACGGAGGCATGGTCTTTACCTATAATACTGCAGTCTGGACCAACTAAACAGGTCAGTTTTACAGAGGCGCAGCCCAAGAGCAGGTCCAAACTGCAGAATCAGCAGTAAAGGCAACAGAAACGCAGACAGCGTCTGGACTACAGTTATTGGAATGGCAGGACACACACCGCGGGCGGATCCAGAACACAGAAAGAACAGGACAGACAGACTGAGGGCGCATCCGGCCACTGCCAGTGATACAGTACAGTGCTTCAAAATGCTGAATCATTAGATCCACCTGGGCGAGCTCCTCTGCAGAGCAGAGCTTCAACTGCTGCCCTAGATTTCTTTTTCCCTTAAAGCAGCTCACACAATCAGACGGTAAGTTATACACGTTTTCATTTTTTATAATATAGGATTTTATTGTGCGTCAGAAAGCCTGACGTTTTGGCCGCTTACTGCGTCCCATCCAGCTGAATCACACGGGTAATTAAACGGAATCACGGCAGCTTGAAATACGCTAGTGAGTAAACCGGTTAAATGTCTATCCTACTTATGTTACGGTTACTACACGCACGGTTAGTAAATATAACGAAGATAAAGTAAACACTAGATTGGAGGTCTGACCTCCCCAGGGGTTCGTAATAGGCGTAGTTTACCTCATTATGTCAAACTCAAGCCACGGTCTTTCCTTTGTGGAATAGGTCCGAAAGCAATATTTTTAAACAGTGGGCCCAAACCAAACCGGACAACCATCCATTGTCCCGTCAAGTCCATTCATTCAGAACGGTAACTAGCTACATAGAGGACTAGTTGACTGCCCGACCAGGGCCTGGTCCTGGTCCTTAGACGAGCTAACAGTAAACACATTTTGATGAGCACCATACCTGATTAGCCGAGCTGATGTCCGGGAACACGTTAGTGTCAAACAAACCAGTCAATAGTACTATTCACCGAACCGCTACTCGCCAGTAACCCGGGGGTTCTTACCAATATTCCTTCTCTGTCCTCCCTCAGCGCCTGCAAACCTCCCTTCTATATAAATCCGGCTGTGTCACAGTCACCCGCCTCCTCCAAGCAAAAACGGAAACGCAGTTCTGAAAGTGCCGACGTGCAGTGGAGAAACGCGTCGGCCCGGGAGCGCCGTCGCAGGTTTCGACCAAGTGTCGAGTCACTCTGAGCGGCTGTTCCTTCTTCCTGGTAGCGCCGCAGACGGGAACAAAACCAAAATGGCAGCTGAGAGATGGAGGAGGGGGGCGGAGGCGGAGCCGGTCGGCGTATGTACGTCCGCGCGTACGACGGAAGCTACACGTAAACAAATCTGGGACCGCTCATTGGCCACTCCAACTCGGCACTCGACGAACCGCGATCCTTTCCTTGGCCCACAAGCTTTCGCGTGGACGATGAACAGAAAGTCTAACACCCGGCATGCAAGCAAACCAACTGCTGTAACAGGCGCTAATAGAGCGCTTTACAGACAAAGCGTGATCTACAGCTAAAATACAGTCGTCTAATTTGATTAATTGAATGGTTATTGCAGAACGACTGCTACCAAAACATACTGCAGGTGATACAAAACTAACACATGTATTCATATAGGGCATATCGAAGCGTAGTTCGGTATTCAGGAAAAACATTAATGATTAAGTGCGTTTCTGTCAACTGTCGTAACACAATGAACAGTAATATAGTAAACCTAAATATCAAATGCTTGTAACTGTGAAGCATTGCAATGACACAAATTCCGATGATACTGCAAGATATTGTCTTTTACTGATTTGAATCGAGTGTTATACATCTCAGTGTATTAAAAACAGTAACATTCACCAGCAGCATCCGTGCACCTATGGCGATTCCACAGTTTTAGGTATAGCAAGTATTAAAACTGATCAAATCATAACACTTTATTTGTTATTATTATATTTTATATCTATCATAATCACCTTGCGAAATGCAAATGTGCTCGAAGGAATGACAAGCAAGCGCAGTGTTATATTGTCTATTAAACCAGATGAGTCTGAGAGTCTTGGGTCTCTAAAAATACACAAAAGAAAATCAACAGGAAGTTGCTGACCGATACTTCACAGTTAAATTAGAACCGTATATATGTACATCTTAGTTTAGGTTACATGCAGAAAGGTTTAGAGACGAGTTGAGTTTGCATAACGCCGTCATCATCGCTTGCAGATCCCTGCCTTATTCTCCCATCACTTTTAACCCTAAAATCCACGAGATTTGACCCCCCCAGCGGCCGAAATTAACACTACCACATTTTAACACAATAAGTTGCACAGAAAAAGCAAGCAAATGGAGATGGCATCCCTCGACGAAGGGTGATAAAGATAGACGCCAGAGATTTCGGGGTTAGTGCTGAAAATCCGTACAGGAACTCGAGCAGAGTGTGGGGGGATGGGGTGTTGGGGGATGACAAAGGCCCGAGAGGGCCGCTAGTCTACAACGCAATATGTACCGGCACGGGTCCGAATCCGCGCGATCCGTCCACCCCTAATGCCGCCCCCCACCACCGACTAACCCCAGAGATCCACCTACACATAAAAACCAGTTTAAGACACATGTTCGGCTAGTTTGTTAGTATCCCCAAACTCCGCGGATAACGAAAGAGCTAGCTAACATCAGCTTAGGCTGACTATAGACTCCTTCCCTCTACGGAGCGTTACCAAAATGGAAAAACATCTAAAAAGGGAGAAATTAATGCAGACCTGCCTTTGAGGAACGTCGGCGACTCTAACCACGACCCTGCTGCTCCTGTCCTCCTCTCACCCCTCCGCCCCGAACCCCGGTTCCCCCGATCCCCATTATCCTGCTAACCTTGGTGACAGACCAGGCCGAACTTGCTTTCTTCTTCCCAGATGACAGTCGGCGCTGCCCGGTGCGCAACGACCAGCAAGACCAGCAAAGCTGCGTGAAAACAAGTAGCGAGAAAGTATGCAGAACTCACCACATCCGATATTACCCAGGCCTGACTCTCGTTATGGAAAGGCAAATATGCCGCCAAAGAAAAAGCTCAAAATGAAGTGGAATTCGGGGTTTATTTCCCAGAGAGCATCTGGCGAACTGGCGGGAGTTTGGGCTACTTTGAGAAGTGAAGCAGGGGCCTGGCAATCTGCGAAACGGCCGTTCCCGACACCTCAGGATTGTTATCTGACCGCGTCAGCTCAGACCCGAGAGCAGCAACATGTGCGGAGAGCGGGTCTAGAAACGTTCGGCAGACTGGGGGTGCTCAGGGATATGACAAATGTGTCATTTACAGCCACTACACGGTGTTTCCTCAACACGCATACAAAACAATATTCATTCTGAATATATGTATACGGATTCGTACTTTTTTTTTGCAACTACAGCACAGAATTAAACGACAACGACGTTTATCCCTTTCTTTGTGAATTGAACCAACCCAGAGAATACCATGCCGCTAAGATCGATGGGACTTGTAGTCTAGGTGCATGAAATCTAAATTACTTGTAGGTTGATTAAAATTTGCATTGTGACTCTAAAGTATAGCCACAATTATTCAGCTTCTCAGAATGGTCTCGAATAAGAGTTTTGATGATTCTGGAAGCTTATCTACAGTAGTTGTATTGTTCATTGTAAAACAGGTAACAAATTACTTAGGCCAGAACAGCTTTTCATGGGATCCCTCTGGAACTTAGGGTGGGCAATTTTAGAAAAGTCAGGTTCCCCACAGCATGTCATTGGACTGCAGGGGAAACTGGAGTACTGGATTAAATCGAAATAACATGTAGTGAACATGCAGACTCCACACACACACACACACACACACACAGATTTTATAGGTATTCAAACCAGGGGAGACACTAACGAAGTACTTTTACTTGAGTCCTTTGTACTTTTTTGGGGTATTTGTACTTTACTTGAATATATAATTTTTTTCAGCTGACAAATTTTCTTTGCTAAAATGAGATTGTGCTTGTATTGTGCTCATCCCAGGAGAAAAAAACAATCACAGTAATCTACTTCTGTGCTGTCAGTCAAGTTGCTATTGGACAGTAATAAAGCTGGGGGTGGGTTACTGGGTGGGTTGTTTTAATTGATTTTTATTTTCTAAGGAAGTTGCATCTACAGTAATTCCTGTCTGCCTCATGCACACATGTGCATGCACATACACACACATGCGCACGCATGCACACACAGATAACAATGGCTGTACCTTTGTCAAGTCAATTGTGTTTCTATCGGCAGAGTAGCATATTCCACAAGCTTCTTATTCTACAGGTTTTACAAGCAATTCAGTGCTTTCAGTAGGCTGTGCCAAAGTCATTAGGTTCTGTCACTGCACTGTGGCAGTAATACAACAAAGTGTTGACATTGAAAAGAAAATGTACTTTTAAATACTGAAGTATTTTTAAAAGCACGTAATCTAGTACATTAACTCAAGTAAAACTTTGATTAATCACCTTTCTCTTGTATTGAAGTAATATTTGATGAGTATCTATAACATTATAATTGTATAATTGTTTGTTATTATTGTGTGCTGAATCTGCTATTATGGCAAGTTAAGGCATACTTACAGTACATTTTACTTATGAATGCAGTGTGAAGGTGCACTGGGTGTTCTGCAAAACCACCATCATATAGGCATTATGAAAGTGCAGTAAATGGACAGCATTATTAAATGTTTAGTTTTTGGAAAAATGATGATTGGATGTTTGAATGTGGTAAGAAGGAAACCCTTATGACTAACCTATCATTACTCTGGGGTAATTTTTGAAATGTGGCGTTTCGTACTATTATGTATTTGGATGGGTAATATGTAGCAGTGCTTACAGGTAAATGTATATCATTTAAGCAAGAGGATGTGGCTGCAATATCCAGGTTATTTGTTTACTTGCCAAATCCATGACAGTAATGTGTGATCTGTTAGCAGGTTCCCATAAAAACTGACACATAAATTAAACACTGCAATAACATCACCTCTGGCCTTCATGTTATTACAGGAAAGACCTTCGGTTTCATGTAAGCGCATTCTGGTAAATGGGTTGATATTGTTTTCTCACAGTGTACAAAGTAGCTCACAAGCACACATGCAAATGACACGGGGCCTGCTGAACTTTCAGGAAATGATGAATCCCCATGGGATCTCGGACTAGATGCAATCAAAGCACAGCAACATGCATGTTTAAGAAATAAGGCCTGCATTGATATTTAGGACAATGAGGCAATGATGCACTTTAAACCCAACAGTAAGAAAAAGGGAAATAAAGGATCAACCACAATCAAAAGTAGAGAGAAATACAAAATGTGCACTATGATCTAAATACTGCAACACGTTTTCTTGCAAGATAAAGATGCCGTCACACCAAAGCACAAGAAGGTGAGATCTGAAGTTTAATTGGAAGAATTTCTGACAAAATGTATTTCTTTCACAGTCACAGAGTCTCTCAGTCTCATCACTTCATATTTATACAGAGTAAAACATCAGAACACAGCAGGTTAAATATCTTTTAAATATATATTTATAAATACAGAGAGATGAAGGGCACCAAGGCATAAACAAAAACACAGTATCATTATAATGTGAAATACAAGACAAATCCACAAACAATCGGGCAGAATATTTCATTTGAAAAACAGGGGAGGGATTTTGTAGAAAAGATAAGAGCTGGAAAATATGGGATTAAAATAGTCAGTTATTCCAGATGATAATACAGTCCCTCTCTTTCATATTTTGACACCTGCTAGCACAAAAGTGTGTGCATGTTCCTTACACGTGCGCGTGGGCCTAGACAGTCCAACTAATGGATCCTTGGCAGCAAGTTTGAATACACAAGTGAACAAATGGCCCTTAAGGAAGCAGGGGGAAAGCGAGAGTGAAAGAAGTGAGCTTCTTTGTGGGCCTGCTCTACCACAGCCCTGCACCATTACACAAAATACCCCCCCTCGCATTTGTTCTTTATTCTACTTCTTTCAACTTCTAAATGTGACATGCAGGCACTACCCAGCTAAGATCATGCTGCTGCGATTGGGCCAAGTCAGAATCAGGAGGAAACACTAAAGCTGATTTTACCCCCCACACCACTGACTTTATTCTTAGACCTTGTACTATACCTAGCTAAACTCCAAATGCACCTAATCAATGTGATATTCTAGAACAGAGTTTCTCAACACGGTCCCGCAGCCGGGGTGACCTTCCAAGCTCCTCGTCAGACAGTCCTCATTTTTGCTTCCTCCTAGCTCCCTGGCATTTTTGCTCCTGGAGCTGAGAGGGAGCAAAAACGTGGACTGTTTATGGGTCCCCGAGGACCAGATTTGGGAACACTGTCCTAGTTGATTACAGCGAGACACCACCTAACCACAAAGCTAGACAGGACTGTACAGGCAATGCCAAGGGATAATTCAAGCCTGCATGATCAAAAGGGACAGAGAGCCATCAGGACTACAACAAGGACCATCAGCCTGCTAAATGTCTTTGTGTTTGAGATGTTGGTCTGGAAATATGTGCACGCCGTCCCACTTTGGTGCTCACTTAATGCAATCTCTGTTTGGTCCATTTATTTATCATTGTGTCCTAGTTCTGATCTGTCAGTGCACTGAGATCAACAAAGCAGTAACATTATTATTGTATTAACACAAGGACACCTGATCCAGTCTCTTCCTGATGGTTAATCGAAATAACAGAGCCGTTTCCTATGATTTGAAATTTTTTTAATCAAAAGATACCTTTAGACTTGTAGAGGTATTCTTGAAACACAGATCAGTCCGACATGACTAAAACAATTTTCGTGAGATCTGGTCTTCAATAATTAGCCGAACAAACCTCAATGAAATTAGCAGGCAAACAACGTGCCCCTGCAGAGTCAGAGCCTGGAAATATAGTCATGTCTGATTTTTAGAGGGCTATGGGTGGCCAGTGTGGAATGCAGCACGTAGCTGACGGCTCCCCAGTTCACTCGGGGGCAAATAGGCCTCTAGCTGCCTGTGTTTTCCTCGGGTGGTGGAAGGATTGGGCATGGTACCAGGGGCGAGTCTAGGATTCTTTATGGAGGGGCTCATTAGAGGGGTCGTAATTCATACGGTAGGCTCAACCGATGATATGTTTAGAATCGATGAGCAACAGGGGTGTGGTCATACTGAGGGACAATCAGCAGTCAGCTGGGACCAGTGGCTCAGTGGCTGAGCCCCCGCATATACCCCTGCATGTCACCCATGGGAAGGCCCGCAGACATGTTTGCTAAGTTTGATTTTATTGATCAACGACGCCTCATGCTGCACTCTGTTCCTCCATTATGTGTATAATGGCCATGCGGGTGTCTGCTGGTGCCTGTGTGTTACTATGCTTGTGTTGGAGAAATTCATGCTGATGTGAGGCCTCACAGCCCCCGTGCTGCCTGACCCCCCCTTGGAGACTGCCTGCCTTTGGCTCTCTGCATGTTCTTCTCACCCAGCGCCGGGGTGGCCAGTGGGGATCGTAGGGGGAATACTG
>JAABNY020000129.1:23710089-23730356 GCA_015164015.2 Brevimyrus niger | reverse complement strand
GGTTAGCAGTGCCACTGCCCGATGCCCCTCATACCGGCCCCCACAATCGCACTGTGGTTAGCAGTGCCACTGCCCGAGGCCCCTCATATTGGCCCCTCTCTGGAACCTCTTACATTTTCAGGATCATGATCTCATTCTTCGCAGCTCTGCGGACCTTCTTGCCATCCTTCTTCAGGAACTTCTTGCACACGTACACTTTGTCCGTCTCACGCTCCTTCACAAGGCACAGCTCGCAGAACTCCTTGCTATGGGAGGCAAAGCCAAAAGCAGAAAGACACTGGAGTAGCCAGTTTTACAAAGACCATATGACACCCAGTTCAATGTCAGTTAAACAAAAACAGGTAGTTTTCTTTAAATACAGAAATCTGTACAAAAATGAATTCTGAGAAGAAAAAAACATGGTACAATGATGATGATTTGACCTTCCCTGAAATACACTGTAATTTATTTAAATCAGGTTCTAAGCTCAGTTTTGTGCATTCATTTCAAAGTCCATCCAACCAACGTGAAAACTGGGCTCTTAGGTGCTGAAAAACCTCCCAATATTCTGGTTTGGCTCCACTCGCTGGTAAGGACAGAGGCCAGAGGGTTGTTTTGTGAATACTTACGCCTTCAGGACCTGGCCGAAATCATATTTGTCTGTGATGTCCGACAGGCTATTGTAGATCTGCCCATCTCGCACAGCAAGGCATCCAAAAGGCATTACGGCACCTAGCTGCTCAAGATAAACATTACACAGTCACCCTATAAATTCAATAAAGCGCTATAGTGTATTTAACCTGGATTGTGCATCTCAGTAAAATCAATCGAGTGTTATTTTAAAGCAGTACATTATGGTCTGTTTTCCAAGGGGGATTAAAGAAAATGGAAAACCCAAAATGCCAAAGAAAAAGTATCTGTATTGTAAAGATCCATCCTCCACACAGCATCTTTCACCACAGCAGAGATTAAAAACACAGGTTTTCATTCTAGGTATACATATAGAGAGATTTAATATAAAAATAAAGCCACTGTAGAGACTTTCAAATCCATCATGGGATTTGCATGGCTGAAGTGTAAACAGAGCAGCCTTAACTGGATCGGAAATGATGGTAACAGGATATTAACAACTATAATGATAAAGAATAGCATGAAAAATGTTTGCCATCAAAAATGAATGCAATGCTGGAATAAATGTTGCTGTGACCCATCTGCCGGCCCCTAATCGTTCTCTAATCTGGCCCTGATCTGATTTGGGGGGGGGGGCTGAGGAGGGATACTAAAATACCAAATCACATGGCCACAAAGTGATGTAATATTTGTCCGCCTCCTGACTGCAATTTAATTTAACAATGATATTGGTGGAACTTTTTGTCCACATGCTAGTGGCAGCATGTTAGACTGCTGCTAATCCACCAGACACTCTATTCTGAAACTCCACCTGACAGACCCAGTCAAAGAAAATTTGTCTCAAGAGAACCAGTGTCTGTCAACAATCCATGAGCAGCTAGACAGAACTTGTGCAAGTTCACTTTGAGAAATGAAAACTGCACCATCTATATATATTACAAATTTTCTAGACCCTTTTCAAAAAATCAGCATGAACTTGTCCAAAAAAGCCCAAACCATTGCAGTAATTTCTACAGTATTGACTCAGAGGATGAATAATTATTATTCTCAGAGGCTTTCACTTCTTCCCTCTTTCTGCTGACATTTTTTCTTTTTCCTTTGGCCCATATCAATCTTCAGCTTGAATGTTCACGTTTTGATGTAATTCAGCAAAAATTGGAGACTTTGGAGGTGGATGGAATCTTCTGACAGACTCTGTGTATAAATCACACTCAGTCTTCTTCGAGCTGGTCCCTTCAGCACCTATTCATTTACATTTTATTTACTTAGAAGACTGTTTTATTCAGAGCGGCATACATTTTTTTGAGAAAAAGTAGGGTCAGACAATCCCTGGAGCAACTGGGGGTTAAGGCTATACACACAAGGAAGGATACTGATTAATTTTGCCTTTTTCTGTCTTTGCACCTATCTGCCAGCCAGTGCTACTGGTTGAACTGGTTCATGTTGCTTGAAATCACACATTATTGACAAACAGGTCTGTTTTTACTGGTTTTACTCCTCCAGCACTAAATGACTAACATTATTCTAACATTATTCTAATTATTCTAATTCTCTGTGAGTATTGTTTTCCAACATTGTGAGTACTGTTTTCTAACATAAAGAGTATTGACTAGGAGTATACCAGCCTTCTTCAGTATGATTTGTGGCTGAAGCCGCTCTGATTGACTGGAGCAAACTGACGTCCCAGCATTGTTACCAGTTCGCCGTGCATCCCACCAGTCTGTTTTCTGATGCTTCACTGTGTTGACATTCTGCCAGTCTGGCAAGACTAATGACTGGGGCCCTTTCAGGTTGTGGCATCACATTAATGTGTAAGCCTTGACAGTAGTGTGCACGGCCTCACTCACAGTCATTTTTGGTGTCTTCTTCCTCCCAGACCTCCTCTCAGCATGTCCACAGGCTCCCACGCCTCGTTATGACAGAGCAGCTCAGAAGTGAACAGCTGAGGTTTTCGTGCGTCTTACTTGGAGAAGGAGGTGGTGGAGGAGGTGGAGCATAACCAGTAACTTGCCCCAGTTCTCTCCAGTGGCAGAAACACACCTTCATACTCAAGGTCTGCCTCAGCTGCTCACTGCAGCCGTGTGTGGGCAGAGAGGTGAGGTTCTTATCTTTATATTCGCGGGCAGTCAGCTAGCAGCCCTTGATCATAGAAAACCTTAGGGTGACTAGCAGCCCTGAACGGCAGCTGCTGTGGCCTTTTGTTCTCCCTGGCACATGTTGCATAAGAGAAGCTGCTGGGTATTTTGTTACAGAGACACAAATTATCTAAATAGCCCTGTTGTCAGCATAACTCCACCTCAACAACACCTAGCCCCATCTTCACCCTCATTTTTGCCTCCACATGCACTGTTAGATTGTAAAACACTTTGAGATCGTCGTAAAATATTTCATAAACCCCAAAAATCCGGCCAGGGGAATGACGTGTCCCAGTTATATCACTTCTCACCTGCATTTCTCAGTCAACCAGTCAAATGAAAAGGGTTTCATAACTCAATAGCAGTAGCAGACACTCTATTCAGCTTTTTCAGTTCATCTTCCAAGGCTAAATTACCCCTGTGCTGTTGTCATAATTCTCAGTCTAATTTTCCTTTAACTGCTTCCTGTTCCTGCTGAGCAGCTGATTGGAGCAAGACTTGGAATTTCCTTTTGCGTAGCTAAAGACGTTTGGTAGATTTCTTACTAGGGAGGTGGCATGGTGCTGCAGTGGTCAGCATTGTTACCTCACGTCTCTTGAACTGGAGTTCGAGTCTCGGCCCTGGCTCCATGTGTGTGAAGTTTGCATGTTCTCCCCATATGTTTGTGGGGTTCCCTCCAAGTTTCCTAGTTTCCCCCTATAGTCCACAAACATACGACAATAAACTGGAGTTGTCAAACTGTCCATAGGTATGAATGGTGAGTGTGCCCTTTGATGGGTTGGCGCACCATCCTGGGTTATTCCCTGTCTTGTGCTCATAGGCTCGGGATCCCCTCACAACTCTGCATTGGGTCAAATGGGTATGGAAGATGCACAGATGTTTCTTACTAAGTGTAGCCATGGTCTTGCCAACCAACACAGGATACACTTTGACCATCCACACCCTTCTAGCCCAAAAGCAGATCTGCTTCTGGATTCAGCCCCCTGGGTATCTGTAGTTAAATGTAAGGTTGACGAATTAAATGGCTTAAGTGTCACTGGTTTCTCCGGACACGATGTGCCTACTCTCAGTGTGCTCGCCGCTGTCCTATACTTTCAGATTTATTTCCAGGAAACAAGCATTGGGTTTTACTTCAGCCCTTGATCCCCATAGGCCCACGGCAGCATAATTGAGCTTCGCATAAACCAGCACTACGGAGCTGTCCCCTGCTAGCGCTGACTAGAGCCAGGATGTGAGATCATTGTCATCAACAGGAGAAATAACATCACTGGAAGCCTGACGAATGGAAGTCATCCTCAAAGGGAGAGAATCAATTACGGTGCAAATGCAAACAAGGGAAATGATGACTGAATAACTGGGAAAAATAACAATGTAAATGAAATGGAAGAACACAAAAACAAACCAGGGTAAAGATAGAAACCAAGTGTAGGATATTACTTTAACACATCTGGATAACAATTTTTCAGGACGGCATTGACTCGGGACATTCTAAGACCTATCTGGGTCAGCTTTCCACCTGCTTGGATTCATTGCTGACGTGTCTCTGACTACTGGACCCCCTGAAAGCAGTTGGTATTGATGGAAAGAGCTTTTATATAATGATATTAACTCGGCTTGTGAAGGACCTGATGAGAGACGGGGGGTGCAGACACTGGAGGGACACCAGTTAGTCCTCCTCTAGGGGCCCCCGAGCCCGTTGCTGGGTAATTAAAGCGATAAATCATTATTCCGTGAGGAGTCAGGCAGGCAGTGCCTTTATCAGCCACATGTGGCCTGTTTATCAGTGCAGGGGTGTGTATTCTCACCAGCTCGGGTCTCGCTGCTGTTCCCAGACCATTTCGGTAACAGAAAGCAGCCCTAATATCTGTATGATCCAATATGAGTATGATCCATTGAGAGGATTTATCTTTCACATCACATGCTTTATACCGTGAGAACATTTCACATGCTCCCTTTATTTCCGAGGCACTCGTCTCCAGCATTCCATAGCACTGGGCGGACGGGTGGGACTGATGGGTGACTCTCGGACTCTGGAGCTGAAACCAGAGTCAGCAGACACTCCTATTGACTTTTGTGGTCCCCTTAAATCACACAGTCTTCCTGCTTCTTACATCCGAAGGTAAAGCGTATTTTCAAATAATGCTAGGTAGTATTTTGTAGGGAGATAGTTTGATATACATTTAATCTTAATGCTAAATCTTTGTGTGAAATGAATCAGAAACTGAATTCACTTCACTGGCCAGGAACAACTGCATGTACTGGGAATTTGTTTGGAAGTATTGGTTCATACATTCGCAAGAAACATAGAACATAAATTAATAAAAATATAAGTAGAATTAAAATAGTACAATAAAATAGTGCCAGCAGTGCAAAGCTGTACAATATACTATCAATGAATATAAAGGAATATAAAGGAATGGAGGTGTGCTGAATACTGAAATATAACACATATAATGGCAAGTAGAATAGACAGATAAAACAAAAATGCAGGCAGAGTCAGTGAGGGAGGGACAAACGCAGGGACTGTGTCAGCAGGGGTCAGGGGGCTTGATGAGTTCAACTGCTGAAGGGAAAAAGCTGTTTTTGTATCATGTGGTTCTGGTCTTAAAATTGGTGAATATGAAATTACATGTAGAGAGACCCACCAAATTTGAGTCAAAATACAGTAAGTTGAAGTGGGTTATTTCTGATGCGTAACGGTTCCTGTAACGAGCAGACATAATTTTCTTCTTGGCTGTTGGTATATTTACTAATACACATCGTTACACAGACACTGATTCTACTAAATAATTCAAATGATTAAAGCACCTGTCTTCTCACTGCTTCGACATCCCCACAGAGTGGCTGCCATCATTTGAGTCTGAGCTCACTATGCATCTTGAAATGGACAAGGAGAGTATGGCCTTCAGCTTATTCAAAGGCAGTTTCTCTCAAGTAGCCAGTCTGGAAAAGTTGATGTCCAGACTTTGACAGAGAGTGACGTGAAAATTGTGAGTCACCAGCTGCACTGAGAGTGTCTTATGTCAAGCCTATAATGACCTGCTTATAGGCTAACTCCCATCTTAACTGTCAGGCCTTCAATCCTGGGAATAAACAAAGAAGGAAATGAACACAAGACCCAGTCAAGGTGGAGGTGTTTTCCTTTTTTTGCTAACTGTGACAAGTTTAGCACCATGCTAAGTCCATGCTGTCTGTGTGACAGGAATTGTAAATAATGAACCGGATCAAAATATGTCTCGGAAACTTTCATGCTCTAACAGGCGGCAAACGAGAGGCAGGGCACCGCGGGACGGGCCCTGGGCCCCTGCACTCGGGAGCACGGCCCCTGCAGCCGCCCGGCTGGCTTTGAAGCACACCGAGGGGGAGGTTCGCACAGACTTTGGGGGCTGCTGATGAGCAGGAATGAATAGACAATATAGGCGGACGGAGGAGACGTGAAGGAGATATAAACACTGCAAAAAGACACAGATGGGGAAAAAAATTGTAAAGAATCAGAGGTGAAAAGCGACAGAAGGTCTCGGACAGACGGGACACACGCTGCCACTTTTCCTAACCCCCACATCTTAAGTAAGAAGGTTTACACACAGAGACGCAGGACCTGGCCCCTAATTACCGGCACCACATACAGATCCTGAAGAATTTCTGCAAATGACCAACATTAGATCTCAACCACCAGAGAACTTCAAAAGGCAGCACAAATTTGAATCCTGCTTAATTAGGGGTAATCAATCACTTGCTAACTTAATTTTTCAGAAGCCATTAAATATTTCATAATGTAGGTAACCATTAGTATTTACATTTGGCGCAGTATTGTGATTTTCAGACGCAAATGAAGAAAATATGTTTTCTTTCCCTTTTTCAATAAAAACACAGAAAACAGGTAAATGTCTAGACAGGGCGAATAGTGACTGGGGGTCAAACAGTTCAAGGATTCCTACATCATTATAGGCTTCAGCTAGAACAAAGCCAGAAGCAATAAGTATGCATCAGGAATACTAAAAGAGAAACGGGATAAAACTGGTTTGCAGACAGAAAAAATGATTCAGACAGGGAGAGGCCATTTTCATATGATCCTCAGCGGGACAGCCCAGAGTACTGACCCAGGCACCCAAAATGGTGGACGAAGATCTACTGCTGTTATAGGGGATCTGGAGACTTAGAATTCCAACAGAAACTGGTCTGAGGTCAGATTATGGATCCTCCTCCCTCTGCCTCATACACTGGGCAGAGTAACTGATCTCGATTTGTTGCTTGGTTACAGTTGACGTTGGAAAAACGTGTTGTGAAAGGATAAAGCGTCAGACCGAGAGACTGGTGTTAGCTGTTGCCGTATTTCTCTCACATGTATCGTTCCAAATGAACAAGCTGAAAACAAGTGCTAGACAAATTAATGTTAAGTGCTTAAAGCTGATTCACTGAATACCTACTTGAAATGCACGCAGGAGGTATTTAGCAAGCATATCTGTGTTGCACTAATGTTATTTGTCTAGCTACCTTGTAATCACAACCTTCCTGCAAGTTCAAGCAGTCATTTCCTCTTTGCTCATAAGAGCGCAGTTGTGAATCATGAGGCTTCCATTATTTCCATAACAACAGGCAATTACTGGACAGGAATCATCAGAGACACCGCTTTAATAAAGAGAAGTGTGTTCTGTGGCAGCAATGAAAATGAGTAACATCTAAACGTATTAAAAATGCAGAGCATATAAAGGTATTTTCACTGACTCCTGGCTCACTAGGGATGGGGGAAATCTTATTAAAGTTATTGGTTGAACATTTTTCTTTTCCTGACCTGCCTTTACTGCAAGTTTGGATGGTAAATGAGCTTTCCTGATGTCTTAATGCCTGCTTCATGTGGTGGCCAGCATCCTTTCAAGTGAGTCTTCCAAGTCTCATCATCTTAAAGCTAAGAACTAAATGACCATCAACATAAATTCAACCCATAAGCGCCCAAATTAATGATGGAAGGGGGATTACGGACAAAAAGTGCAGTGAACTCAAAGCCAACTCTAAATACCATACAGTTATGATGGGGTTACGTGCCCATAAACCTTTTGTAAGGCAAAAATATAAGGCGAAAATGCATTTTAATACAGATGATCTACCTTAAACATCATAGCCTAGCCTTACCTTAGAACACTAACATAAGCCTGCAGTTGGGCAAAACCATGAACACAAACCCTAATTTATAATAAAGTGTTGAATATCTCATGTAATTTATTGAATATCGTACTGAAAGTGAGAAAATATTTACCCATCGTAAAGTCACAATATTGTAACGCAAACCATCATGACTCTGGGTGCGTCTGTACTGTTATCATGAATGTGACTTCTCCACTCCCGTACCTGTGTCTGTGTTACAAGCTCACAGAAACACACACCTATAGGACAGCAACAGGACAATAAGCAGCCGTTGTCTGAATGTAGTTCCTGCCATTAGCATGGGATCTTTCTCCCTGGGTCGCTCCCATGTGTCATAGAGGGCATGCACGGGGTATCTGGAGAAGGCAGCACCCATTTGGGGTCCAAGCAGGAGGGAGTGTGCATACGGGGCATACCAACAGGCTAACGAACATGGGTGTGGGCCTTGTTATTTCTCAGCTTTGATGTGTCACAGTTCCCATGAAACTGCTTCCTAATAGTGGAGGCCACTGGTAACTGGCAAGTGAGAATCCACACACGTTTCACCACCTAACGAGAGCCGCATTTCTTATCCATTTTTAATGTTTCTCTCCCGCTGCAGTTCAGCTGCCCCCCCCTTTTTCGCTTGCATCTCCTCCCCACTCCATCTTGGATTTTCATTTGTGTCAGCTGGCCTTCCTCTCTGCTCCTTCTTGGCTCTTTCTTGCTCCTCTCTCTGTTGCTAATTGGGTTTTGCCTCCAGCCCTGGTTTAAACGAGCTCCCCCAGGTCCTGACAGTGGCGCTGCTTCTCTGCTTGCCAGCACGGCCGTACATCTAGATTATTAGCTCAAATTGCCGGTCTGTCCGTACCTACACCTGTCACCGGCTTTTATGAGGATGGAGATCTTGAAAAAGGCCGTTTTGGCGGGGGCCAGAAATGGGACACAAAGGGCTTTCAGCCATGATGCAGATAGACGTTTTCTAGTTTCTGAAGAACCTAGGAGGCAACAAATGGCAGCTTGTGCTGTTTGAACGGCTAGGGACATCTGAGCAGGATGCGGGGTGTCCTCTGACTCCGAGCAGCGACCGAAAGCTCGTGACATGAAGTTGATGCACCATTTCAGAAATGTATCACAGCCCATTAAGTAAGGAGCAGTAAAATGCCTCATTACTTAACGATACAGCATAAATCGAAGGCAAACGTTGAATTAAATGTGTTTGGGTCTGTCAGGTCTCCTAATGAGAGGATTCTCGGACTTGCCTGGCAACTAGATGCACCACAGGGCATTCGAGTGCAGATAATGAACAGGCCTGTGGATTATTTTTATGCAGACTCTGTTTACTTCATTTATAAGTGCTTATTTCTGCTAATAAATTTGAACAGAAGAGAACAGACAAAGTATGAGGGGTTTAACATAACATATGTTTTCAGCAGATACCCAGAGATCCTATGCACATAATACTGAACTGTTGTCTCTCATCTCCACTTATATGTTGAGTTCAATGGTTAATGTTACAGATTAAAATAAGGGCAGGCAAAAACTGGAACACATTAATCCATATAGAAAGTTACAGATTTTCTGGGTCTCCCTGAAAAAGGAGTTCATTGACCCCGATGCATGCTACTGACATGAGTCCTGTTTTAGCCAAAATCCTGAACTTTTCAGGTGTGAAACTAATCATGTAGATAATCAGAACATTCCCTTCAGACCCCACTGACAGCCTTGAGGGTAGCAGGCTCTACCTGGTCCACAACATCTCTGCCCTTACAGAACCATAACTCTGAGCCACTTCTTCATCCCCAAATGCCAGTAGAGCTCTGAGTGCCCACAGCTTCCCAGAATTACCACAGCCCACAAGGGAAATGCACTACTGATATTACCTGGCAACCTTAGTGCTCCAAGTGAATCATTAGTAAAAATCGAGGAAGTAGTTATTCGGAAAACAGTGTTGATATCGGTCTCTCCCTCACCTTTCCTCCCCTTGGTCTTAATGTACCACATCAAAGTGCCTTTCTACATAGTCGCTGCCAACAAGAGACTCGGCATCTCATTTGCATTTTTTTGTTTCACTGCTTCCAAGCAGAGAGTCTCTCCATTCCTTCACTAAGTATGATGACTCCAACAAACTTGTAAATAGCTGCCCTCCGCACTGATGAGTAAATCTCATCACTCACCCATCATATAAAATTGATTATGGGGTCAAATTCATTTCCGCTTCCACTGAGATCTATGCCTGCGTCTGTCTTGCAACAGGATGCTTAGGTTGGATCAACATGTACTGTTTAATACTGTTATTAAACAAGCTATAATTGTAATGTCCTGCAGTTACAGGGGAAATTAACTGAATTAAAAGTCACGCTGTTCCACCCGAAAATACAGCTCAGTCATATAACCTCCTCCTTCCTCCATCTGAAGCTAAATATTCACACCAGCCGTACACGAGCGAGTAGTTTTGTACTTTTGTACTTCGTGGCCTGTAAGAGCACTTCTCTGTGTCAAACAAGCTTTCTGTCAGAATGTGAAGGCTTTGCTACGCCAAAGAACCCACAACCCTCAGAAAGTTCATCCCGGGCGCTTAAAGGGCCACGCTGCCCCCCTCTCTCCCCGGGTGTCTCACTCCACCTCCATATTCTGACCCCTTTCTCAACCGCAGATGCCAAGGCCTCAAAGTCAGCCTTCTACCAGCTCTGCTGTGCGTTCACTGCCTCACGGCCTTGTCACGGTCCACCGAAGCGTTTATATCCAGTTGCGATGCACGTCACGGATTAAAATACAGACAGTTTATCAGCTCTTCACCCACACACAGAAAATAGGGTCAGTTGAGGTGAAAGCTAACAGCCTACTTCACAGACCCCTGTACCACCATTTTTTTACATCTTCTATAACAGACTTCTTTAAGATTTTCATGACTCATTGCTGAATAGAGTTGCCAGGAGAAATACAGTCTTTACATTTACTGGAGCTACGCCATATGGACAAAAGTCCTGGGACACCTGGCCATTACACCTAAAGGAATTTTTGATTACACAGAATGTCCAAATTCTCATCAATCTCCATGTTGACAGAGGAACATACATTGAAGTGTGCAGGAGATGCGATGTGTTTCCTCACTGACATCAGTTGTGAAAGGTATCAGATGACAGGTACTATGAGGAGAACCTCCCTGATCCCAGAGCAGGTTTGACTAAGTCAATATGGGGACATGCATGTGTGTACACAGCCTGCCTTCTGACACAAATTGGGTCAGTAGATCTCCTGGGACTGACAGAGTTTTAGAGAGAAATTGGGAAAGAATCAGGTGGGGGAATATGTGATGGGGGATACTGGGAAATGTTGGGAGGGGGGGGGGTGGAGAAAAATGGTGAGGTCTAAGGCGAGGGTGTGAAGGTAAACAAACTTTCAAGCTTCAAGGGAGAGAAGGGAGAGGTCCACTTCACAAACATGTCAAAAATATTGGATTGTTCGAGGAAAGTAACCAGAGAGACCCTGACTTCTCCACTGTCAAAGGAAACAGTCTTGCAAGTCTTCCTTGAAGACAAAAGTCTGTTAATGAAGTCTTTGTGGAATCAGCCCTGACTGCCACGTCGTTCAGAGCCGTGGGCTATCGGAGTTCTCATGTAAACCCCTCTTCTCTGTCCTGCTGGCTCTATCCATTTCATTTCTCATGGTGGAAAATTCTGTTGACAAAACCACTCTGTTTGAAACAACAATCTCCCAGTTCTAGTCTAGAATCCCTATGATCCCTGAAGAGATGCAAGGCAACAATCACAGGGGGGATGAAGAAGCAGCTCACAGCAAAGATGGTAACGGGAGACAGCAGTGGGAAAGCTGGTCCCGTCTGAAGGATCCATCTCCTGAGAGATGTGCCAAACTGACAAGCATCTGTCAGCCCAAATTCTGCATCGACACACTACTGGTATTTCCACTGACCTAGATTTTGTGCATTTTGAAGATGGGAACTAAAAACTTGTTAATGGAAACACTCAAATTTAGAAAAAAAGCCTTTAAATATCACAAAAAAAGTTTTTATGCTTGCTTCAGGTGGTTTTTGCAGCGAGCTGAAAAAGAATTTGCCAAACTACAATGGAAACAGAACTTGGAGAATAAGTCAATACACTGGACATAAGATAAAATGATAATTAGTTCTCCTAGAGCTCCTAAGTCATGGAACGCCTGCTCCATGTTGAATTGGGAGACATAGATCTTAATTTTGCAGGATAATTAATGACAAGTATTATTTGCACAACATCAATGAACAGAAACACCTTGCTCACATTTTTACTGTCGACTTATAGAAAATTCACTTGTGCGAAAAAAATGTCCTTTTCAGATCAACCCATCCATGGCTTCACTGCCATTCCTTTGCTGGAGGAAGTTTAATTAACGGGCTTCCTTTGGCAGCACGTCCTGAATGTCCCCTGCTCCGTTGTCCGTTACGGTGACAGACCAGGCCAGAAAGCTTCCCAACAAACAGGACGGGACACGGTGAGAACTGGCTGTCCTGTACCTGCCGAAAAGGTGAGTGGAAGACACCAAGTAGCCAGGGGATGGGGGTCATTCGCTCAACATACTTATGGAATCCACATCTGATCTACAGTATGGTCGGACCCTGCCACTGGTGGTCTTACCTCTGAAGAAGAGTGGGCACTTCCCAGGAGGTTAGTCTCCAGCACCACTCACGCCCCTCCGTAGCCTCAGCCTTTGTGTGTAATACTACCCCCTCCTCCATGCCCTACTCTGCAACGATTTCTGTTTCTCATTCTGCCTGCTTTTTAGAGCGACCGGCCTATAAATAACAGTTCTGGTTATTTTAAGGGGGACTCAGAGAGAGAGATTTAAAGGAGAGAGATAAGGAGCACAGTGACATCAGGGAGTGCAGGGCACAAGGCATTGTGTGAAAACTGGAGGAAAAAAAAGCAGGAAGAGCTAATGAAGGAATGAGACTGACATGTCTGGCAATGGAGAGGGTGTGTGCGTGTCCATGTGATACGTGCCATTCTCTGATGAAGGCTTACTTGCTGTGAACTCAGTACCATCACCCGCACTCATCTCTGCTTCGCCACACGATTCCATGACTGGCACAGGAGACGATGTTATGGGCCAAACTTCAGGGCGACAGATTATCTTAGTGTGACGTGTCCTGTTACCTTTGACCCTGGACAGGCCATCCCATAACCCCCCAGCCCTTCCAAGTCACGTCATCCCGGCTACTCGGTGACCTCTCTGATTACGTATCTATCGACATCAGCTGAGCATGTCTATCGTTCTAAGCTGAACAAAGTCTATAGGGGGAGACGTTCAGATAGCAGCCCAAGTAAAGCAGGAGAAGGGAGAGTGAACAGGGGAGCCTTAAGGACAGCGTCCTCGGCGATAACTCACACGGGGCTCATTCAGACGCTCTTCACGCTCAACATTTTTCATGAGCTAAAATAAACTGACCCACACTTTGCAAACCCATCCCAACGCTGTAAAACAAACACACACTGGCTCTTGCAGAAACAACAGAAGTTAGCTGTTCTCCACCTGTTCTGAGAACATGCATTCTCAGCATCAACATGTAGGTCTCCTGCCAGTTCTTTTAACTAAATTACCATAATTTCTGAACTGTACCTTCTATATGCATAAGATATTGGTGTTGGGGGGGGGGGTTCCCAAACACCTAGGGTGTTTTTCACCATGGCAGTGGCGAGGTCTCTGTGGGCATGTACTTAGAAAGGTCGCTGGTTCAATCCTTGCAGTGGGCAGAGTGAGCCCTTAGGCCCAAGGTCTTTAACTGGAGGGACACTGCCCTGCTCTCTGATCCTCGCTGGTATAATGGTGCTAAATAAACGTCTCTGTCAATCCAGCCCAGACTGGAGACTGGCCAATCAGTCTCATGTATTTCCGACACCAAACTGGCCCGCTCTATGCATGCAGCATATGTCATATCTACATGTAACCATTTCTTTTATTATTAAAAGAGAAATTTGCATTGAAGAAAGGCTTATTTTTGTTTGTATATTCGGTCAATTATAGTACTTAGAAAGAAAATTGGAATCGGCAAAAAACAATATAATGCCAATGACACAAAAAATATCGTAAATATGGCAAAAAATATTGGAAATTGAAATTGCCCAAGAAAAATGCAGTCAGTGCATCTCTGGTCTCGGTCCTATAAATGGATGGCAGTACATTGTAAAGCTCACTGATCATTTTACAACAATTAAGTTGATGGAGATCCAGTGTTTGACCTTCAGTGGATCTACATGCATTATCTACAAGCTACAGTCCCTCTCCTGAAAATAAGTAAGCTGAAGGTAAACATGCAAATAAGCATAATGTTGAAACTAATTAAGAAATTAACATACCGCTTCCTCCCTTTTTTCACCTCTAACAGCTCGGGGGGGAAGCAAATGAAAGCCGGATTTATATGTCATTATCATCATTTACAGTTAAGCCTTACGGGCTTTACAACAACAGCCAGAAATCAAGCATGCACAATTTCCAGGTAGCCCATTTCCTTGTGCTTCCTGTGTGTAAAACCGCTGAAATACCGCTTGGAAATGATCAAGCAAGACAGCGCTCAACACTTGGCCAGATTCTCAGCGCCTCTCTCACCGGACGGCATGTTCGTCAGAGGACCCGATTCTGCAGAGGTCAGCAGAGATCCTCTGGACCTTGACCAGACAGCATGGAGCACACCCTGCATTACAGCACAGTGCATATAAGAAACTCAGATGGCAGCAGGACATGTACAGATCCTCCACTTTAGTACCATCGGAGATGCTGTCCTGTGGGCTGGAAGGAGGAAGTCCACACATACATGAAGCGTGTTGGTTTATGCGTCTTGCCATTATTGCCAGATTTACCTCATCAGGGTCAGAAGCTGTAAAAGTTTAGCATCTACACATGACCCCGTCAAAAAAAAGTCAGAATCTAATGGTGTTAAATCTCATCAGTGCTAGGAAGGAAACACCACTTTCATGTTTTTTAGAAATGTAAAAGACTGAGGAGACAGCAACAATCTGATATTCTGCTCCTCTCCAACAATTAGGGGGCTCAATTCTGAGGCCAGAGGTTTCACTCCTCTGACTAATGTTGCCAAGCTGGTAAAAACATTAAAAATCAGTTAATGGGGTCATTCTGTCATCACCCACTGAGGGCACATTGTGGATGAATCTCTTTGGGCCATGGAGTGTGGTTTCTTGATGTGTGTCCACGCTGGGTCACCTCCAGTGAGAGCAACGGTGATGCCCAGAAGCAGAACACGGAGATGCAATGGGGAAGACACCTGGTGCTTCCTCTCAGTGTGCCAGAAAGGAAAGCACAGCTGCAGCCATGCCCTAAAAAGAGACCATTAAATAAAAGGCTCCCAGCTTTATCTAGGCTCACCGAGACATTTTTTAAAAGTGTCTAGAAGCCCCTATCTGGTAAACGATCAACAAACAACATCTGTCATTTGCAAACTTGAATAAATAAACAAAGATGCGTCTATTTGATTCTTATAACCAGCCCAGTCTGTCAGGATTGGTGCCTCTTTGGCTTTGTCGTATGTGCTTTGTCCCCTTTTGGCCAGCAGGTGTCGCTGGCCATCTTAGTCCCTCCTCTCTCTTGTAACTAAGTCCCTAGTGTGTTTATCTACATCTTTGACTGCTGCGTGTTTTGACAAGCTAAGAGGTTGGTCACCATTCTCAACTTTGTTCTTGGTTGTGGGTTCGAGGCAGGCCCGAAGCCAGTCTCAGCTACTTATTATTTAATGTTTGTTGGTTTTGTGTTCTCCCAATTTCAAACTGGTATTGGTATTTCAGTTACAGTTCCTTGTTTTTGCTCCTTGTTTTCTGTCCGTTCGGTAATTTTGGTTCTCTTTAGTTTTTGGTGCTTCTGTTAAGTGACCTTTCTGTGCCTTTTAATTATTACTGACCCCACCTGCTTCTTGTTGCCTTGTGCCCTTAATGGTAATTTGATTTGTTATGGTTCTCTAGACTTGATGCAGTGTATTTCAGTGCCTGGTCTTGTTCTGTTCCTTGTTGCTTCATTGTGGTTATTTCCCTGTGTAGTGATGTGTTGGTCATAATCATGATAGTTATGCCCTGTTAGTTACTGTAGTTAATCCTTGCCTTTAGAATTGTGACTCCTGCTCCCTGCCTTCATTTCTGTTTTATCCAGTTTTGTCTTGGCCCCTGGCGGTTCTTTTGTTTTAAGGTTCCCCTTTTCTGCTTGTTTTGCTGAATAAATCGTGATTTATTGGATTGTCCTTCCTGCCCTACCATCACACCATCCTGGTTGGGAGATATTCAGGGAAATTCTCGACTTTGCTAAAAGTATCAGCAAAACAACTCAATGCAAGTGTTAAAACTCCCAGGTGAAATTGGTTTTTCCTTGGAGACCACCCAGCAGGATATGGAACATCCCTGAAATGTGTGGCTATTCTCAGACTCCCAGAAGCGAGCCACAGAGAAGCTGGTGTTTGGTGACATCAACGCAGATGAAGCAACGCAAAGTGAAAGATTGCTGGTTTGAATCTCTAACCAGCAAAGTACTACTGAGGTACGTGGAGCAAACTACTGCTTCCTGGGTACTGAATGAGCTACCCTCTGCTGTGACGTATGTGTTAAATGCAGAAGACCCATTTTGTTATTGTGCTATGGTGTGTCAACTAATCACTTTCCCTCTTCCTGTTGATGTGGGCTGTGTAAAAGAGCATTAAACTGAGGTGCATTAAAACACTCGAAGATCACTAAAGTCCTAACTGCCCCCTCCTCACCAGGTTACACAGAAATTCACCTAGCCAATGTTAATCTTACCTTCCCAGTCCTCATGCATGCAGGTCACTTTTGCCTTTAATCCTGTGTGGCCGTTTACATGACTGACAGCATCATACATCATAGGTCCCCAAAGCCTCTGAAAACATGTTCCTTCCAAGTGATATTTTTTATTTATAGGTTTTTGCTGTTTTTATTTACTTATGTCTTCTATTTCGGTACTGGATCTGACACAACTCCTACCTATGTTTCCTGGCTCATTCACTTACAAAACCGCACAGGCAAAAGCCTACTGACCTTTAACAACAACAAAACAAACAACAGAAAGTTTGAGAGAAGGGCCAACTTTTACATCATAAACCACATAAGATACTTTGATAATCAGAACCTTATCTGGATTTGGCTTCCATCCAGGCTGCCCAAGCTTGCGTGATTGCGGAAAGAACCAAATACCCCTAACACAAATCGCCTTTTTCAGGGCTTAAAAAAAGCTGTTGAGTGCAGGGTGGGACATGAAAGGGGACCATCTGCCTCCGGTATCACTGGAATAAAACACAAGTCTCAAGGGAAAAATGGCTCAAATGGACACACTCGCCAGTGAAGTGGAAACCACTGCTGACCCCTGCGTGATGAGGAATTTAAATGGATTACATGTAGACCTGGGTGCCTCCTTGGCAAAATAAAACCCAAACAGTCAGACGCAGCTGAACTTCTCAGTAGGAAAACAGAGCGCCAGAACAGATGAGGCCCCGGTGCCATGATGATTGCAATAACTGTGCAGAGAAAAATTAGTCCCTAAATAATCTTATACCATGTCGCTGCTGAATTCTCTCACCTGATTGATATGAAGGATGCTGATTAACTTCCTATAACTACACATGTATTGCCAACCAGGCGTACCACAATTGCAAATCAATGCACTATTATAATCTTTAATTCTGACTAACAATACTTAAAATTCCAGATGCATGACACAATTTAAAATAAACAGAAAATAAGTGAAAACATTTTATCATTAGTGAAAGATAAAAGTTCAACCAATTAATGTTTTGGTTCGCAAACGTGAAAATAATGTCTTTGGATACAAACTTGTATGCCAAATCTGTAGTAACAGTGGCATAAGCGGAGTGCATTAAATGTTTTGAAATCCACACTGCTTCACGTTGGCCGGTTCTTGGCCACTGCAGCCACGTGTTTAAAAAAGTACAATGAACGGCTTAAACCATAATTAACGAACGAAGGCAGTCGAGAGGGGTAGGTGTGTTAGTTACTCTGTGTTAGTTACTGTCGGTTCCTGGTGCTCTGTGTCTGGGTCCTGAGACACAGCACCAGTCTGGAGGAGACGGATGAGGAAACGGTTGCCAGAAAGGCAGGGCGTAAGCAGGCAGCTGACACCAGCTTGGGACATGCAGAGCAGAATAACGTCGTGTTTCGGAAAGGAGCCGTCGACAAATAACAGCTTTATTTTCAGTGACAAACCGTAGAAGAAGTGTGAGGAACTGAGGCCTAAAAACAGAAAGAAATTAATCATTTTTGTTAAGGAATTCTGGGAGTTGCCGGCAGGGGGTCTTTTGGAGGGAGGGGCCCAACCTGTTGCTAATTTTTTTTTGCCAAGTGCACGGGTAGAACACGGTAGGACTGGGGGAAGGCCATAGCTCCAAGGGTGGGGGTTTGCCTCAGCAGATGCTACACGGTGCATCAGAGAACCAGGGCCGGACAGGAGGAGCAGGTCAGAAGAGCCCCAGAAAGATGGAGAGAAGGAAACAAAGAAGCAGCGTTAGCAACAGGAGGAGGAGGCGGGAATCCAAACTAAAAAGGTCTCAGGATAGTTTCTAACGTTCTGGTCTTGGACCTATTTTTATGCAGATTCGAGCTGCTCTCTTGGGCAGGGAAGTCAAACTGAGATCACCTAGGAAAACTCGGGGTACTGACCTCACTAAGTTGTAGTCTTTCCAACAGACAGGATGTAGACTGCCACCCTAACTTTTATAAATATTTTCTGATTGTCGGTTTGCAGTGGACATGCTGCCTGCCGGTGACCAGTGGGTCATGGATGCAACATGAAAAATGACACAACCACTTGTCCTATTCAGGGTTGCAGAGGGCCTGGAGCCTACAGACACAAGGCAGAGAACAACCCAGCATGTGGCTGTGACTGTGGGGGGGGGGGGGGGGGGAAACACTGGACCACCCAGCGGAAACCCCACAAGGACATGGGAAAAACACCCAAACCCCATGCACAAGGAACCCCAAAACCTTGGTCCCATAGGGGTGAGGCAACAGGCCCAACCACTGTAAAACCATGCCAACCCTGGTGCAAAAATGATAAAATTAATAACAAGAGCTATTAAGTATAAAACAAACACAGTGGAGCTTTGCACCCTGTTATCCAGATACCTAAGTGTAGCCTTCAAGTTCTGTTGCCTGGTCAACCTTTTGCCAAAGTGCCAGTGTCGGCTATTTTCTCAGCTGGACTCTGTTTTGGAACTATTCAGGTTCAACACATTCGGGGAGTTTGCTCATGCACACAAATGTATGCTACCAACATACAAATGTTTTAGAAGAAGAGTCACAAGTTTTAGTCATATGAACAGCAAATCATCAGATGGGGGAGGTGGTCCAGCTGGCTTGGCGGGGGGGGGGGGGGGTTTGAAGTGAGGGCACTCTGGGTCTCTGAAATAAAGAGCTGGTCTCTGCCCATAAAAATGCCAATCAGAATTAGGGATATTCTATTCTTGGATTTCAGGCCAGACATCCACACAGTAACAATAAACAGGGAAAATGACACAAAAATGATGTAAAGATACAGTTAATAACAAAAGCTAGTAAATATATAAAGAAGACAGTGGGTTACTCGGATGCCTTAATGTAGTTTTTTTGCTTATGTGCCCTTCCGTGCCAAAAACAGTGCATAAAAAAATCAGTCATTCTTGTCATATGACATGTACCAGAGAGGAAACAATATATCTGATAATTCATAACGTTTTGTACCTACTAATGGACAATTTAACTTCATGATTACAATTTTAAATGACATATATAATTAAGTATAAGTGACAGAAAATGTCAACGGCAGCAGAAAGAGTAGCGATATACTTTGTCACGTGAGGGAGTTGATTACTGCAACATTTGCAGGGTGATAGACAAATAGTGTATAGTCAAAAGATCCATCCAATCGTCTTCTAAACACTCATCGTGGTCACAGAGGTACCTGGAGTGTCTCCCAAGCGGCTTAGTACACGACGCTTAGGTACACCTTGGACATGACGCCCATCTATTGGTCAGTCAGAATATAAAATAATTTAAACAAGCAAATGCACAATAACAAATGGATCTGGCGAGCTGCTTTGTGTGGTTTTTACAGTTCACAGCCCCCTTACATAGATTCACACATCATGTGCACCTGTGGTTTGGTGAATTGCACAAGGAGAGAGACAGAGATTCGATTTTTCGGAGGGAAAAGTGCACTTTACAGTGGATGTATAGCGTTAATTTCAGTCTAGGTCTGGCAATGCGGTGTAGTCCAAGTTGGAGCTTGGACTGGGGGCCCGAGGCTGATGTATGATACTGATTTTCTAGTATTCGCGAAAGGGAAAGAAAATTGCAGCCATCGTTCAAGAAACGACATTTAAAACATGCGAACTTGTATTAAACTTAC
>JAABNY020000129.1:23678561-23704355 GCA_015164015.2 Brevimyrus niger | reverse complement strand
AAATGTGATTCATCAGACCAGGCCACCCTCTTCCATGACACCATGGTCCAGTCCTGACGCTCAAATGCCCATTGTAGGTGCTTTCAGGGGACAGCGTGGGCATTCTGGTCGATCTGTGGTTCCATAGCCCAATACACAGCAAGCTGTGATGCACTGTGCATTCTGACACTTTTCGATCATAGCCAGCATCCACTTTTTCAGCAATGCGTGCTACGGTACAGTGCCTCTCCCATTAGATCTGACCAGATGGCCTGACCTTCACTCCCGATGTGCATCACTGAGCCTTGGGTACCCATTACCCTATCACTGGTTTACCGGTTGGCCTTCTTTGGACCATGTTTGGTTGGTACTGACCATTGCATATCACACCCCACAAGCCATTTTGGACATGCAGTGACCCAGTCATCCGGCCTCCACAATTTGGCCTTTGTCAAAGTTTCTTAGATCCTTATGCTTGCCCATTTTTCCTGATTCCAACACATCAGCTTCAAAGACTGTCTTGTCACTTGCTTAATATATAATTAACTCCCTTGACAGGTGCCATTGTAACGAGATAATCAATGTTATTCACTTCACCTGTCAGTGGTTTTAATATCATGGCTTATTAGTGTGCACTATATGGAATAGTAACACTGTCAAGTTAGAGGTTAAATCAGGGGTGGCCAATCTTATCCGCAAAGGGCCAGTGTGTATGTGGGTTTTCGGTGGAAATCTCCCTAATTAGATCACTAATTAGAGGACTGATTGGCTGAAAGAGTCCTCACACCTGGGTTTGAATAGCTGACCTACAGGTTATCCCAAAATCCTGCATACACAGCGGCCCTTTACGGATAAGATTGGCTACCCCTGAGTTAAATTAAGTAAAATAAGCATTACGCTACCCATATCTATACAGACTTACTAATGGGTACTGAACGTTTTGAAATATTAAAAAACGTGCAAGAACAAATAGATTTAGTTTGTCTCCCTTGTTGGTCAGAAAACTCTACATGCAGTTGGATGTCAGATCAGAACCCACCATTTCCTCGACGGCATCCTCTCTGCTTTTCCAGTTTGCAGTCACAGTGCTGCAGGTTAAAACGCTTTCAGTATGTAGATTAGCAGACTGTCACATGCACGGCCTTCTCGGAGGATTTTACATGGACTTTTGCATTAATGCAGCACACCTGTCATAACTCTCCCCAGTGAAAACTCCCAAACGTTCAGTTTTTTTTATAGACCGCTAACTATATACATCCTCATGGGGCAGTCCCACCGTGGTTAGCTTTTACAGCGCATTGTCCTTGTGGAGACAGCAAGGCTAGAAAAAAGATATATGATCAGACATTAAAACCATGGAGGTGCTGTGCATATTACCAGCTGAATTACATTCAGGTCTGAAGATCAAGCCGGCCAGCTCCAGTGCTCATATTTCCTATTATAATTATGCAAAGGTCACTTGTTATTGTTCAGTAGTAGCAACCTATGTAATTGGAATTCCTAAGGTTCCATTAATTATTCAATTATTCAATTTCAAAAATTTTTCTGGTACAGAGCTTTTATTATTAACGATTATGCATATAAATAAACCCAGTTAAACCAAAATACCCATTGGATAAACAAAATGGGACATCTGTAATTCCTTTAACTTTCTGATTGAGTTAGAAATGGTCCAAGTGTCTGAAAATTATTAGATTTCAATGCAGAAAATCATGTCTGTGTTGGTTATATTCAGAGAAACAATGGCAAGTTGCCTGATCGTCTCGCCTCTCAGCAGTGAAGAACCTGCGGTTTTGGTTCAAAATCCCCATCACCATCTTAAAATCATTTTAATATTAAACTCCTGAATAGAACCCATGCACTTTACTCACACTGAGTCATGCCAAATGAAGATCCGATCTACACATATGATTCATCCAAGAACTAACTAATGCTAATGAAGCCTTTCTCAGCTGCAGGCATGGCCTCACAGCCCACGACGCCCAGAGCTGCCCCGGGAACCTAGAGGAACTCTCCACTTCAGAATCAGCAAACCACTTTTCACCTCAAGCCACCAGGTCACATGACACAATTATGTGACTGTGCCCACTTTCTCAAGCCTCATTCCATACGTCTGAAGAAAATTCCAGGAGAGTGACAGGGGCACCAGCGGACCGTTCATTTTGCTTGTTATCATATGCAGTAGAAGCACAAATGCCACCATTATTCTACCTGATTCCACCTGTAGATAAACTCCAGCAGGAGGACCACATCCCTACCATGGCAAAGAGGCGGAACAGGGACAGAAGAGGGGGAGGTGACAATGGTAACCCTTTAACTAGGCCAGTTGGGATGATTATTTTAAGCTCTGGATGATGAATTGAAGGCCCCTTGAGTCCACATCAGGGTTGTCTGTGCGAAGGGAAATTTGGAAAGTTATTGAGAAGACAAGAGGAAAAGACCTGCTGGTCAGAGTCCAAAGTCCCCAAGGTTATAAATAAAACAGCTCCTGCAGTGGGAAAGACAACACGAATTAGGCACATTTTCATCTTAGGAGGTGTTAAGAATGTAAGATATATTGCTGTGCATTCTGGCGTAATGAAATAAGCCATTCCTTTTTGAAAGTGTGCCTCAGAGAATTCATTTAGTCTGAGCTAACCTTGACAGTAAATTCATCCTTTCAGCTCTATAAGTTGTTACATGAGTGCCACTAATTCTGTGAAAATATTTTGATTGAATGTGGCAAACAGACATTGAACTGAGCACATTTTTTTTTGCTCTCTTCAACCATTATTGATGCTGACATGTCAAAAAAAATCATCTGCGCTGTCCTTGAAGGTTTCCTCTCTTTCATCCAGTTTCCTTTATACAAAAATACACATTGCCCAGCAACAGTCACAGCCTGCCTGATTCTCCTCAGCTGTTGCTTCTGTGTAAAGCTCAAGCTGTCTTGTTGCTCACAATCATCCTATTTTTTTTATCCTAAATCTCTACTCTCTCCACAAGGTCATTTAGCTGTTTTTCTACTCACCTGTAACAGTGACTGAGTCTCCCAATGATGTTTACAGGATGTGATTTTTGTTGGACCTTGGAGGTGAGAATGGCAAGCAAAACGATTTAGGTTGTTTTAATGCTTAGAACAAGTTGAGCTTTTTGCTCAAAACTACAAAACACCTTTACAGGGAGAAACAGATCGAAAAACAACACACTTATAAGTCAGGATTACACATTCTCATCACAGAGGTAAGTAAAACTGACAAAAAGATGAAGACCATGTCTTCAGACATTCGTAGAGATATACTCTTCCATGCTAGTCTTCCTGTCTTAATCATTCAAGTCAAATTATTTCCCCTTCACACGATGTAACCAGAAAGTAATTATAATGAATGCTGATAAAGTATCTTTAAACAAAGTAATGATGCGAGGTTCTATGGATAGTTAAGCGTTAATGTGTGTTAACGTGTATTCTATCTGGGTCTGACTAAACCGTGTCATATGCAGACACCTTCGTAGTCCATACGCATGTACATACGCAGACGTCAGTTTTACGCAGAATGAAATTTACTGTGTGATGCTGTCACCTGGCGGAAATTTTCCGACATTGCATTTCCGGAGTTGCTTACAGTAGGTTTATTATCGTTACCGAAAATAAGGCTTATAAAAAATATTACAAAAAATGTTTTTGTAAACTGAAATATTTCAAAGAAGGTACGAAAACGAACAAACAAACAAAAAAAACTCGAAAACTATAAATATGACTTTCCTTAACTAACTGAAATAAAAAAACAAACATCACTACTTAGCCTTCCCAAAATTTTGGAGTATGTATCCAAGTCCTACAACTTTCATTCTATCCCTAGGAACAACATTACTCAACTAAATTGAAACTGGAAAATATAAAACTAAATTGAAACATGTGTTTAAAATAAAAACTAATAAAACAAAGTTGAAAACAACTAAAAATAAATTGGATTTCAAGAAAAATAATAACAATCAAAAAATTTCCAGAAATAAAAAGTAGATTAAAATCAAAAGTATAATAACATTGGTTTCGAGAGCATGTTAGAGAAGCTCAAATGACAGCTATAGGGAACTATCTTGGGAGGACCGAGTCAGGAAACGTCTCTTCCCTCTATCCGACACTATAAGTCCCGCCCCCATTGGAGCATTAACCAATGAGAAACCTGAATGAGAAACCATCTTGCGGCCGCCAATGGAAACGCGAGTACCAAACGCTTCCTCTGCCTGCCTGCTGCTGAGAGAGCCGTGAAATATGCGCATAAAAGCTGTTTAATAGCCGGACAGGTAAACAAGCGAGCAAACACCCAAAATGACGAGTCACATAATCCAAAAACTCAGGCAGATAAAGTAGTACAATGAAGCGGTATTTCTGCAGCCTGAGTGGGAGGTTGATCAAAACTGCTGGTCGCTGTGTGACGGTATATAGCTAGCTGTAGTCGGCTGTTAAGACGGTTAGTTCGCAATCCTTCACTAGATAACATCATCTGGGCTGTATGTTGTATTTGTTGTTGGATGTATGATACGCATGTTTTATTTTCGCGTCTGAACCTTTACGCTAATATAAAACTTTTTGGCTGTCAAGTAAAGTAAGTTTGCGTTCAGGAACGTTAACTACCTTTACATGTTTTCCACTGCTGGTTACACGATTGGGTGTCAGTGGACAGGTGTC
Source organism: Brevimyrus niger (assembly GCA_015164015.2). Taxonomy (NCBI): domain Eukaryota; kingdom Metazoa; phylum Chordata; class Actinopteri; order Osteoglossiformes; family Mormyridae; genus Brevimyrus; species Brevimyrus niger. The sequence continues at coordinate 23,699,707 of JAABNY020000129.1, read as the reverse complement.
GACGAGGAAGCTCCGTACAGTTAACTAAGGCTGGTTATGGATTATCTTTGGCTAGTTTAACACAGAAGACCACGCCTGTTAACACGCAGCACTGTTTCTGTCCTGAAAAAGAATGCAAATGGTAGTTTGTTAAATGAATGAAAACCCAGTCCTACACGGATAGCCTGTTATTTTTAAGTAGTTAAGTAATTAAATTACATAAGTCAATTTTCAAAGCTTTATTTTTTAGTCACAGACTCACTTTCTGTTTGCCATCTTATTTTTGCCTTGTCATTCTGTCTACTCTAGCCATGAAGACTGAAGGCACAGACAGCACTGTCTCCTGGGTTTCAGTATGTCCCAGTGGCCTGCTAAAGGTGGAAAGTAGGAGGACCAGGAAGACTGCGAGTAGGGAGCAGAGTCCTGTAATGGGATCAGTCTGCAGGGTCAGGGTGTGGCAGAAAACTGAGGATGGATCGGGGAGCCCGGATACCGTTGGTGCAGAAGCACATGGCATACTGGATGGGGTGCACAGTGAGATGCATAAGTTCTCCTTCCCCCGTTCCCAGTACTCAGTGCTGCAGATTCCAGAGAACACCTGGGTGCTGGTGCGAATGGGCGACGGGCAGTGTGACGTTGTGGAAAGCTGTCTGGAGCGAATGAAGGCTGGAGAGCAGTGTGAGGTGAGGAAGGGGGTAGTCCTACTTGCTTGGTGGTATGGTGACGCTTGATGGCTTTATTGTATGTTTCAGTTTTTTGCATGGGCAATATGCTGTCTGTAAAAATACTGAAATACAGCTAAACATCTAGAACATCTACAGTAAGCTGATTTCTGCTTAATGAATGTAAAGTTTTCCCTTCTTTCAGGTGCTGGTCACTACCTTAAAAGAAGGAACCATGCCAGGATCTGCACTCGCGTGGCGAAATGACTGCGGTGTGTTGGACCCAGCCGGCCAGGAGCACCAGTCTCTCTGCTATGTGTTGGAGTTGCATTCGTTCACCTCTGGCCGGGAATCATGGGAGATGGCGCCCGAGGAGAAGTGGGACTGGGTGAAGGTCCACAAGAAAGAGGGCGGGGAGAGGTTCCGGAAGGCCGACGTGTGGGGAGCCGCAGATTGCTACAGCCGGGCACTTAAGCTGCTCTTCACCTTGAAAGAGGGGGAGAGGCAGAAGACACAGGGCAAGGCAGAGGAAAGTGAGGCCAACACAGGAGGCCAAGAAGCTTCAGGAGAGCGTGGCAAAATAGAAAGGAGAGCATCTTCTGAAGGGGATGAGTTAGATAGGAAGCCAGACTCCATTATGAGCGACGAGAAAACCACGTCAGAGAGAATGCAGAAATCAGGACAAGGAAATCTGGCGATAGGAGATGAGTACAAAGCGGTTCGGTCAGAGCTGCACTCCAACCTGTCCCTCTGCCAGCTCAGACTAGGCCAGCCAGCGAAGGCACGAAACAGCAGCTCGAAAGCGACTGAACTGGATCCCAGCAATGCGAAGGCCTGGTATCGGCTTGGTCAGGCGTGCTCGCAGGTGGGGGAGCTGGGTTTGGCCCAAGGTGCTTTTAAGAAGGTGTTGGAGCTGCAGCCAAGTTCACCATCAGCCCAGAAGGCCCTGAGAGAAGTGAAGGCGCGCGAGAAGGACCTGGACATCAAGCTTGGGCAGAAGCTTAGCAAGATGTTCAGCTAGGTTCTCTGCTGGGTTAGGCCAGAAGAATGGATTTGTGCGAGGGTTTGGATATGGTCATGAGGGAATCCTGGACACTCCAGAAGTCCCCGATGTGTAATTCTAACGGTTAAAAACCCTTATGAAGATGCCTCAGGACTATTCAAATAGTGTTTTCTACTGTCTGTTCATGCTGCTATGACCAGCTGTGGCTGCAGATGTGACATAGCCTGCCAGTACAGGACTGGAGGTGTGGTGGGGGGGGGGGGCTGAAGGTGAGAAAGTGGTAAATTTTCCATTTATTATCTTGAAGTAAATATGACATGGATGGAGAGGAAAATCGCTTGAATCTTTGAATTCTTTGAGGCTGACCTGTCCATTTAAAATCTACCATTCTTCTTACCCGATCTGGACTGCTGCGTCATATTTCTCAGCTGTACTTCTGTTTGTTGATATCCATCCTTAAAATGACCACATACCAGTTGTATGTTTCCTCTCTGATAAACCTTATACTCATCCAATAAAATGTAAATAGTCCCTTTATGTTTTTTTTTGTTTATTGGGGTGGAGGGTCAGATAATTGTATTTTCTTTAGTGCTGACTTTAATTAAGGTGCTGCTATTCTCGGATCGTATTTAATTCAACAGAACACTTGTAAAGTAAAACAGGCGAGTTCTGTCTTCAGGGGTTTGGTGCCTGTTGAACTTTAACGTAATTAGCTGCAATTAGCGCTGTCCCAATGCAGGTAGGGTATATTTGGTTTGTAGTAATTTATAAATTTAAGTTTAAACACATTTCGCATTTAAGTAGACTAATATGAGAGGTCTGTTCTGTAAAAAGGGATCCTTGTTTATAGAGGGAAAACAACTACTGTAAACTGCACAGTTTAATGTAGGCAAAACAAATTAAATAATAAATTTTACACTTGGATCCAGTAGATGTAGATATGAACAGGCGGACCTATTATTTAATGCAGTGTAATGAAGTACTACAACGACTAAATAGAAAACAACAGAAAAATGTATGGAGTGTTTCCGCCCGGTTTCGAACCGGGGACCTTTCGCGTGTGAGGCGAACGTGATAACCACTACACTACGGAAACTGCACTGATACGTACGTTCATATAAGTCCTGATAATTATATGATAAACTATGTAGGACTAAAGTTGTTAAATGTCAACGTTGTAAATGATTCCGATCGAGCTTCATATGCTTCAGTTAGCTCCCACAATAATGCAAGTCCTGGGCTACTTTCTCCAAAACTTTTCTACGGTCGTCGAAGACTCTGATGGCAGCATGCAATATCATTATTAAAAATAAATTTTATAATCTCTTACTGTCATCTCAGCAACAATTACGCATATGCGGTATGAAATACTACGGAAATAAAATAACTGCCGAAACCCGGGATCGAACCAGGGACCTTTAGATCTTCAGTCTAACGCTCTCCCAACTGAGCTATTTCGGCTCCTACAAACATCTCATGAATATATTACAGAACACTCCAAATTAAGATTATTTGGCTTATACATACCCCGCAATCAAAAGAAAAGAAAATGTAAGGCAAAATTCCTGCGGGAAAGCAAAACTATACACCGTCTGGGGATCCTGGTTTGAGATTTACCCCACTAGCTTATCCGGTATTATGTAGCGGAGTAAAACTCTTGTTTAATATTAAACGATCCTGCGTAGCGATTGCGTCAGAAGGTAATTTTGAAGCATAGCCTTTGCTCTCTTAAAACAAGGTTCTTCTTCGGGTTACGTGGAATTTATGATATGTCAAGATAAACCCATCCAGTTTCCCTCCAGTGAAACAAAAGAAATCCTTTGCGACGCAAATTGTACAAATGGCCGATTTATTATCGGATACACAGTAACATTAAAATAATTAATTAACTATCAACTAGGCCTCTATGCAATAACGAGAATAATCACCACAAAAAAATCAATGGTATAAAACTGACTGTAAAATTATAAAGTGGACTGGAATACGTTTTAAGTCCTTTCATCATACATTCAATGCCATTGCATAAAAAGTCGCATTGATTGTGGCTTCAGGAATTCCCATTTCATCCCATTTCTACTACAAACTACCAGCATTCCCTTCCCTGCTTCTTCCCCTACTGTCTCTTCGTCTTCTCCTTGCCCCTCACCTTATTGTCAGAAAGGGTCTGAGCAGACGAAAGATTTGTCCAGGCATCCACAATCAGAAGCAAAGGAAGGACAATCCACAGCAAGTTCATGAATACAAAGTAAAACCAGAAGTAGATGGGGTGTCCCAGCTGACTGTGGGAGTAGCCTTCTCTGTGCTCCGTATAGAAGTACAACACTGCTCCATACAGCTGGCCTGATGGGACAGATGCACTTAAGTATGAGGATAGAAAGACAAGAGATGCAAAGAGGTGGGCAATCTTATCCACAAAGGGCCAATGTGTGCAGGTTTTCAGAATAACCTTTAGGTCAACTGTTCAAACCCAGGTGTGAGGACTCTTCAGCCAATTAGTAATCTAATTAGGGAATTGCAACAAAAATCCACATACACAACAGCCCTTTCTGGATAAGAGTGGCCACCCCTGCCTTAGACTCATCAAACACATGCGGCTCATTTTAATAGCAACCCATAGTTTATAACAGAGGGTCAGTGACTGTGTGGACAGAGTGCATATGCTTTATGAAACATAAAAACTTGCATTTTCAACAGAAACACGCCATATGGCTAAATGATCAAACACCCACTAATGAAATGCAGTGGATTGCTCTTCACTTCTGATGGGGCTATCTCACCTAAGGAGACGATCAGCTGGAGAACAAAGCGATAGGGGTGGTTGTAGAGAAATGCCAGGACAATCCAGACACTGAGCGGTCCCCAGAAGACTGCTGTCACAGTTTCCATGCATACGGTGAAGTTGTCCGCTCTGTAAAGACAGCCACCAGCCACAGTGCCATCAAAAAAAAAACAAAAAAACATGGAGCAATGGACAAAAAACATACTGCGGGAGTCCATTAGATGGAACCACCATCCAAAACCGTTGCGATTCACCACACAATGATTAAGAAGCATAATTAATGTACCTACATGACATATCTGCTGTCCCCTTTTGAATATTCTTTCCCTGTAAGATAAACAGCTTTGATTACACTTTCAGTAGTACCTGTATCACCTTCCTTCTCTACATATCAATTACTACTATCACACCTAGTCACATATGTAATGTCAGGACTGACCAGCATAGTGTCACTTACACAGCTGAGAGAGAAAACTCTGATCAGAAGGTATGATGGAGTAATATAAGCAGAACCACCCCTCAACGATCCCATGGATGAAGCCACATACGGCAAACCAGCACAGAGCTAGCCTTCGAGCAACCGAAAGCCTCCTGCCTGCCCCAAGACCACCCACTTCCCGCCCTGTCACCATCCAGGTGACAAAAAGCAGCAATCCCGATACTGAGAAGAGGAAGGTAAGGATCTCAGCCATGGAACGGTCATTTTCAGTGTAGTTTGGGATGGACAGACTGCGTGGCCAATACGGGTGGCCTTTATCAGTCCCCTCTGCCTCGGTGTATACTTTCTGCAAGTGAAAAATCACATTAAATTGATCAAATTTACTACATCATAATTTCCACAATTTCCCCCTTTTGCTCTATAAGGGGACAACTTTATTACTCGCTACTTGCAGCTCAATTATATCTGATTTTCCTACTTATAAAAATATATATTTATATAACAGCATTCTGGTCAGTACGCTTACGCTCGTTACACATTTTCTGTGACATTGCTCTCTGTACTTACTTTCATTGCGGAATCAAGAGAAGGCACTAAAAGTTAAAAGAGAATTGTCTATATTTTGGCTTATAAAATATGCAACGTCTTCATAATAATTTCACTCCGGAAGAAATCAAATATTTGAAATTCAGTCATACACCAGTAACACACTTGTACTTAATACACAATGGACTTAAACCAGCGACAATGCATTGAAACATCGAACATCCAATAACAGCTATGTCCAGGACACATATGAGAAACGAATCAGGCTTCTGATGGGCGGGATAATTTGGATACTACCGCCTATCAGGACTCAAAGTTTTATGGTCAACCCTACACGCGAGCTGTTCGAGTTATCCAATTGGTCGAACGTCTCGGAACATACATGTCGTCATAGATAGTCTTCGAGTTTATGGTCTAAGGACGTAGCGGCTTCAGGTTTTGTGTGAGAAATCAAAGAACGCTTTAATTTATGTTATGATTGTTTGTCCAGTTTGATGAGTTTCTTATATTGAGTAGAAGCAGAGGTGTTAGGCACATTGTATAATACACTACGAAGGAAACGGAAGCCTCATCTATAGGCAGGTGGTCTATCATATAAAGTTAATTCTAAATCCCTTAGTTTGAAGAAGTTTCTTATAATTATATAGTCTGTTTTCAATATAATAATGTGAATTACAGTTGAGCTACATAAAACACGAGCCCTCTTTGCCGCATCAGGGTATTTATCCCTGCCGTGACCCGGATTCGAACCGGGGTTGCTGCGGCCACAACGCAGAGTACTAACCACTATACGATCACGGCGAGCTACCAGAGGACTTGTTAAGTTTCTTTCTAAAAGACTATAGATAGTCCGATTAGATTCTGTATTACAGTGGTATACATTCTTGTTCTAATAGATTTTATTTGTCATGTTCTGTTGAAGGAATAATCCTAACATGAATGTTATGTTTATATCTTAATTTTTACCTATGTGGTCATTTAACTCTTATTTGTATTTTTACTCATACTAATAGAACATTGCAATTTCTTTCTTAACATTTGTGCTTCATTCTCATTATATATTTATAAAAACAAATTCCAAAAAATTATGTAATGTATCCACATGTAATATATCAGGGGAAGGATAAGTTATCGTAGTCCCATATGGTCTAGCGGTTAGGATTCCTGGTTTTCACCCAGGCGGCCCGGGTTCGACTCCCGGTATGGGAACGTATATTTTACTTTGTGTACATGTAATACGTAAATTGAATTGTGGATTTTCTAAGCAGGCACTTGTTGCGCATATATAAATGTAATACTCGTCATATATGTTGAATTCTTAGCTTTCTTGGGATAGTTCTGTTCATACTTATACTAGTCCACCCACACCCATTGGTATTGCTTATACTTGATTAGGTTATTGGGTTAGCCGAAGTGACGTTTAACACCCCTAGTCTGACCTAGTGAACACCATGTGCAATGATTCTTGCTGGTCATATACATGACTGTTTTCTGCTTCGTTACCTTTCCGCGAAGTTGTCCCTTGGATCACCATATTTGAAAGTGGCCACCACTTCATACTCCGATTCGACAGGGGGTGCTCATGTACCTCAGTGAAGTTGTAGCGGCAGGCACGCCGAGGAAGCATGCTGCTTCTGCGCGTCAGATGATGAGGAAGTACTGTAGTGGGAGCGCTATCAATTGGAAGTTTCTGGCTGTCCACAGCATTATTGTGTTGCGTAAAATGCGAAACATACTGCTTTGTATATAAGAAGAAAACCGAGCGGTGGACGGTCCTGGATGCGACTGATCTTTGGTTAAACGGATTAACGGAGCTTGGTTTCCACGATGAAGGACGATGTCTCCCTGCGTTTGGACGGGTGTCTTCTGCGCTTCATGGACCAGCTGGAGTCGCTTGAAGAGAAAAAGCAGAGGTTCAACTCACTCATAGAGCAGGTGAGTTACGGTTCAAGTAGTGCCGTGTATGTTACACATTGCATTTCACAAATAAAATACTTCTAACATTCGAAAGATTAGTTTGATATTTCATGTTTTGCCTTGGCAGCCACGCTAAACACATTGGTTATGCCCTCTCGCACCACAGGGCTGGTTCTCCATCTCTAAGGCGAGGTACGCCATGGGAAACAAGCAGGTCTCCGCCCTGCAGTATGGCAGCGAGATAAAGCCGCAGGTGCGCGTGTGTGTCAGGTACTGCCATACTTACGTTTTCTTCAGATCCATGTCAATCCTGAAGGCGGCATAGGCGTCCGCCTAGGGCGCCGACTTCTGAGGGGGCGCCGACATGCTACCCAGTTCCACTTTGACGCCGGCACTGTTGGTCGTCTACATCGGCTAAGGCCAGTACTGGGTCAGAGCCTTGTAGTGAAATTACGTGCTGACAGGTAAAAAAATGAAAATTGGGTCTGATTAGGTTTAATAAACAAAAATGTTTTATTTTAATAACATATAAGGAAACAAAAATGTAAGTTTAAGGTTTGTGATTTGGCTGTTTTCATTTTTCATTTCATTTTTAGCTTCGTTTTCCAAGCTGTATTTTGGTGCCTAGATTTCAAGGCTTCTGTGAGGAAATTCAGGGTGAAAATACCAAATATTTTTGGTTGAACCAAGAATTTTTTACATTTCAATGGATATTTTCTGTGCGATTTTAGAAAAGAAACAACACCGGTTGACAGAGCATAATGTCATTAGTCCTTTACTGAGAAGAGATTTTGCAGGAGTTGAATTAAACCATGAAGATTGAGTTATAGTTTAGCCATGTAGCTGCCACAGTACAAAAGTCAGGTCATAAGAAAACACTCTGAATTGTTTTTTTTTTTTTGCTACCCACGGTGTATAAATTGTGCTGTTTCTTAAAGGGAAATAAAAAAGAACAAAAAACAATTCTGGGGTGTAATTCACATGCCACGAGTCATCAAAATCAAAGTTGTGATTCAAAGGCCATTTCTTGAATTAAAATAGTGACCCTGTACAAATGAAGTACCTAATAAAACTTTGCCATCATTCACCTCTTCGTTTGGAAGGAATCTGCCAGGCAGCGTGACGGAGTTTCAGGCTGAAAGGGAGGAGGCCCAGGGCTCTGAAGATCCAAAGATTAAGGATGATGTTGAGGACTGTGGACCGATGGAAGGAGGTAGATTGGGGGAAGTCACAGCCTCATGGCTGCTAATCATTTGCTTTGGGGTCCAGCGCATATAATTTGCTCAGTATGGTTTATGTGGTCTAGGTTTATGGAGAATCGTTCTTGGTTGTATTATATTATGCAAAAGGTCTGAGGAGAAGAACGACGGCAAAGACTAAGAACCCTCAGGAGGAACCCGTCCCAGTTAAAGAGTGCGTGTCCAAAGAGGACGTGAGACTGGAGAGCAAAGGACTGCAGAGGCATCAGGACCCACTAAAGTGGTTTGGAATTCTGGTCCCACAAAGCCTGAAGCAGGCACAGGAGGCCTTCAGGCAAGGTGGGTGTGCAGGAGCATGTCGCTGCCAGAGACCTGCTACACGGGCGGCCATCATTGTGTTTCAGTTCACCGAGCTGCTGAATTAACCACCTAAGCTAATCAAATGCTCGTTGAAAGGCCAGGTGACAATATTGATTCCACGTAACGTTATCTGGCTTGCGTTTCTACAGTGATTGAGCTGTCGGCCGAGATCGCGGCTCTGCAGGGTGCAGTGATCTCCACCAGAGAGGAGCTCCACAAGCTGTTGGAGGAGAAGAGGAGACAGGCCCGCTGAGTATAACCCCACCCAGGGAAATGTCCCAGTCTGCTCATGACAGGAGGCTGAGGCGTTCAACGTGGCAAGCAAGATCGTCACATTGATCAGCAATCCAGACAGGAGCAGTGTCCTGCAAAGAACCCTGGAATTGTATTTCTGTAAAAGCAAACTGCTGGATCCTGTGGGTTACTTGAAAACGAGCAAACCCGTAACAGGTCTTTGTAGCATGAAAGTGTGTAAATTATTTAATCTATACAAATGGCTGATGTAACATTAACCAATAAATGTATATGAAAAATTAATATTTGTGTGTTAAAAAAACACCCTTCATGAGGTACTTTGGGAGGCAGGTAGCATAGACACAGTGCACTGCATAAACAAGGCTCTACCTCAAACTGCACCTTATGGGACAGATTAGTTAACTGGGGCTTGAAGGCTGTTGCAGATGCAGGTTCACCACACTTTCAGGTGGAGAAAGAGGACAAAATGCTCGTACTTCATTTTTATTAGGAGCAACAATTGGTAGATAGGTTACAGTGTATTAAATGTGTCTGAATCTAAGCTGGCATTTATGGTGATTATACAGTCACAAAAAGAGAGAATACAAAACTGCACGTCTGGCAGAACAAAACTACATGGCACATTAAGCGTTTTTTGCAAGAGGTGAAACTTAAAGTTTAACAAATTATTGGTTAAGTTGGAGAAAGGAACCGTAAATGTTTTTTAAAACAAAATCTCCCTTTTCTGAGATGTGTAGTGCACATTCTGTCCATCAGAAGCTTAGTGGGGGATATAGTTACAAATGCCACCATAAGACCTAGAAGCCAACAGGAGCTTGTATGTCTAACCTGGGTTGAGTTCATTCAGTCTGTCTCCTTTCAACCACAAATCACCATCCCCTTTAAAACCTTTAAAACTAAATTGTACGACAAACCCAGCAAAGACTTCCCAGAATAAATGGAACAGTCTACTGTCAGGGCTAAGCTTAAAGAAACTAAAATGGTAGTCGATGGAAAAGGGCGTTAAATGATGCTGTGACTGACGGCAAAACAATTATTCCATAGACGGATTCAAACCTTTATTTTTACTGAGGTAGTAATTTTAGAAAGCTGCTAAATGAAATGCCATGATTTTATATGCTTAGCCAAAATACTGAGATGCAAATACTTGGATCAACAGGTTAGTTTTCACATTGCAAAGCTTGAAATGAAGAAAAAAAATAATAATCGTGACAGTAAAAATACCCAGCCAGCCACAGGAATGTCGAGCCATTTCCTGTCGCCCTTTGACATGTGTTGCAGAACAGCGATGCTCAGCACAGCACTTTCATGTGAGGCTCTAACATGCTCCTTCTGTCAGCCGCACGCCGCAGAGGGACACCGGAGTGGAGCTGGTGACACCTTAGTGTGTCAGTGCGGTTTCATGAGCTGCGGGTCTCAGCAAGGAGAGCGTCCAGCAACTTCTCACAAAGAAACAGGCATCGTGGGACGTGGAAAAACCCTAAAACAGGACGCGCATGTGGTTCAACGTGAGCCTTTAACATAGATCAGATCCAAATTCACACAAACACGGGGAGAACATGCAAGCCCCACACTCACAGAGCCGGGACTGGAACCAAATCCACATGAACACGGGGAGAACATGCAAGCGCCACACTCACAGAGCTGGGACTGGAACCAAATCCACATGAACACGGAGAGAACATGCAAGCCCCACACTCACAGAGCCGGGACTGGAACCAAATCGATATGAACACGGGGAGAACATGCAAGCCCCACACTCACAGAGCCGGGACTGGAACCAAATCCATATGAACACGGGGAGAACATGCAAGCCCCACACTCACAGAGCTGGGACTGGAACCAAATCCATATAAACACCGGGAGAACACACTTCAAGCGACACTTTAAGCCAACCCCTTTCTCACCTTTAAATGGGCCTCCTTTGAAATCCAGCTCCACTGATCCACGTCGGTCCAAATACCCAAACCACTCTCCATGCTCTGCATCAGGAAACTAAACAAGAACAAAAACACCGAGGCCACGGGGTCAAAGGTCAGCCATCACGGCGGGGGCCTCATGGTCACCAGGCCGTCACTCACGTGGCTGAAGGTGTAGTCATACACCTGTGTGAACCTGTCCAGCAGGCCTGGCTCCTTGGTCAGGCTGTAGGCCATCAGGTAGGCAACAAGTGCCTCACAGTGCGGCCACCATAGTTTCATGCTCCACTCCAGCTGCAGGATATTGAGCCACTGTAGGTTACCATGGAAACAGCCCTGGGCAGGGCTCAGTGGTCAAAAGTGCTTTAAAAAAAATCCAGCTCAACATACAAACTGCCACATGCATCAATCATTTCAAAGCATATTTGACCATTAATCTTCTGTGTGATGTTCCAAATGCCATTTTATTATTAAACCACACAGATAGCTACCACACCCACCTGTGTGGGACAGTTTCCATCTGCGTCCAGGAAGTAGAACAGGCCTCCATGTTCAGGATCCCAGCCAGCCTTGAAGGGCAACTCCAGAAACTTGTCCACTGCCACCTTCTTCAGCTCCTGGTCTCCTCGGCCAGCAGCATATTGGAGAAGGAACCAGCCAGCTTCCAGGGCATGGCCTACATGGTCACATGACAGTCTCCTTATATGGTGAAGATGGTAGAGGATGGTGCAGCTCTCTCGCTGACAGGTTTTTAAAGCACACATGAGGCGAACGTTATATACAGTTATACACACATGCAGTCATATACTGAGATATAACTCAATATAATAGTCCCACTAAGCAGAAGCCCACAGACACACTGATTTCCCAGCTGGCCTGGGAATCTTTGGGGAGTCCTCAGAAAGAGCTGGGGTCTGTGGCCAGGTCTGCCACCTCAATGCTTTCCAGGAGAAGCAATGTGCATGTGGATGGATGGATGGATGGATGGATTGATTTCTACACTGCGAGGGATTACCTTCCAGTGATATTTGCACTAAAAATTAGGATTCATCAATAATTTAGTTTCTGACATAGCTGCCTCTGATTCCAGACTGTGACCCGGCTCGATGTGTGAAAGAGTTCATATTTAACATTTGATTTTTCAATGTCAGAGAAGTCAACCTCAAGTCCTGGGGGGGCACCTGAGATACACGTAAGCAGAGATCAAACATAGAATTCCAGTGTTGTGTTTATGCAGAGGAAATAGGGCAGGGTTACTGATATTGTGTCACCTGGGTTCTGCAGTCGCCCCTGGCAACCAGGCAGCTCCTTCCCATCCGTGGAAACATTCTCCAGAATGGCAGTCCCATCTCTCTGCAAAGGCAAGACAAGAAAACTCCTCATATAAAGTGAAGCTCCACGCACGTCCATGGCACTATACCATCCACTGGCTTGAACTACGTACTGAAGCTTACACACACTGGCAGACAAGTAAGTGGCAGAAGTAAATGTTTAGCTGGACATGTGAAAATGTGCCTCAAGCGAGTCCGCTCCCCCACCCCCCCCCAGACCAAACCATACATATCCCACTTCTGCTTGTAACATCTGTGTTGTACCATTCTGCCCCTAGCGCCCCACCCCAGAAACACTGATGAAAGCAGCAACTTGCTGATTAAGCACACATCCACACACACACACACACACACACACACACACACACACACACACACACAGTATCTGTAGCACCTAGACAGCAGAAATACACAGAACTCATTCAAGAAACACTCAGAGGAGGAAATTAGTCATCCTGCTAATGCAACCGTGGCATTTTCATGTCTTTCGCCTTTCAGGATACCATTTCTGCTTTTGTGTAAAAAGACTAAGAAACCCAATTTCCAAGGGGAAACAGAAGAGAACAATTTACTGATCATTTAAAAAACTGTAATACATGACTCCTGTCACCAGGGGGCACCACACCAACCAGGCTATCGCTTTCTCAATCACCTGAATGTGCTGGAGGATCTGCTGGGTGCACCAGGAACCAACTTCACTGTACTTCTCAGCCACGGCGGCCCTGCCCTCGCCGAGCTGCTCCACCAGGCACAGGAGCATCATGGGTACGGCCATGTTGTTGACAGGCTGATCGCCGGAGAGCTGGGGCCGGCCCAGGCCCAATGGATCCACGCGAACCCAGTGCACCAACTGGTCCATCACGCTTTCGGCATGTGCCTGTGAGACAAGCATGGCCCAAGGGAGCCAGGGATCAGAAAAAGTCCAGATTAAAAGAACCGTTTGTCCAGAATGAGGAAGCACCTGTAGCCAGGTTTTAGACATGGACGCTCCATCTTATTTACGCAAAGTTGCCAATTGTCAATTCAGCTCTACTGACCTCACCGTAAAAATCAGCTTTACTGCTAGTGTCTAACCTGCATCTCCTCATCCCCAGTAACTCTGGATAGCTCGTCCATCGCCATGACATAAAAGCACTCGCTGAATATGGTCCTCTGCACCTTCACTGGCTGTCCGTCTCGGGTCAGGCAAAAGGCACACTTCCCTGTGCTGCCAGCAGAGGGCACCCATGCAAAACGCCGAAGGAACTCCCCACCTGTATTGGGGAGCAGGGAGACAGAGTTAGAGCATTTTAAAACCATTCATTCAGTATGATGAACTTGTAAAAAGTTCAAAACAATATATTATTGACACTACAATAGAGACTCTACTCCTTAATATATTCTAACCCTGTTTTCCATCCATTAAGCAAAACCTTTGAGGGAAAAGCAAAAAAAAAAACAACAGATTTTTAGTGGAGGCCCTTTAATTCCACAGCACACAGGTCCTCTGCTTCACCAACCTGATTTAGCAGCTTCCAGAATCTCAGGCGAGTGAAATCGGTCCATTGTTCTGTACAGGCGACAGTACATCCATACCTGCAAATAAACCAATGTGGAACGCTGGTCAATGGGGATGGAACAACATGCTTTGTTCTTAATACAATTCAATACACAATATGGAGTGCACAATTCGATAGCAGCAAAATAAATGTAAAAAATTATGAGTCAATTATAAGCATGACTGTGGAGAACAAATGTACCATTATTCAAATAGTATTGTACACATTAAACAACATAGTAAAAATACTCAAAATGTAAAAGAAAAATAATATAACAGGCACATAAACAAATTTACATGCATGCGATTTTTTGCAATAACAAAAAATTTGAAATAAAATGTAATGCTGCGACTCTCCATGAAACGCTGGGAAAAGACTTTCATGTAAAACTGAAGCATGTGGTTTGAAATAATGGAACAGACACAACAGAGGCCTTTTCCCTCTCTGCTGCACTAGCAGGGTAAAACTGGTTAAGCAGTTGCCCTAATAAAGTTTTTTTACTACCAAGGTATAAACCAAATGATAGGTATTGTAAGACCACATGATAGTCACATTTTGTACTGTAATATACTGAATTTCAATACATTCTCCCATCTCTACTGGTTAACCTCTGCAACAGTGTTTAACCACAATGCATGGTGTAAAGAGTTAAATCTTTGTAGAAATAAAATTTATATTTATTTCAGAAACATTATTCCTATGAATCTGAAACATACACTGAATATATTTTCTATTGATAAAATTTCCATTAGCTCAAAATGGTCTAGATTACTGGCAATCTTCACATTATAAAAAGATGTGATTAAAACATCCGCAATGGTAAAGAATAAACCAAAAATTGAAAGGCCATGGTTATAAAACACCCAGCCTAGAGTTAAAGCAAAGTACTTTGATATATTTGATGTTTTTTTAAGAAGTGTTAATCATTTACCATAACAGATGTAGCCAGAGATCAGCAGTTCTCACATGTGAGCAATTAACCAAAGTATGTCACATCAGCTAAGAGCATTAGCTAACAGCTCTATGCCGACCAGGCTAAACCCCAAAAGGGGGTCTGTACAAAGCAAATTCATTATAGCTGAAGCATTAAGAACAGAGGCGACAGCAGAGTCTTCCGTAATCGTCCTTAGCAGCCTGTCAGAGGCAGCCTTACTGTCTGCAGGGCGACAGCACTAACATGACCACATGACATAAAATAAAGAGTACCAATTTGTACCTTTGACTTGTCACTGGGGCTGTACCCTTCCGGTTCTGCCAAGTGTACCCTTAGCTCAGGGGTGGGCAATCTTACCCAGAAAGGGCCGATATGTGTGCAGGTTTTCGCTGCAACTACCTAATTAGATTACTAATTAGAAGAGTGATTGACTGAAAGGTTCTCACACCTGGATTTGAACAGCTGATCTAAAAGTTAAGTCAAGAACCTGCATACCTGGCCCTTTGTGGATAAGATTGTCCACCCCTGCCTTAGCTGTAGGTACCTGGAACATTTTTCTACCATTAATGTTGTTTGCACCTTGGGCATGTTCCTCAGGGTCCATTTCTGAACCTTAAATGAGACTAAAAGGTACATTTACCTACAGCTAGTGTAGAATTGGCCGACCCTTGAGGGTACAGTTCCAGTGACAAGCAAAGGTACAAACTGGTACTCTTTTTTTTCTGACAGTGCTCTGCCGCTCAGATCCATCAGATCCCAGATAAATTTGACTTGACATTGACTTGACAAGTTCAAGGTCTTGGTGCTGGCTTACACATCCATCAATGCTCAGGCACTAATCTCCATTAAAAGGCTCCTTAAGGCCCATGTTCCATCTCGCCCCCGTTGGTCAGCAAACCAACGCCGTTTGGAGTTCCCTCCACCATGTGAGAAGTGTCACTCCAGATGGTTCTTTTGTGTGGTTCCCTGATGGTGGAATGAGCTGCTGAACCACATCTGGTCACCAGACTCCATCTGCACCTTCAAAAAATGCCTCAAGACCATCTGACCATCTGTTCCATTAATTCCTCTATTTGCCTCATTATAATCCCTGAATAATTAGGTTCTTGACAGTATGTATGTTTGCAATTTGCCTCACTTGTACGTGGCTTTGGACAAAAGCATCTGCAAAATATGCAAAATGTAAGCGCCAATGTAAGTTATATTTACCTGTCTACCCTGCAGCCAGACATACTTCAGCTCGTCATAAATCTTTCCATCCTTTGCAAGGCATGTGAAAAACCCACTGAGGAAACAGATTCACACAGCAGGAAATGCTTTAAAATCAGCCAACCGGAAGAAGGAAGGTCTAAGGAGTAAGGGAGGAGGATATGTTAACATAGGATTGCGCAACTGGCTTATTCAGTTTATTCATGTTTAGGGAAGGTCTGATAGTCTAAGAACTACTCAGAATTTCTGTGGTATGTTAGTAAAGACATGAACAACATTGGCCTTAATTATGAGAATGACGTGTACTTTAAGCTACCCTCCAAGAGAGTTTTGTGGCTTTCATATGGTACCCGTAGACTTTGTCGTGGGAATGTTTCAGCCAGTACGCCACCACTTGGTCCAGTTCTGCCTGGATCCTTGCTCGGTACCCTTCCAATCGCTCTGTGGTCATCGTTCCTGCAAACACAGGGACAAGGGTCACACCGCAATCACACCAAGACAACACCTGACAGGTGAAATTTGACCTAAAATGATTAAATGAATGTTTACACAAAAAATACCATTCATAGGTACAGAGTGGCTCTTAAGTGTGATTAATCAACTGGCTCTAAATGTAAACGCCTGTAAAAGCTATTGTATAAACCTGTCTAAAATAAAGCTGTTATACAGGTTTAAGTGCAAGTTTCAATTTATGAAATCAATGCAAAATTCCATTTAGCATGTTTGCTGCACGTATACCAAAATAATACCATAAAACCTAGTTCAACTCGACAGAGAAGTTTAATTACTGCAAACGGTATCTGCAGTCATGATCAATAACTATATTGATTAACTATATTAAAAATGAAAACGAAGAGACAAAGTATCATTAACATGGTTCAGTCTGTTTTCAGTTAAAATGAGCGTTGTTGTCGCAGCCAGCAGGTGAGGTTTAATAACCACCAAGACCGCTGGTGAGCTGATAGTCCGATCTCTTGTGACGGTAAGGCGTCACCTTTCTCATACTTACCGACTTGACAGACTCTGTCCTGCCGTTACACAGATAACTAGTGCCTCAGAGTGCACCTTCTCCCCGTAACGGAACACCGATTAACTAACTCACGACAGCGGATCCACAGAGTGCGCCCTCCTCCCGCACCGGCGCTCGGATCCTACCTCTCTCCTCCCAAGACAGGAATCCCCGACCCCTCTGTTTGTCCCGGGTCCCGTTTCTTATCATATGACCGTCATGTGGCATGTCGTCGGTACATCACGTGCAACGGGGGTCGGCACGCTGCAGCACAATCAGCTGGAAAGATGCCTTGTTTTTAAAAGCGAAAGCAGCATGTAAGCAGCCTCGGTTTACTTCATCTTGTATTTGTATGCAGGAATGAAAATAAAACGCAATTTAACGAAGCAGGGGGTTAGCGATTTATTACATCCGCTTTGTGTTTTTAAGTGCAACTATCCATCGTGATGAGGTAATTCTTAAATAATAATACTTCTGAAAAACTGTAAACTGCATGGGAGTTTCCACCCCGAAGCAAGTAAACACACACGAACGACGTCTTTGAAATGTTTCCATGTTTTGTTTTGTGCGACAGAAAGGGTGGGAGATGACGTTTTATATTTACACAATCATAATTTTATAAATTTTAAAACATACAGTTTGGAGGGATTAAATGGAAAAGAAATTTCAACAGGAACTTCAGACGGACTGACCTACTGTAGTACTTGCATTTCGTTTCCATTCACTTAACAGATCACAAACCATTTAAAATTTTATTGCAGTGGAGGAGCTGTAGATGCCACAACTTATAATTAAATATTCATTTTTACTATAGTCGACAAGTGGAAAAAAGTGCGTTAATACTGTAAAAGTTACACAGCATGATGTCTTTCATGATTAAACCTGAAACCAATACATTCCGATTTCTTGTAGCTACTTCCCCAAAAATGCAAACAAAGCAGGCCGCCCCCACACATATCTAAAACACAAATTCAAGCACTGATACTAGATTTTCATCTGGCAGAGGAGTCTGTGTTTATTTGTCGAGGAGTCTATTTGTCAGGGATTTCTACACTGTCTAGCCTTATCTCCCGCTATGCTCGTTCAGGTGCCTTGAGTGGATCTTCTTGAGGTTTTCCCGAACCCTTAGAAACTCCAGCAGCTGGGGATCCTCTTTAGCCTTCTCCAGTTGCTTCTCCTTCTGTGATATGTCATAAGAGAGATTCGTATGAAATGGATTGAGTGAGATGATGTTTGTGATGAAATGCAGTGTGTGTGAAAAGTTAATGAGGAGAAGGTGGCAGCGCCGGGTTGGTGTGTGTGTGAGATGCCACCCCCTGCCCCTGAACTCACCTCTTGGTTTTTCTGCTGCCTCTGAAGCAAGACACGCTCCAAGGGGGTCCGGTTCTGCTCGCCCTCCTCCTTCTCAGTCTGCTCCTTCTTCCGTCGCTCCAGGACCAGCTGCAGCTCCGGTCTCCTGCACACCACCAGGCCCCTGTGGGTGAAGGGGGGGGGGGGGGGGGGACAGAGAACGGAGGAGCAGGTCTGGTTTGGGTGGAGGTCACGTTAAACTAACAAGCATGTTTTAGCCTGTGCTGCAAGTGTGGGTTGCGCACACAGTATTGTTTGCATGCATTTGCGCAGAGGGCGTACTTTTGACAGGCGGTGTATGGTTACGGCCCCCGGGTACGCATTCGGACCCGACACAAAAGGTGGAGGAGACAGCCATCCATTTTTTATAACGGTATGGAAATGGGGGACGGGAAAAACAAGCATTTCCATCTCAGATCGCCGCCCCCCTGCTGC
This sequence comes from Brevimyrus niger, assembly GCA_015164015.2. Lineage (NCBI taxonomy): Eukaryota > Metazoa > Chordata > Actinopteri > Osteoglossiformes > Mormyridae > Brevimyrus > Brevimyrus niger. Next base: position 23,680,843 of record JAABNY020000129.1, on the reverse strand, counting down.
GTGCTTTAACAGCGCCCCCTGGAGGGCTTAGAAGAAAATGAGCCTTTAGGTTCCTACTTTTTGTGTGCCAGTAGAAGCTCCTTGTGCAGCTCCTGGTGTGTCCTGGACACCTTGACGGGATTAGCTGGTGGGCCGCTGGCAAAAAGCCGGGGCTTGGCAGCACCTGTGGAGCAGAGCAGAGGCCGGAGTCCTGATCGTTTCCGCCACGTCCAGATGTATGTTCACACATCACAGCACAGTCCCTGTTAAAAACTCAAACGTCACGATATGAAGCATAGATACGTGACACATTTACCCTGATCTGAGACTATACAGGAAACATTTAGGAACTCGTAAAACCCGAAACATGAGGAGATGTCTGGTACTGATCACCAGGCTTTGGCTCTCCCAAACAGGGCCCACCTATGCCCTGAGAAATAGGGCAGGCAGATGCACAGACACTGAGGTTTGACCATGCTGCGGCACCCACCTGTGCTGAGGTGATGGGTGTTGGTGTGAGAGGCAGTGGGGGCACCGGCATTGGACTGCGATGCGGCATTGATGGCCTGCTTGGTCCCGCTGGTACCGGTGCTGGTGGCAGCTCTCATGGTGCTGGGCCTTTGAGATGAGATGTCACCTGGAACCGGGGGCTGAAGCACAGGTCCAGCGGCATCCTGCTGCTGAGTGAAGCGCGGAAGAGGGGAGATGGGGCAGTGAGAGTGGAGCAGCGGTAGGGCTTCACAATGTAATTAGGTGGCCAAGCATAACTAATTAAACAAGTCCTTAAACAGGAAGACTCTCAGTAACAAGGTATCATAGTGTTCACGCTGAGGACTTGTGATGCGTGTCCTGTGTTGGTATCCGTTCCATGCCAAAGCGAGAGCATCATTGTATTAGAGTTGACATTTTGTCATTCCTGGTGAAAAGAGCAGCACTGTGCAATCACCAGTAAGTTGCTTTGTAATTTGCAGCCACTGATCACGTGCTTCGCTCCTGAGACGAACAGCTCAATAACTGAATATCGTTTTTTCGGAAACGTTAGAATAGTAAGTTAAACAGAAAGCCACCTACCTCAGCAGGATCACTCCTCCGCTAAATCCACCATGTTCTGGGCTGTGCTGGAGAGAAGCTATCGCTGTTACCTTGTTGATACAGATCTGGTGTCAGTGATACCCGAGAAAGCCGAATCTGTTCCTTTTGTTCTATTGGGCTGTCTCGCATCTGTATTTCTTCCACCACAGCACAAGAGGGCGCTGTGCCACAGGCAGAGTGAGGAGTGGCATGTTACAGCCTTCTTGTCCTTGTGTGGATTAAAATGTTTGAAATGTGGTCTTAATTTAAACCATGGTGATTAGTATATCATTCAGTTAGAGACAAAGTATTAAATATGGAAACCAAGGTAATACATATTTTATTGTAACATATAATGTGTAGTCTTCAAAAGCACAAAATAAATGAGAAAAAGTACAGGGCAGTTTGAATAAGCATAGGAATTTGATTCCAAGTTAAGACTTGTTGAAACGACTCAGTGCAAACTTCCATGGTTCCTCCCCAAATGAATCACCACGTAAAATCAAAATAAAAAGAGCAAATCACTGACTAAAACTTTCTCCCCACATTTCACTAAAGGCTGACCCCAACCTTTAATTGTCTCAAAATGTCACCATAGCAACTGAGGCTGAGGACTACATCAGTTAACTTTTTATTATTATTTATCTTCAAATGGCAGGAGTCAGTGTCCCTAAAAAAAAACAAACTCAAGGGAAAGATGTGCACGTGGATCACCATACCACAGACATTCGATTACCAATGTTTCTCTGCACATTTCTTATCATACCAAATCTAATGTACTACATGTGCTATTCTATCAGAAACCCATAGGACCGGTCAGTCTGTCCATTTTTTGACAATCCTCCCCATGCTGGTGATGGCAGAAATGGCTGGATTATGTCCTGTTCACCCCTGGCCATGAATAAACTAAAAGTATGAATGTGTTACATGTGAAGCTAATGTCTGCTTAAAACCCCCACAATAACAAAAAAATCAGCTTGGAAAAAGTAAAAAGAGAAAAATCCAGGATAAAAAAAGCCAAGAATCCCCTTCACTGGACCTGCCAATGGGCTGCGAGGTCTGAGGGAATCCCCTTCACTGGCCCTGCCTGTGAGCTGTGAGGTCTGAGGGAATCCCCTTCACTGGCCCTGCCAGTAAGCTGTGAGGTCTGAGAGTATCCCCTTCACTGGCCCTGCCTGTGAGCTGTGAGGTCTGAGTGCTGAAGAGAGCAGGCTGGGACCTGTGGTTCCACC
>JAABNY020000129.1:23656617-23671738 GCA_015164015.2 Brevimyrus niger | reverse complement strand
CCCCCCGCACTCGAGGCAAGGCAACATGGCTGGATCTACCAACAGAGCTCCGGAGACTCAGGAGAAATCAGCGGCAGAAAAGGCTGGCACGCGGTTTTCTGCACCTCTACTGTAGCTGAGGTTAATGACTGGGTTTCAGCCGTTTTACATTTTCTGTTTACTTATTCTGTCATGTTCTATCGTTTATGATACTCTTACACATTGTAGCCTAAATCGTTCCTTGTTCACTGAAGTAAGCTTAACTATAAGCTACCTTTGCTATTTGTTTGTTAAAAACATGTTGCTCTAGTCATGAAATCATTCCACGTTTTAGCATCTGTGTCAACACTAGAGTCAAACTGGTGTACTGAAATAATTAGGTAAAAACTATTGCAGTCTTTAGTCTAACATAAAAATCCTATTGAATCTCTTAAGATTTGCCTTTTTTGTTAATAATGCTCTAATGTTTAAGAAATGTTTAATAAATTTGAAATGATAATTTCAGATTTGTGTGTGGGGGAGGGAGTGAATTGTGTTTAATAATATGAAAATAATTATCAATAAATTTCATTAGAAAAATAAACATTTCTACATCATTAGATCAATTGAAAATTAGTTGCTAGATTAGTCGAGTAATAATAATTAAAAAATACTATATTAATCATTTATCATTGATAATTATATCATTAATTATCAATGATAATTGATAATTATAATTTACACTTTATTAATCCCCATGGGGAAATTCTTTTTTACGCCTCCCTCGACTTGCTCATGTAAAACAAGCTGTCCGCGAAGGGCAGCCACCTGTAGCGGCGCCCAGGGAGCTGGGGGTTAAGGGCCTTGCTCAAGGACCTGCAGCGGCTGGCCTTGAACCAGCAACCTTCTGATTACAAGCACATGGCTTAGCCCACTGAGCCACACGCCGCCCCTTACGAACGAATAATCGTTTGGGACAGCACTAATCAGGATACAGCGAGGCAGCACCGACCTGCTGGTAAACATGACGCGGAGCGACGAGAAGGTGGCTGCGTCCTCCTTGAGGGCCTTCAGCTCCTTCCTCAGCTTCAGCATGGTCTCCGACACTAAGCTTTTCTCCGCTTCGTATTTAGTCTTTAAGTTTGCCAAGGCCAGTTCTGCTGTCTGGGGAGATAGATGGACAAAGAGGGGAAAATGGTGTCAAAATGGTGTAATAGAGCAAGATTCAGAACACCCTTATGATGCGTCACGACAAACACAAGCAGGATGATGAGCATCTGTTCCTGCAAAGATGGCAAAACATCAGTAACAACAATTCTGAAAAATGTTACAAGCGTTACATTTTCCAATACAACATTTCTACCTGACAACATCTTATGGAAAGCATAGCAACTCCAGAATAAGTTTCTCAACACGGTAAACATTATGTCGTATCCTCAGCCTTCAGCCAGCCTAACGAAAATCCAAACTACAGATGAACCCTGAAAACATACGCGTCAGTTGACCGATTGAGGTACCTGTTTGTTGGCCTTCAGGACGGTCCTGAGGGTTGCAATCTGCTCCCTTTTGGTGCTGAGCATGGACCTGAGCTTCAGAATTTCCTCTAGGAGCCCCCCCCCCGCATCCCGCTCCATGTCAAAGGACACGTGGGACCACGGGGAGGTCAGCGTTCCCCGCTGTTGGCAGAGCTCAATGGTGGCCTATGAGTATGGACAGCAAGTGTTTACTGTGATGGACCCACATCGCCGTGTAACAAAGCACAGAACACAGCACTAATCACTGAAAACTCTCTGAATAAAACTGGCCCAAAGAGTGTAGGGCCGCGCTCTCAGCAGCTACGACGCTACCTGGAGGTGTCTCATCTGGCGGCGAATCAGGGCCACCAGTCCGCGCACGTTACTCGGATCAAAAACGTCCAGCGTGGGGGAGCCCGGGCAGCTGGCCGAGGAGTCCCCAGGGCCGGCGGAGGGGTCCGCGGGGTGGGTCTTGCCTGGGGGGCCATGGCGGTGTGGCCGACGCTGCCCAACACCCTCACGGTAATAGTCCAGTGTGACGCGGTTGGGTGTGAGGTTGTTGCAGACACAGACATGGTGATAGAGGTTGGCCAGCTCCTCCGAGAACGCCACTAGTTCCTCCCGGGCCACAGTGAGGTGGCCCTCAGAGTCCATGGCCACCTTCCGGGTGGCGCCAATCTCCGTCTCCAGCTCCAGGATGCGCTGCTGGTCCAGCCGGCTGGCCCGGATGCACTTGCGGATCTTCTCGGCCAGCTCTTGCGCCTCGCCTCTCCATCGCTCCTTCTCGCTCTGGCAGCGGCCCTCCAATGCTTCATGCAGTGCCCTCGCCTCCCTCAGCTCCTCCCGCAGCTGAGGCACCTCCTCATCGCCACGGTGGTCCCCGTCCCGGCTCTCCACCTCCTGGCCGACGGCCTTCTGCAGGACCTCTAGGCTCTGGGCCAGCGCCTCCATCCTGCCCTGCTGCTCAGTGAAGGCCTCTTGGGAGAGGCTCAGCTGCGTCTGCAGGTCCTGCACGGTGCTGGACAAGGCTGAGTTTTCCCTTTCAGCCTAGGGGACCAAAGCAAGGGGGTCAGTGTGGGTGTATGGGACCGGGTGAAGAAGCAACACAGGGTTTGGATGAGAGCTGGTAATCTCTCTTTTCAAGGGAGGAGTTGCTTTTATGTATACAAAGTCCATTAAAAATGAGCCTTAAAATGTCAAGACATCAAGGAAAATGACAAAAACGCAAGTATAAATGGAAACTGGAACCAAAAACAAAATGGGTCAAAGACCAGAAATGATGCCAGCTATGCAATTATGGGATCCAGGCCTGGTTCTGGTACCTGCGACAGCTGCTGTTTAAGGTCCCGGCTCTCCGAGTGGTGCAGCTCGCTTAGCAGGTCAGACACCAGGCCCGGGGCCGGCGCAAGGGCGGACCCGCAGACAGGACCCACTGAGCCTTGGCCATTGTTGTAACCACTGTCCTGGTCCTCCCGCTCCCCACTGTTTGGGGAGTCCCCCAACCGGTCCAGATGCAGCTCCAAGGTACTGGAGACACTGCAGTGCTGGAATGCCAGGCTGGAGATCTCCCTACGCAGACTATTCTTCTGCTCTCGCTCCTCCTTCAGGGCCTCCAGCGCCTCATCCAGCTGGCGCTCGGTGATCTCCTTCAGCCGTGCCGCCTCCTCCAGTTGGGCCCTTAGCATGTCCTGCTTCTCCTGCTTGTGGACCAGCTCCAGCTTCAGGGCCTCAAATTCCACCTGTTCACACAGTCCCGGATTTGTACATTGACAGGAGTGATTTAAAGACTTCTCTACGCCAGAGTTTCTCAAACCAGTCCTGAGAGTTGGGAGGGAGCAAAAGCACAGACTGCTTGGGAGTCCCCAGGACTGTTCTGAGAAACACTGCTCTACACAAGAGGGGCCAGGGAATGGCTTACCCAATAGCCATGTGCTACACCAAGCTGTAGAACAAGAGATCAGTTCTACTTCTAACAACTACTATTAATTATTACAGCTGTGTGTCATCTACTCACCGAACCACCAAACTCCACGGCCTGCTGATACATTGACACTCATCACATTGTACAGTACAATCCCAGGTCTATGACTTTGGCTGCCATTTGGGAATTTGTATACAGTACATCATTTAAATATTTATGTCATTCATACTGTACTCTTATGTTTTGTGTTTTGTCTGATCCCGTCTACAGCTGCTGCTGTAACAATGGAATTTCGCTTCACGAGATTTAAGTTTATTAATGAAAATGCACAGAACTAGGATTAATAAGCTCTGAAAACTGATTGATTACATTGTGCTACAGAAATGCACTCCCCGTTTTCTGATCATACTCCACCCCACCTCCATGGCCAGCTCTTGGTATCTCCTCTGCCGTTAGGTCAGCACATGGGCCTTGAGAAAACAAAACCTTCAACTGGCCTTTGTCGTTTGGAACCCTGACTGAGCCTATTGTTGACAAACAGCTGACAGTGTGTCTTCCACAAAGAGGATTTGTTCTCAGTAGGTGGACCTTGAAACAAAAATGTCTGAAATGTCCTGGTAAAACGGTTGCTGGTACGCATGTTTAACAAGGCGCTCTTATTGTCCAGGGAGCACTGAGAGAATAACTGACAGGGTTTGGGAAGCTGGAAAACATGGTCAGATGGGTGGAGCAGCAGTATGTTAGCGTGCTGCTCAACGAACTCCAGAACAGGCTCTTACCCATGTACCCCGGGGAACTAGAACAGTTCAACACTGCAGTTAAACATCAGGCAACTTCTCCACTGATCAGTAAATGCGACGCATTACTGTCAGCATGGAGCAGGGTTTCTATATGCGCCGGTTCTGTTCAGACTGTGATGGTGGGCCAAGACATCAGCCACATGCAGTGGCTGTGGAGAGCACGAAGCGGGGCCTAACCTGGTTCTCCTTCAACAAGGAGACTTGCTTCTGCAGCAAGGTGTTCTCCTCCTCCAGCTCGCCGTTGTCCTGCAGCAGTCTCACCTCCCGTAGCTTGTACTCCTTTACCTCACTGCACAGATGCTCCTTCTCCTCTTCCAGGTGCTCATACTCCTGATGTACACAGCGAGTTACACACATGGGGACGTCTCCAGAAAACATTCACCCCCTCTTACAGCATTCATAGGAGGCGGACGGCTTGATTTGTTGTTGTCGAGTTTTACTTGGATGGAGGGAGGAGTAACTAAGTGCGTCAGATTAAGCCACGAGACAGACCCCACAAACCATGAGTGTTATTATCCAAATGGAGACTCGATGCTCAGCACCAAGCAATTACCGTCATGGTCTTTCGTACCATTTCAGATGCTTATATATAATGGATTTAATGCTGAAAAACTGCTAGGCTAAAGTGTACACACTAGATTTGGTGGCAAAGGAAGTAGGCCTGGCCCACAGGAAGTGTCAGTAGCAGGGGCAGTTCTGGGGGGGGCAGTGACAACATGCATGACCCCCCCACCTCGCTAAATACATATGCTACTTGGATCTGAAATAAATGCATTATTACTATTATTATTCTTTACATTTATACATGTGGGCTAATTTTCTTTTTTGCGCTAGGAACAGGTGAAACGCTAACAAGTTGCTTCTGTTGGTGAAAAGCAAAGTTAGTGACAAAAGAAAAGTAATGAAGCGCGTGGAAGCAAACAGTCTAAGCAAGAAATCCGAGTTACATATCTGTAATAACTGTAAAATATGACTGCAAAGCACTGCTTAAATAACTTATTGGTATTCAAAATTGTCTTCTGCTTCTTACTGTGGGCAGTCTAGTGTAAGTAATACTTGGAGGACATTAAGGTCAAATACATCTGACCCCCCCTAAGAACTGGCCCAAGTCTGCCCCCCCCCCCCAATTGAAATGATCTAGAACTGCTACTGGTCAGTAGTTGGAAGCATCCAACAGCTGGCCTGCCTGACAGGACTGACCATACTCAGAACAACTCAGCAGCAAAGGAAGCAATAATTTCAGCCAGCCAATCACAGAGGAATGTCCCAAAGACGTCCACATGACATTGTGAAAGGGAACACATGTTAGCATGTGGAAACTGAAGCAGATGAAACATAATCCTATTATTGCACACACTGCGAAAATAAAGACTGTTCCTTTGACTCGCACACATAATCACCGCTTAACAGAGGCGTCTACTGCACTTCACCACCCGTGTGCCATTCCTACCTTCTTCAGCTGGCTGGAGAGCGCCCCCAACCTGTCGTTCTCGGCGTGAACATTGGCCAGTGTCACATGGCTCTGCTGCAATTCGGCCTTCAGCTCCTCCATGCGAAGTGCCATGGCCGCCTCCTTATTGGCCGTCTCCTCCAGCAAGCTCTCCTCGCGGCTCTCCCCGTCAGCCGCCGCCCGCTTATGGCTGCTCATGGAATCCGCCAGCGCCTGTAGGGGGCGAACATACCAACATTTCAGTGACCCTGAGCATCCCAGGACCACGCTGATGAGCTACCCGCGCCATCCTGACTCAGGACTGTATCTGTGACATTTTATCTGCTTGGTACCGTTCCTCTTAACTGCTCTTTATGCCATAAACTGCCAAACCAAATCCTCACGGCAGGGCATTTAGCGCAAAGTGGACATTAATCCCAATACCCCCCCTTAGCCCTACCCCTCCATTTTGCCCGTACCCACGTAGGGTAGTGTTGTCCCATTTCTTTTTAGCAGCGAGGGGTTGTGGTGTTCAGCCCTCGAAACGGAGATTTTTCAGATGCCGACTCAAAAGCGAGTGAAAGAAAAAATATCCCACAATACATTGCAATACACAACAAAAGAAAAGATGGGTAACGGTGTGGGGAAAGAAGCTTAATACACTTACAAAAAATTCAATTTTTAGTGAAATATCTTAGTTTAATGTAAGTTAAATGGAGTATGAGGTTGAATTTTTCAAAAACAATTTTCTGAAAATCACTAATTCTGTGCACAGAGACAGCAGTATCTCTGTAGTACTTATAGAAAAATAACCGAGCAAGGGTGAGTTTCACAAAACCGTCAAAGAATTAAGAACGTATTTATTCAAAGAGAGAGCATTCAAAGTCCTTTTTATGTAGTTTTTTGACTACGACACTTTTAGGAAACTCACTCCTGATTGTTTTCTGTGTTTCGTGCAATAGTCTACCAAGTGCATTATTTTACAACGTGTAATATGTAAAAGACATTGTTCCTGACATATTGTTTATGCAAAACGTGTGCATGTTTCATAGAAGTATTGCATGCAATATGCTTAATTTTAAATCTGCGTGCCATTGTTAAGGAATGCTAATCCACAAATCGACAGTGTCATAATCATTCTGTAATATTCTAGGGACACGTCAGTGGTAAAATCATGTTGTAATGTTAAGGTAACTTGTCCGTCCTTTAAGCAACTATTCCAGGGACTCCCAAGAAAACCAGCTCATAAGCAAATGGCGTCCCAATTCCTAGGTAAAGATTTCAAGCCCTATCCCCTTGTGGCTTCGACCTGGGAAGTCAACTTCGGAAGAAAGGGTCCTCAAAATCTAGTGGTAGGGCTTAGGGAGTAGAAATGGGATTGGGCTTTGCTCTGCTCTAACCCAGGTGTAGGGAACCTGACTCAGAGGGCTGGTGTGGGTGCAGGTTTATTGAATGACCTCTCAATCAGCCAATAATAAAACAGTGCTTCTCAACTGTGGTCCTGGGCACCCTCTGTTATTGGCTGATTGAGAGGTCATCCCAAAAGCCCGAGTCGGCTCTCCATGGATCAGGTTCCCCACCCCTATTCTAAACAAAAGGAGCAGTTCACAGGTATACCTTCACCAGGAGGTATTATGGTCCGACTGCAGCTATGATAAAGTTTTCCTACTTGTGCTTTAAATTGTGTCGTTTTGCTTAAATGGTAAAAATGGAGGCCGACTGCCTAATCGATGGCTGTAGACCGGGGCCATTTAAGAGTGTCAAAGTGTCAGTGGACAGGAGGTCATTGATTCGGCCAGATCTGAAGCACAGGCTTGACACAGACGAGGCCTCGAGTCTCTGCCTCCACTGCCGACCTCTCTGAGCTGCTGCAGCTCCCGCCGGAGGACTTCGCGCTCCTCCTCCAGCTGGCTGTGGCTGCTCCTCAGGGCGGCGCTCTCCTCCAGGACGGCCAGGCCATACCGGGCCGCCTGCAGCTTCTCCTCATTGGCCTCCTGCAGCTCCAGACTCAGCCGCTCCAGCTCCGCTCTCAAGGCGCGGTCGCCGCCGCCGCCGCCGCCCCCAGCGATGTCGCCCTCCTCCAGCATGTCGGCCTGGTCGCCGCCCTCCCCCACTGCCTCACTGCGGCCACCGGCCACTCAGCATCTTCTCGCTGTGGAGGGCAAAGCAACAGCCAGGAAGATAACGGCGAATTCATCATGTCGGACCTGCTATGATCAAGGGGCCCTGCCTGACCCCATCGCCCAGTCAGTGCTCACACCATCACATTTACAAATAAATTACCTGGTCTAAAATTTGTATACATTTTCTGTTAAAGCATGTTTAATTTCTGATGACTTTATATTTTACCACCAACACTGTGCTGTGCATTTTCTTTTATTCTGATATTTGTTGGTTTTGAAGGAAACTATTATGCTGGGAGATCTGTCACGCTGCTAGACTACAAAAACAAACAAATCTTATTTCATATAATACAGTCATACAGTCAAAAAAAAACTACAGCAGAATGTTTCATACCGATTAATGTGTGTACATAAGAAAAAAAAATAATCTGACAATAAGAAAATCTTTGAATATCAGGAATTGTATCTTTTTTTCTATTTGCAATGGAGGGTCCAACACTCCTAAATAAGCCAGTTGGGTCTCTAAAACCATTCAGTTCTTGATGGTAAACTAGCAATCACCACAGAGAACTGAACACTTCAGGCCAGCAGAAATTTCAGGACTTGCTTTGTAAATAAAGTTTTAATAAACAAAAGAAAAACAACAGCAGTTTGTTCACAGACTAAAAAAATAAATACCCTGATCCCTGAGCTCAGGGGAGCCTGGAATCTAAGGGAATAGGTCAGTTTCTCCAAGTTTTACTCTCTCTCCCACTACAGAAAGACAGCATTACATAAACAAGTACAGTTTTCACCTCAAGCTACATTAGTATTCCATGTGTGCAGCTACTCTGCACAAGTGAAGAGGCTGCACCACGTTTGATACAGGCGCTGGTGTAAATTTCCTTCAGGACTGAAGGGAGAGGAAGGACAAGGCAGAATCCTTTAAGCCTATTATGAGAACAAAACAGCCAGCCAGAATCTAGGGTCCAGTGTGACCAAGACCTGCTGACACGTACATAGCAATGGATTGGATGAATGTGCAAACTGCTAGAATGTCTTTTTGACCCATGGGATTTGGACACTTACAGAGCCACCAGAATAACTTTCGCTACCCATAGAAATATAAAGATGAACACCCAATCTCCACATCACCCCATGTCATTGTTTCAGTGCAGTCTTCGGGTTCAAACAAAATACCACGAACAGCCACCAGGTAAGCAGACCATTTAAACATCTGAGGTTCTTCGGAAAGGCTAAGACTGTGACAATCACCGCAACTGGTTAATTTGCAATAACAGGTGTAAGTTTCTGCAATGCACAAACACTACTAAGGCGAGGACGGAACAATTTCGCAGAAGGTGAATGATGACATGAAACACACAAGTTAACTTCACAACCACATAGGTAATATCCGTCCTTTAAACATCAATCCCTCAGATACAACCTCGAATATAAATCATCATCTCGGCAATACCAATGACGTGAAAAGTTTGGTTTGCAAACCGAAACAACTGACCCCCAACGCCTCCACAAGAACACCGTTAAAAATTCAGGTTCATTATGCGGCTGGATAATAACCGGTTTCCATTAACCACCTGGGGAAGCTCACCTTTGGTTTAGGATTTCACAAGAGCGGATCTCCAACATAGCAGTTTAGCTGATGCGTTTAGAAGTCCCATCCAGCGGACAGAAAAAAAGCTGTCGGATACGACGATGAAATAACGTACGCAGAATTACACAGAGCCGATCTGCTCAGCGTGACCGAGCCTGCAAACTGGGGAGGGCCATGTGCACGCATTATGCTCGTCTCTCACCTCTTCACTGCCGCTCTATACTTCCAAAGGGCGCACATTACGCTTCTGCTTCGGAACTATACTCAATGATGATTCCACAGTACTGTCGCATCCGGCCGGCCGTGGTCACACAGCGATTAATGCATCTTGAATTCCCTTTATTCTCACCTCGCTTTTGGATATGCTGATGCTGACAACACAAGCCCGACTCCCCGCCTGCTAAGTAACGTCACCTTCCCCCAAGTCAATGCGATGGATGGCCGCTCATCCACCATAAACGCCGGTACTGTCCTGAAACACGAGAAGGATAGTTATACATACAAACGGAGACACGCACGGTACGATTACAGTTGGTAACAAATGCGGCGGCCGGATTACCATCTGCAAATTTTTGTACCGGCAGTGTTCAAATATTTCTTCTTATTACGGTTATGTTCATACTAGTCCAATTAAGAAGTCGGCAGTCTTCTGTTTTCAATGGGAATTTATAGAGATATTTATAGAGAATTTATAGAGGATGCATTATGAAAAAAGTACATGGTCGTTTTAGTCAACACCCAGCTGTATTTGCTGGTTATGCCATACATGAATAAAATAACAAAAAGAAAATAAAATATTAAATGTTGGTGTTAATTCACAACTATTAAAAAGAATTGGGAACCTCAAATTTATATTACGTGTACAATATGCACGTTTGACATATCCAGATACAGGTTTGTCTGTTGCATAAACTTTTGCTTTTGTCGTGGTTTCGTCGCTACGACTACGCATTTGACCTTCCACCAACGTGCAGCATAAAATCATATTGATGTGTAAAACGTTTATATCAGCTGAAGTTGCGATGGGGCGTGACATCCTTCTAGTGACACCAGGCTACTTATCCGTGATTGGATATTTAAGCAGGAATCGCCCGTCCCGCCATGCGCATTTAAGGCCCACCCGTTTTATGATGCAATTTCCTCCCTCAGATGACGTGACCGCGTCTCATCCGATTGGCTGTTCAAGTCGGAAGCGCGCCATGCAGCCAGTCCTGTCGTAAAATTACCGGTTCAATCTTGAGATTTGATGAAGTGGGATGCCACAACCCCCCAAACCTGAATATGAAGATCGTCACCTGGAACATTAACGGCATACGGACTTTTAAAGGCGGGATTAAGACGGTGCTAGACTCACTGGACGCCGACATCATCTGCTTGCAAGAGACGAAAGTGACGCGTAAGCTGAGCGCGCCCTGTTGTCCGGGTTTTGTATGCTGTCAAGGCGCACAGTGTACGGCTGCTGCATGATGGCAAGTGCAGTGCCAAAGTACGACGGGAAGGCCATGAGGCATGCTTCGGCGTACCGCAGCCAAAGAAATGCAAAGAAATTACGAAATGCTCCGTGTTGTATAATCCAACATTACAATAGTATAGAAACAACAACTACCTTATTACTAACAACTACCGTGATCGATTGCCCCGAATAGGAATAAAAACATATGATGGTGAAAAAGGTGCATTTGTTTGTGAACATAACTTTCTAGCCTCGTGATTATTTTTGTTCCTTAGGAGATCTGTTGAATGAGAAAACTGCCATCATAGAGGGGTACAACTCTTTCTTCAGCTTCAGTCGAGGTCGCAGTGGGTATTCAGGTGAGCCGCCCTACTAACAATGACTTACTGCATAATTCCACGACATTACAACTCCATACTTATGCAGAAGTAACATCTGTAATTTGTTTTTAAAGGGGTGGCAACATTCTGCAGAGACAGTGCCAATCCGGTTGCTGCAGAAGAAGGATTGACGGGACTGCTGACCAATCACGATGGAGCTGTAGGGTGTTACGGTGACCAGAATGACTTTGAAGAAGAGGAGCTACAGTCACTGGATAATGAGGGAAGAGCCATCATCACACAGCACAAAGTGAGGTAAGGACATGTGTAGGTGTTCAGAACTTGTGTGTGCGTAGGCCGGATGGTGACCCAACATGAGCTTATAATTCTACAAGGGTATATCCCCCTCACACCTCCAGTGAAACACTCCAACCAAAACAGCCAAATCTACCACTCTGACATCAGAATTTTTATCACAAGCACAGCTTTAAATTAAGGAATCCACGAGAAGTAACATAACCCAGCACTCAAACCTCTCGGCTTTCCTCTGTGTCTTACCTCCTGTGTGGTTGTGTAAAATCTGTGATCTGGGTGATGATTAGAATGACCACCTAATCCATGTCAGGAGGGACCCTGAGCTACGACAGGGTTTGTAAACTACCATTTTAATTAAAAGGACCTGGATTTCACTTAAGCACTGAGTTCTTGCTCTGTGCTGATTGGTCAGTCTCCTATAATCATGTGTGTGTCACTAATGTTAATGTGAAACAGCTGGATGAGTCTTTAAGTCAAGGTAACAAACAGTAAAAGTTCAAGAAGAACCAAGCAATTTGGCCAAACACAGGAGCTTTTCAGTTTTAAAGTAGTTTGTAAAACCTGAAGTAGCTCATGGTGTCCCTACTGACATGGTCACCCTAGTAATTATTTATACATAAAAAATGTTTTTTTTAACAAGTACACTTCATTTAAATCATCACCGATCTCACCTGCAGTCCAGTCATGGAAGTCCTCGTTCTTTGTTATAATGAAAAGCAGGAAAAGGGTTTTTTTTTAAAGCTGGAATCGCCTGATCTGTTCCACATTGAAATGAGGAAGTCGTGTGACCATGAGTAATACTGTCACGGAGCTCTGCGTGTGTTCCTCCTTTCAGTGGGTAACATGAGTCCCCTGCACATCTGACTGATACATTTTCAGATCTTCTAGTCTGTTGGAGACCACAGCATTCATTGTCCAGTAGACCTGGCCTTGATCTCGCATGTCAAAATGTTAACAATAATAATAATCATTTATTATTATTATTATGTTCCATTGCTTGACAGTTTCTTTATAGTGCCTGTCATTTAATCCAGATGGATATCTTGCAGGAACAGTTCAGATTATGGGGTGTTTTTTCAGGCAAAGGGATCAATGGCCTTCCATCAGGCCTGCATCCCTACACCAGTTTCTTCCCTATCCTTTGTTTATTCTGGGGAGTGAATTGCAGCTCTGAGTCGGTATACTGTGACTGTGTGGTGTAATCTGACTGGCTGCAGTATCCCAGTGTGACTGACCATGTGAACTGGGTCATGTCTGCAGGATTCAAGTGTTTCTGTTTGCTCCAGGTGTGAGGACCGCGAAGAGACGCTGACGGTGGTGAATGTGTACTGCCCGCGAGCTGACCCAGAGAAGCCAGAGCGCAGAATCTTCAAGCTGCGCTTCTGTAAGCTGCTTCAGATCCGGGCTGAGGCCCTCTTAAGAGCAGGGAGGTGAGTGTGTGGAGAGTGGCTAGTGTGGTTGGGTCAGCCCGTCCAGGAATGACCTGGCGTTGTGCCTTTCCCTCTCTCCTGTACAGCCATGTGATTGTTTTGGGCGACATTAACACCTCCCACAAGCCGATAGACCACTGTGACCCCGACGGGATTAAAGGTGTCTGTGTAAGTGTAAGTGTCCCAGCGTTCTGAAAGGGGGACGGATATCTACTCGAAATGAAACTGCAGCATTAAGGCAGATGAGGACAGACTTAAATTCACTGACATAATTTTAAAAATTACAAATTTGCTGTATGCATTCAGGTTGATTTAGTGTGCATTTTTAATATTTTTTAAAGAACCCTGCTTTAATTTTCTTGTATTTGTGAAGTTTTTAATATTTTTCACCTCTTCCAGGATAACTTTGAGAAGAATCCTGGGAGGAAATGGCTAACCAGCTTTCTAGTTGGAGAAAGTAAGGAGGATGAGGAGGAGGAGGAGGAGAAGGATGACAAGGAAGATGAGGATGAAGAGTACAGACCGGAGTCTGAAATGGCTGGCAGGAAATTTGTAGACATGTTCCGGTACTTTCACCCGACACGTGAGGGTGCCTTCACCTGCTGGAACACTCTCACAGGGGCCCGGCAGACTAACTACGGCATGAGGATTGATTACATCTTTGCCGACCAAGCCCTGGCAGAGACCCAGTTCCTGGGGACTGACATAATGCCGGAGGTGGAAGGGTCCGACCACTGCCCCGTCTGGGGCCACCTGAGCTGTGTTCTCCTGCCTAGTCCCAGATGTCCGCCTCTATGCACACGCTACATGCCCGAGTTTGCAGGCAGGCAGCAAAAACTGTCCCGCTTTCTGGTCAAGGTGGATCAACAGACCCCAAGCGACTCCAAGGACCCTCTGCCTGGTTCCCAAGAGTCGGGGGAGATTTGTGAAAACATCAAACCCGTTGAGGGCACCACAAGCTGCGCAAAAAGGAAAGCAGGGGCACCAGAGCTGCATGGCACCAAGGGGAAGAAGAGCAAGATGTCCAATAGCTCGTTAAAGCCCCAGGGGAGTTTGTTGGCGTTTCTCAAACCCAGATCGAATCCGGCTGACCCACTGTGCTCGGCAGCCTCAGAGAAGAACGAGGAACCAGCACCGACTTCAGTGACGGTAGATAAACCGCAGCCTATCGCAGACGGATCAGCATCCATTCAAGGTGTGGGATCGACCGGCGGCAGGGAGGCCCCTAGTAGGGTTCGGGGTAGCAGTCAGAAGGAGGACGGCAATAGTGGAGAAGCTGGTGCCCAGGCGTCGCAGGGATTCTGGAGGACGGTTCTGCGAGGCCCGCCACAGCCGCCGCTTTGCAAGACTCACGAGGAACCCTGCGTGCTGAGGACGGTGAAGAAGGCGGGGCCAAACCTGGGCCGCCAGTTTTTCGTGTGTGCCAGGCCACAGGGACACTCCTCCAACCCAGAAGCACGCTGTAACTTCTTTGCTTGGGTGGACAAGGGTAAATAGCAGGGAGGGGCCTGGGAGGGGGAGTGGCTAAGAGTGTCAGAGATTCCACTAGTCAAGCCTGTTCATTCTCATGATTTCAGCAATACATTGAAGGGGTACTGTCCTTAAATGTGGACATAATACTTGGCAAAAGATGAAAGATACTGTGATTATGACAAGCTGTAGGTGACAGATAACTGTCAGTAGAGTATTCCTGGCCCCATGCATTGTGAAAACTGCCCCTGTTTGTTTTAATTTACCCCTGTAACTGTGTCTGCTTTATCGTTTAATTTCTTGTTCAGCTTTTTACAGAAATAAAGTCTTTTTTTGTCTTTTTTTAAAAATAGTTTGCCCTTTTCAAAATGGCTGGCCCAGACTACAATAACTGGGGAAAAAAAACTGCTGGTTTTCCTAAAAAATGGATGTTAGTGCAGGCTGGGAGAAGGTGACAAAGTGGCTGCCTAGCGCCCTCTGGTGTACTGAACTGACAAGTCATTCACAAAGGGACTGAGTGGAGAGCAGGTTGAAAATCTCGGTTAAAATACTGAGGGTTCTGGGTAATTTTGGGTAAAGAAATAAGACTTCATTTATGAATTATTTTATTATTTTTGCTGGACAAAACGTTTGTCTTTCCTACACAAAGGAGATATATATGTGTGTATGTATATATGTGTGTATATGTATATATATGTGTGTATATGTGTGTGTGTATATATATATATGTGTATGTGTATATATATATATATATGTGTGTGTGTGTGTGTATATATATATATATATATATATAT
>JAABNY020000129.1:23603091-23614497 GCA_015164015.2 Brevimyrus niger | reverse complement strand
CAGCCAAAGTCATGAAGACAGGACAGCACATCCCTACCCTACTGGAACGCCAGTCTCAATCATGCACGTCTTTGGCTGTGATAAAGACTGCATTGCAAAGGAGCCTTGGGTTTAACAAAAGAGGCTTATTCTCCTGTAGCTAAAATGATCCTGTGTCATTTGCCCAAATCCAATCAAGTTTTAGAACATAAGAAATTTACAAACGAAATTTCCCAAACTTCCATCTTTTTACCGTCCATCCAAGTCTGAATCGTATCAAGTTGCAGGGTTGTTCAGTGTTCCCCTCAAGGTTGGGTAATGATATCTACAGTGGAAGCCAAATCCATACTAAGGTAATCACAGGAGGAATGCTAATACAATTGAATGAATTTTGATTTAAAGTCCGTTAAAAAAAACCAAAGTGACAGTTGCTGCAATTTCAGTAGTTTAGTACATAGAAAAAGTGAAAATACAAAGAATAAAAATGTTTAATGTAATATATTTCTTTCGTCCTGCAACTTGAAATGTTTTACTTTGAAATCCATATTTATAATGCAACGCAGAGTAAATATATAGTCAATTTTGTTTCTGTCCCAAGGTAATGACAAGCGAGGAGTAGGTCTTTCATATCTGTTGGCCTTTGAGTTTGAAAGCTGGACCTGTTTGGCTATAGTAGTTACCTACCCCTTGCCACGCAGCAAGCCCAGCAGTTGTTGTCAAGGAAAAGGACACCCACTAAACGCAACGGCCGCTGTGCCACTGCTCATTTATGTCTTTTTACCCTTTGTTGATTCATGTCACCGTTTTCCATCCATTCTCTGGTTGTTATGTCACTGCAGGAACCAGGTCAAGACGATTTACTTGTATGTGTGAACTTATGTAGCCAGTGAAGCTCAATCAGTGTCATTCATTCAATGTCCAAAAGCTGAAGAGGACTGACTGGACCTGGAGTCAATCTCGTTGGACTGCATGGCCACTGATTTAAATTTTTATCCAAGCTATTCAGTATTATTGCAATAAAGCCAAAATGTGTAGCTTTAGTTGCTCAGAACATCACAAAATAGGATTAATCAGAACATGGGAGGTTCAGTCAGTGACTGAAAGACCTGTGACCAAAAACTCGCTGATTTTTTGTCCATTATCTGAAAGGACACAAGGATTGGTCTCTTTTCCATAAAGTTGCAAATTTTTGTCTTGTCTGTTCCAATAAATGGAGTTGAATGATTTTTAAAAAGTATGTTGTGGATTTTTTTGAAGGGAAGGAACATGGGCTAAATAATGGTTTGTGACATGGGGCAATAAACTTTTCTTCTTCGGAGATTGAGAAGTATAGTGTGAGTGCGGTTCCTTTTTGGTTTTTTGCATTTTCGTATTGTTAACTCGCACCCAAAGTATTTTTGTTACATTTTGGAGTCTATCTAAAATATCTTGGATAGTCTATCTTGGTTACCATGTCATCTCAAACCCTTTTCCCCCTAAAGCAAATGTCAAAGAAATCTTGGATTGAAATGATCACCCTTTATAATACCTCTTAAAATTCCGATATTTTTGTAGTTTTTCTCCACAGAAATTTGTATAATTTATATTTATATACCTGCTCATAAAGCAGCGAAAGCCATTCCGCCTTGAGGTAAATCTTCCACTTTAAATGAAGCTATATGCCGTGTAACTTGCAAGAGTACATTTTAAAAAACACAAGTAACAAATGGTGAATTGCAAGGTGGAACCAGAGGTAGAGGGGTGATGGATCTGAGTACAAGAATAGCAATTTTGGCCACGAAGCTGATTTTCAATTGTGTTTCTTTTTTTGGTCAGTAGATGGCGATGTCATGATATGATTAACGTGGGTCCCAAAGACGCTGGTGTGAAAGTCAGCATAATCGCTTTCTGGTGTCTAACTTAGTGTGTCCAATTGCACAACTATAGCAGCAGTCCCTGATTACTGGTTAATCTGGGGTCATTCTCTGTTGAATGATACCATATGAAGATTACAGCTGAAAACAGGCTATTCTGTAATGGCTGTAACTTCATAAGCAACCATACTTCTAAAGATATGTAAATACTGTATGATATGTTCAGTTCATCCTTTATACAAAGCATGCAGCCCCTCCCAGCGCTGCCAATGAAATATCAAATTATGGAAGCTGGGGTGCCATTATCACTGACAATAAAATATTCCTTGGATGCATTGAAATCATATTAGTTTGTCAATGTTTTATTCAGCAACAAAGATTTTTATTGTACTGAACTTGATGCCTGCAGTGTATGTAGGGTATGTTGGTGAACTTAGCCATTTCTTTTGCAGACATCAAAAGCTGAGGAAGGTCTGTGTAAGCACTGACATAAACTCAAATTTCCGTCAATTGAGGATCGAAGAACAGCAAACAAAGGAAGAAAACAATTAGGGCCAGTTGTGGGCACACTGAACTCTATACAGTACCTTCCCTGACCACCATGTCATAGAAAGTCTTAAGTAGTGCATACAAAGTTTGATAATTCATGTCCTTCGGAAATAGTACATTTCCTCTTATTCATCTATTACTATCACTTCAAAAGGTATTTTCAGGCCAAATTATTCACTATTAACTTGAAAGCTATATTCACTTTGTGTGATAAGTTTGGGTTTTATGATGTGGAACTAAGATGTAATGAAAAAACATAAATTTACTGATTTTAATGGCCCACATAATGGTTATTGGTGTAAATTATATCTAATTTTCATTTTAGTTTACGCCTTATAACGCCTCTCACAATCTAATCTAATCACAATCTGAGTGGTAAATGGCAACCCAAGATAAATGTGGTTTAGACTGCTATTGTGGATTTTAATGTATGGGTACCTATGCTGTACTCTGTGCTACATTAGTGCAAGTCTTGTCAAGGCTCTTACATCCTGTATGTCCTAGGTTTTCACAGGCATATGTCACCCCTATTGGCAGCAGGTTTTGTCCATTCACACAGATTACCACAAATCGCTGGAAAACTTTTTTGAATTTGTATTTATACATTGGTTAATTCTAGGATTGCAGCTGGGAAATCTGCTTGCTGATCAGCATAGAACAGGGGTGCCTAATACGTCGATCGCGTAAAAAATAGAGGATGGATGACGCGCTCAACTCTAGTAAGCGACTGAGTCGCCTAGTTGGCCTCCAGTTTAGTTCCACTAAACCTAAGAAATGTTATAGAATGAATGGGGGAGCTGGACAAAGTAAGACGCCAAAAACCTACCACTTCGATCCATACGGAATGGAAGGAGAAGTTATTTTTTCACAATGTCATATTCGATGTGCATTTGCTTCATCTGTCGGTATTCCGATGAAGGGGAAATGTGGAGCGGCATTTTCGGACTGTTCATAACTACGACATTAACTTCCATCTGAAAAGCGAGCTGAGAAAGAGAAAGGTGAAGGAACTAAAATTACAGTTAAATTCAAGAATTCTTATTTATCCCAAAGGGAAATTATTATGAATAATAATAATAATAACAATAATAATAATAAAGCATATTCAGAATATCTATAAATTAATATATGTTTTGCACTTTTATAGTAGGTAGATCATTTTGACTCGGTCATATATAAGCAGCTCACAAACTGAAAGTGAGAGTTCCGTTCCATCAACGTCTCTTAAAAGATCTGTCCTTAAGTTAGGGTTTTGTCGCCATCTCTTGGTTTAGATGTTGCACTGCATCTCCTCAACTTTTTATGCTGCCAAATTCTGTAACTCGTTCATTTTTAACTGTACTTTAAATATACGAAAGAACAAAGTCACCGAAGGTTAATTTCGGGTGATTTTCGTGTGATTATTTTCAGGGTCCAACTCAAGGGCAGTTTTATTCAAAACGTGTGTTTATGGTGGGAAAAAATGTTATTCTTTTATTTTAAGAATAATGGTGTTTTAGGTGATGCTAAATACTGAAGCTTGGTGACTCAGCCTTATATGCTGTATGTTAAACACCGGTGTGGTGTGTCTGCCTGCCTGGGTATGCCTGTTTTCTCTGTCTTTTGATACTGTACTTTAAAAGTTTTTTATTTATAAAACCAACTTTTTTGTGAAATAGCATCACAAAAGTGAAAATGTTACTAGACATTGAAGTAACAGACCACAATAGTACAAAGAATGCTGATATTAATATTTATCTTTCTTCAAATATTGTCATGGTATTGATGAACAACCTTACTGCCGGAAACTTGCAGTAATCAGTCCAAGCCCAGTACCCATCTAATATGGGACATTTCTCAAACTTATCATCTGATAGGTGTTTAGAGGAAATGACTGACATTAGGAAACAGCAAGAATATTTATGTACATGAATATTCTGGAAGTCATATATTTTACAGGTATTAATAACAGTATTTAATGTGTTATTTAAAATAAAAGAGATGTAATTTATTCAAAGCTGTTAGACCACAGGGACTGACTCAGTAGTAGCCTTGTGACCCAGAAGCACAGGAATGCTGAACTGGGTGTTGTAGATGATTCATACAACTTATCCCATAAACCATTACTTCAGTCGTCAGGTTAGAAAGGTCTGAAATGGGAGGTGTCCACCAGTAAAGGCCCAAAGCAGTCTTCCAGTTGCATGCAGGTAATCGAAACGCAGCACAACACAAAATACATTTTCACATGAGATGGTTCCATGACGAGTTTCATGAACACCCACAACTATGTGCTAAACAATAGCACCTTCTAATACAATATTGTCCACAAATAATGGTCTATACATAAATTTATATGCAACATTGCACCCTCCAATCCAGATGCCTTCTGCATCTAGGTCACCAACCAGGAATACATGCCCAAAGCACACAGCCCAAAGCAAATCCTGCCTTTATGGGGAAATTAGTAGACACATGGGGGAAAAAAACTCAGAACCAGCGATTTAATAATAATAAATGCGAGATGAAGAGACAGCGACACACTTGGCCAAGGTTACAGAGCTCCACATGAGCTCGCCTCTGTAACCCCAAGCCTGGTGAAGACACTGTTTACACCTCCAGAATCCACAGGAGAACAAGTGAGAAACTAGATGGGAATTATGGTATAAAAATCAGGAGTTCCGTGTAGCCACCTGTAAACTCTGCCCTGTGTTTTAAGTCATTCATCTTGGTGAGATATATTCCACAATGCTCAGCAATGACCAAAATTACAGCAGAAATTTATATTAAAAAAAAATAACGCATTAATTCAGACATTAAAATGAGAATCTGATGCATTAAATGACATGATTCACTTAAAAAAGTCCACAAAACACATGCAGCAGGATTTTATAGCTTTACACTGTACTAACTTTTTTGGTCCTGTACTTGGTCCTGGACTAAATATCAGTATGTTAATCACGTACAATTAGATTACCTTCTCTCCACTTACAGTATGTATCTGCCTCTGGGATGTTTTATACTCTTTTATACACACAGTGACGCAAAATATCTACAGTCTGGAATGAAGGACTTAATCATCTAAAAAATGCCTGAATTAATTGCATAATGCAAAACAAATAAATGAAGTTGGGAGTTCAGATGCAGTGTTTACTTTCTCTATTCTTAAGATTGTTTAGCTATTGTAACAATGTTTAAATATAATGATTGTTTCTGATTTTAAATTAGCCAATGAAACCAAAGGAAGGGACAACTGGACTTACTTTTATATCAGTGTTTATGATTATAAATCACAATTTGTGCATTTATCTCATAAACCATGCCAGTAGTTAATGTATCATGACCATTAAAAAAAATCATAATTACACAAGGTACATTTCACAAGAAGAAATAGCTTTGACGCAAAAAACACAAAAAAAAAAAACACACATTAAAAAAAACTCTTCAAATCACAAAAACTGACGCACCTAAATCTTGAACACTGCAAGTGTGAAACATGTGTCATTTAAATAAGCTTAAAAGCTCAGCCATACCATTTTAATGTGGGGTGTTATAATCACATGAATCTTTCAATAGCTTTTTACAAAAAAAGTGAGTTTATGGTCTAAAATATTTAGTGCTGGGAAAGTTACTCACAGAAGTAATCCATTACAGAGAGAGATGGGATGGTAAGTGCCAGAAATACTAAATCCAGACCAAGGTTTTGTTTCAACCAACCAGTTGTGTACTCTGTAATGGTGACTTTTATACTCAACTGAAACAAAACCTTGGTCTGGATTTGTGCTTTCTGAACCTGAACTTTCCACCTGTGCCTGTAATGGATTTCTTTTGTGAATACAGTACCTTTCCCAACACTAAAATAATGCAATGACATTCAGAGAGCTTGAAGGTCTGTGGCTTATAAGTGCTTTAAATACTAACTTTAGGATCTAACAGTTTAAATAACTACATACACTTAGACCAACTGCACAGTTCATAATGTTAATTCATATTGCACATTAATTGTCAATAACCTAAAGTAGTGTAGTGTAACACATTGTGCCTGTCTTCAGACCTTAACCTTGCCACGCTGTTTTCTTAACCCTAGTAGTGCGTTCTCATTGTCTCAGTCACTTGATCCACATCTTGAGTTTATCCTTGGCTAAAGGAAGGATCATGGGCCAGGTAACAACACAGCAACACATAAACCCCATCGAAAGCGGGAAAAGCACAGCAGAGGTTGGACTGCATCTCAGATCACATGCTGCTGAGGAGCAAAATTAGAAAACGGATAACCGAGGGAACCCGGGCCACCACATTACGCGAATACGCAAAAGGGGGATCCGATGATACCCGGCTGCCTCCGTGCAGGTTGGATGAAGCTGCAGTTTTGGAGTGAAGCTGTAACCAGATGTGCCAGTTGGACAGCTTAGGTCAGACTGGACTCTGTTCTCTTTAATCATCGAGTCGTTCCTACAGTTCAGGAAAGGGAAGCCAGAACGAGGCCGTGACACGAAGCCCACGGCTGGAATGCTGGTACCGACCCAGGCGTCAGTGGCCGGAGAGCGGCGCCACATCCTCCGCATGTCTTCTGCTGGTTCGTTTCGGTTCCTGCCAATACGTCTGGCAGTACTGGTTCATGAGTTGCACCTCCGGCTGCGGGGGCGGATTCGGAGGAGGGGGAGGTGGGGGCGGCGGGAAGGGGTGGTGGCGGACGGGGGCTGCGTCGGGGGAGGTGAGGGCCTCCACGATCTCGCGGTCCAGGATGCGCAGTGCCACCCGGGCCACGGTACGCTTGTATTTGTTCTCAGTGGCCAGGCAGTGGTACATCCCGGCATCTGATTGGTTCACGGCTTTTAGTAGAATGCCATGACCCGTCTTTAGGACCTCGCGGTCCCGATGCAGCTGGTGGGGCAAGAGGACAACTGGAGGTTCGTGTTGATGGGTTAAGAAGTTAGGAGCACAAACTCCAAGACGGGTACATCGGTTAGGAAGCCTGCAGACCTCCCCATAGCTGCTAATTGTACGTTACCAGAAAACCCCACAAACCACTTCAGCCTGATGCTTTGACAGGATCTCATTGTTAGCCGTCCTACTCCTCCACTGCTGATCCACATTGTCCTAACAGTGGATTGATGAGGACTGATGCACTTTAGCCGAATGAGCCAAAATAAGGGGCCTTCGTCTACACAAGCATGCCTGAACCCAACACGGCCGGGTTTAGAAACGTCCATAACAAAGAGGAAATGGAGAGGCTGGACAGGAAGCGATTGCGAGGGTGACACACAGAGTGAACGGTGACAGGAGAGGGACAGTAGGAGAAAGACCAGAGAGAGAGCCGTGCCTTGCACAAAAGACACGGGAATAAAGAAAGAGAAGCAGGATGGAGGGTGGCTGCAGGGCCTTTCTTACCACTTTCCTCCTGCCGTCCTTTTGAAACAGCCACTTCACGGTTGCTTGGGGAGATTGAGGCTGACATTCCAGAAACGCACTGTTCCCCTCCACGCCGAATTGCACCGTTTCTCTCAGACGGTTCTCTGTGGGGATCGAGAAGACTTTTGAGTGACTGATGTGGAGAACCGCCACAGGGGCTCCGAGCCGTCACAGAGGCCTCGGGAAGTCGCCTCACCCTTGGCGTTGTAGCCCCGGCACTGGCGCAGGGGATCTCCATGTTTGATGTCCTGCCTTCTGCTCCTCCTGAGTGGGACAGCATGTAGCTCCAGTGAGCACCTTCTCACTGGCGGCGTCCCGCCACGCAACTGAAACCCCCGGGAGCATCTGTCTACTCCTACCTTTTGGTGGCCAGCGTGAAGGGAGCGCAGATCTCCCCATCCCAAGCGCAGTAGGGGTCCCGGGCAAGGCAGCAGTCGGAGCAGGCCTTACCGTAGGCCATGCACCGATGCAGGGACAGCTGACTGAGCCCTGCCTCAGACGACACATAAAGCTGTTGCTGTGATTCCAAAAAGAATAAAAAAAAATGGACGATGTGCATGAAAATCTTATACATTTCAGCACTGTAGAAAACGTATTTCAGGAATCTTTAATAAACTTCTATGGGGGGATCATTCTTTCTAGAAAGAGGGTTGAGGGATTATATATGATTTACCCTTTTAGATGATATCTTCATTGTTTTCACTGGGGTTGGAGTCTGAAAAAATGTACAAAAGAAACATTATATGTGAAGATGATTGATATGACAGAATGTGTGGATGTAGATGGAAATCAGTAAGAAGATGCATCATGAAGACAGTCCCATTACCCTGAAGACTTCAACCTCTTCTAAAGTGAGTTCCTCCATGATGTTGGTGTCCTTGGGTAGAACAATTACCTTCTGGACTGTTCCACGATCTAAATTTGGTGTTGAGAGACATCTTAACCCTTAATTCACATTGTCTGGAGTGATAGATCACCAGGAATTAACACTCACCGGTTCCCAGGAAGAGAACTTCGTACCTCCCATCTACTGCATCCACCTGGTCTACTGCAATGGTGGTGAAGCGGTAGTCAACACCGGTTCGCACCACCAGAGGGCGCTTGTGGAGTGGGTAGATCGGGTGGTGCATGAGGGGATGTGTCCGCACAAAGTTCACGGCCTCATCTGAGAACTCCTTGGTTGAGCGTATGCCAGGGGTGAATGTGCCCCCTGGACACTGGGGAGGTTCAAGAAAGACAGTCAGATAAGGAGAAGAAGGAATGTGGAGAGAATGAATCAGGGATAGACACGATGATACAGCTGGTTAGTCATGTTGATTCACTTCCTTGCACACTGAGAAACTGGTTTGTGTTGATTAGTCAACCACATAAGAGCTAAAAGACAACAGACTAGAATAGGAGAGAGATGGCAGCTTGAGGTAGAATGAACAGACTGGGAAGAATTTTAATGATTCAGAAATTTGTTATGCTGAGGAGGGTTTTGTACTGGGTTGAGAGATTCATTTGGCTAATGTCAGAAAATCTTAGGGAACATTCTAGGTAACCAAGCTTTGGACAATAGAACACATTAGATGATATCCAAGACTGGCATTCAGCAGGAGTGAGATGTATCAAATGCCAGTGATGACTTACCGTGCCGGGCCGTGGGTAAGGGATCTTTCCAGAATATGCGATCCACTGGTAGTTGTGACCGTGCTTGTGCGAGAAGGGGCCATTGAATACGTTGCGGATGTCAGCCATGGAGTACACACAAACAGCCGAGCCTCTGAACACGGAGCTGGGGGCAGCAAGAGAGCCGGCATGGAGCCGTTACCATGGAAGGGAATGGAAGGGAAGGGAAGGGAAGGGAAGGGAAGGGAAGGGAAGGGGAGGGAAGGGAAGGGAATGGAAGGGAAGGGAAGGGAAGGGGAGGGGAGGCCAGGAAAGCGATTGATACAGACTGAACTGGACAGGCAGAAACAGCATCAAAAGCTGAGAGCTTACCCAGCTATGGAGAAGACAGCGTAGATAACAGGACTGCGCTCGTCCTGAGTAGGCTGAATGAAGACATCTCCTAATAGAAAGTAAATGAGGCGATTTGTACAACACCAGAGTGAAACGGACACGGTGGCTGTCTGGTTCATATCAAGGGTGAAACCTCACGGAGTTCATCGAAGAAGGTCTCTACACCATCCTCCCCCATGACAGAGCACACCAAGCGTGCCTTCAGGAAGGTTGTCCATTTGTTTACCAGTGACTTCTGGCCTCCTTCGTCGTTCTGTGGTGAAAAGTGAGATTCGGATGAAAAAAATATGGAGTTTACAGTCACGCTATGCGGGTCAAGGACTCCTTCGGCACTTGATATATACATTCTGAGCCTCCACACTACAGAGCTGAATACTGAACTAAGAGATCTAGAAGAGACACAATCAAAACACTGTGTAGAGATAACGAAAGTCTAATTATGAGAGTGTATGATCAGTATGTGAAAGACGTGAGATAGACAAAAGGGGGTGACACTCTAAAAACAGCTGTACCCATACCAAACAAATGCGTCCCACCCGGGCCAGGACGCTGGGGCTGGTCCCGCTGACCCCGTCCAAGTTCTTCTCACGGAAAAAAAAGTAGAGCTTGTCATCGTTTCGCTCTGTGGTGTCTGGGATCTGCTGGATCTGAATGAATACGGGCTCTGCAGGAGAAAGCACGGTTCATTCCATTTCACCTTCCCTGCGGATCCTCGCCGATTTTCTTAGCTATCACTCACCATTGAGCCACCTGGAGTCATACTGCTCCGTTCTGATAGCTGGCCTCTCGCCCATGGTTCTGAAGACAGCTGGGTCCATGCCCATGAAGTCCACGTAGACGCCCGCATACAGGTTTCCATCTGGAGGCACACATGCATGCAACAGAAGCATGGCGGAGGCAGTGAGAACGATGGAAAACAAAAGAAAACGGCATGATCCTGAAAGCGTGGGGATGGAGGTAGCGAGTGTCATCGTACTGATGAGAGTGGCGATGTTCCCCTGATTGGGGTCGTAGGAACATTTCCCCTTCCCCGAATCCACATATCCGGGCACCAGCCTGAAGACATAGTCCTATAAAAAGAGGGAGCCATATTTTTCAGGAGAAATCGGCAGACATCTCGCTTTCATTCATAAATAAATGAAATAAAGAAATAATTATGCATTTAAAATAGTAAGATCTGATACGATTAATATTTGATAGAAGAAATAATTGAGATTAGAAGTAATGTCAGAGTTGATAAAGAATGACGATCTTGTTTTAAGTCATCCAGAGATTAGAGATAACATGATATCTCCCCAAGATGCTGTAGAGATTAATTTTGAGATCCAGCCTTTTCTACCAAAGGTAGAAGGCAGAGTATCATGCTTTCTCAGGGCATTTTAAAGCTATGGCCACCACACACTGTACCTCAGCTTTCCAGCCCCTGTTGATAAAGGTACAAATTGGCTTGTATGCTCCGGTGCCACATGTATACAGGTGTGTTCGGTTCCATGGCTCGATAAGACGCACAAAGTTTGCACACTCCCCCTAGTGAACACATACATGAATAAAACTTCTGTTTTATTAGCAATTGAATCCAATTTTATGCAAACACAGTTTCAACTATTCAAATATTGTGTTTTCATTGTTCATA
>JAABNY020000129.1:23572327-23599366 GCA_015164015.2 Brevimyrus niger | reverse complement strand
GGACAGATCGAACATCGGGTGAGTTTGGGTGGCTCGTGAATGGACAGATCGAACATCGGGTGAGTTTGGGTGGCTCGTGAATGGACAGATCGAACATCGGGTGAGTTTGGGTGGCTCGGGAATGGACAGGTTCCTACACCACAATGGAGTTCCAAACTGACAAGTTCCTGTAAATGTTTGAGTTCCTACGTTAGAAACAAGCCTTATGGTGAGACAACATCCTCGCACTCATTGGGCCATATTGGCTGTAGCAGAGTCCTTCCATTTGAAGTCTCAGGCTATGTCTACTGCGAGGGGATTTTACAATATCTGGATAACAGAATGTGAAATAAATGAATAGGTTTTTAATCGTCAGCTCAATGTCCGCAAATTCCGTGTGATTCCATGTTTATGAGTAAATACTGTTTTCTTGCCTCAATTCCATGATTCCATTCACATTTTCCGCATAATGAAAATAATAGGGCTATAGTCATGGGGAGCGAGACTGGGTAGGCGAAAAGAGCATTTCTCCACAGTGATTAATAAAGCATGCTCTCTTTTAGGAAGCTCTACATCTCCCAGTCAGTTGGAATAACTATATACATTTTTTTTCAAGTGATTGTTTAAAACAAGATCATATCAAAGATCAAACTGATTCTGAGCATTTAAAGCACATTCTACTGCACAAGCCATTGTTCCTGGGTCTCTCAATTCTACAGAGCAACCATAAGGGTTTGTTCCTTGGCAGCACAAACACGGAAACGTAACCAAGTGCTTTGCGCAGCCTTCCAGAACAGAAATGACAGCGGCTATTGCTGAGGTCTCTCCCCCTTTGGCTGACAATGATTAACCGGACTCAGTGCTCCTATACTGCTTACTCATTAGCAAAGAGGATCTGAGCTCTCCAGAGCTACTACTGTCTAATGGGATGTTGAGCCGCCGTGATCTGTAGTCCTTTACCGGAACAGTATTAATAATAATGCATGCATCGCTATGAAAAACTGCTTTATTCAATGGGCAGATCACATAAAAGTAAACAGCAACATCATAAGAAAAAAAGAGTTACTCAGCTAAAAATCGCATTCGTGTTGTGCATGGTCAGACAGTGTCTAATTCAAAGGAATTTGCATTGTGTGCAACAGAAGAACTGTCCCTTTGATTTTTGAAAAATGTCACTCTGACCTTTTCAGGACAAAGTTCTGTCCCGGTTTGTTTATGTGCCTTAAAAAAGAGATTTTTGTGTTTCTAAATTAAACTACGCAGTATGATTTTTAAATGCTAATTTACACAAAAACTGTTGGAAAAAAGAGCAAAGCAGCAACCAGATCTCCTGGGGCAGCCTGATTCCCACTAGATGGTGTGGCGATGGAGGTTATTAAATCAATGGAAGAAGCATTTGATAAATGTGATGGTCATAAGGAGCCAGCGATTAGAGTCCTGGGGGAAACGCCGGGGGCTCAACCTGCCCCGGGACTGGCGGAGACAGAAAGAGGCACACAGAAAGAATAGTGTCTGAGAAAACAGTGCTGTACGGTAGATACAATCCCGAGATGTGAAGATAGCCGTACTTCAAATCAGGGATAAAAGGTACACCTAGATTCCACACTTGAAGCAAAAACTTGTGTTGAGCCGTGTTCCTTTTTTTAAAAAAAGATTTTGCTGATGAAATGTACCATTCACGTTTGTAAAAACCTTTGAAGTGCTACAAAAGGAATAAAACAACAATAACAATACACACACACACACACACACACATACCCGTATGCAAGGAAATGCATGCATGATCCCCCACAAAGATATAAATACAAGTGTACAAGTTTAGTCTGACAGAACAGGGACACGACGCACTGGGAAGGAAAAAGAGGAATGAGAAGAGAAAGGGAACGAGAACATAAAATACACATTGTTGGCTGAAAAATCATCATGATTAATGGGAAGAAGAAGGGGAAGTGATGGTGAAGGGAAGAAGAAGGGGAAGTGATGTGAAGGGAAGAAGGGGAAGTGATGTGAAGGGAAGAAGATGGGGAAGTGATGTGAAGGGAAGAAGGGGAAGTGATGATGGGAAGAAGGACGGCAAGTGATGGTAAGATCACAGAAACCCAGCCTGAACCCAATGTTTTTATTAAATTACATTATACACACACATACACAGACACACACACACACATTAGGGTTCTAAAAGGCAGGAAAACTTCACAAAGCAAATCATATTTAGTTATAATACTCTGTATTCCAGAAAAGAGGTGATTCGGGGAATAGGGCCCCAAATACTCCCTGAGCAGGGGGGTATTGAGGACCTAAGCTTCACCAGGAATAAATGACCCCACTTATGAACTGTTCTCAGCCCTTAGTCCAGTTTAATGGTTTAAGCTGTGTAAAATGCTGCTTAGGGAAATTCCTCATGGCTAATTCTACACGGCAGGCATTTCTCAAGGTTTATACAATCGTGTTTGTCTTTACTCTTATTTAGCATATAGT
The DNA here is from genome assembly GCA_015164015.2 of Brevimyrus niger. Lineage (NCBI taxonomy): Eukaryota > Metazoa > Chordata > Actinopteri > Osteoglossiformes > Mormyridae > Brevimyrus > Brevimyrus niger. The sequence continues at coordinate 23,596,909 of JAABNY020000129.1, read as the reverse complement.
CCTCCATCAAACCCAGCTGGGCAGACACCCCACACAGATCAGCACTGTCCAGGCCAAAATGCTCCCCGCATTCCCTGGATGGCCTTACTGAGCAGATCGAAGCCTCATCTATCCCACGGAAGACTTCCGAAACATTCATACGGTGTTACAAGTGGCTTCACTGGCGCCCCCACAGAACAAAAGCGGATCCTTGTTGTGCACAATGAACAATCAATCTTCTGGGCTGACAGAGAGCGGAGGCAAAGTGGACTGTGCTTTTCCACCCCTCTATTCCTGGAACGTGTTGGGGGGGGGGGAGGACGGTGTCCATCGGTATCACACAGATCTTTCGACACTCATAAATAGAGCAGCTCAGGAAAAGGCCGCTGCGGCATCCCCTGACAGAAGAGCCAGTCTTTTAGGCGGCTTACAAGCTGTATGGAGCTGATGATAATACAGAGAGGAGGCACAATGAAAGACAAGGTGCTCTTTCTCAAACCCAGTCCGAGAATGGCCAGTTATAAGCACCGATCTGTACTATTTACTCCTGCTCCTAATGTCTGGACCTTGTCTTTGGATGACCATGCTTTCCAACAATAGCAGGATAAGTTGAGATAAGCAGGACAGAGGGAACGTGGAACTGGGCCTGTATTATCTCCAGCATGACACTATTTCAGTCATCTCTACTGGCTTACTGGGAAGAGGTCAAACTGCAGTGACCGGATTGGTCAGTATTCTCAGTAGACATCAACCAATCAGAGCAAAGGAATACTGTTAACAGACACAAAAGGGCCATTTCTGTTTTACATATAAAGTGCTTTTTATTATTTTAAAAAGTGTGCTAATCCCAAGAGATCTGTCAGTGCGTATGAAGTGGGGGTGTTCTTTCAGGGGACCTTTTTTTACTTTAAATATTTGCTAATATTTTGGGTTTCAGCAAAGACTCAACTCTTAACTAAATGTGGTAAATGAACTGCATTTATATAGTGCTTTTTACCAAAGCACTTTACAATACATGCCTCACATTCATACACCGGTGGCAGAGGCTGTCATGCAAGGCGTCAACCAGCTCACCAGGAGTAATTTGGGGTTCAGTGTCTTGCTCAAGGACACTTCGATGGGGTCAGGAGGAAATCCACATTGCACCATCAGCAGTAATGACTGGTAATCCAAAGTCAAATATCACTTATACCTCCACTTAAATGGGCAAACGGTGAACTCTGGGCCTATGAATGAAAAACTCAGACAACAATAACAGGTTAAAGAAAACCCTCTATCGTCTGATATCCTCCAAACTGAAAAGCTGGAGAAGCGTGTGATGACACGCTTGATTACATCATGGCACTGTGCGTAATTCAGAGGTAACACACCCCTGGAAATACTGAGGAATACACCAAATAGCCAATTCAGTGCGGCGTGGAGTAATAAAATCTCCTTTTTGGAGACTCAGAGACCAAGGGTGGAAATAAAATACATTTCAACTGCATTAAAGTGGTTACTGGGCATTACAGGGACATTGCCCTACACGACACGGTTAGTGTGCCGAGCACCAGGCCACTGGCCTAATGGCTGTGATAACTGGGTTTTTACGGCCATTGAATGACTGTCAACAATCTGAAAGTACTTTCAGTCAATTATGAAACCATGAGAGGTCAAACACTGCCTGTTTATGATTTGGTTTATATTTAATGTAGTCCAAAATCACAACATTAAATCACAACATAAATCACAACATAGCTATTCAGGACATCTTTTCACTTGAATTTTTTTCAGTGAAAAGTTTATCTGGCTTTGTGCTGCTTGGCGGATGCTTATCCCAAACCTCCAGCACTCTTAGTGTAACAGGATGTCTTTGTGATCCCCAGCCAGTTTCTGCCTGCGTTCATGAGTCAGTTCTGACATAAAGGCTGTAGGGTTGAGTTCAGGACTGTGTGAACTTGGACCGGGTTCCCCCATTGGTCACTTGGGCTGGAGACGGAGGAGATTTCGCTTGGCTAACTTTCCTTCTATGGCTTGAGCTGATGCTCAGGGAGGGACAGCTTCCACATCACTTTCTCTGCTTACACACCCCAAATAGTTCTTCTTTGGTTTTCCATTATAAGCCCATGTTATGAAGGCCTCCTCTAACCCTTGCTGTCCTCTGGCTGCTTTACTTTAATTTGTTAATCTTAGAGGTGTTTTCTAAGCATATCGGTGATTTAACAGGCAAAATATTTATTGCAACTGGATCCTTAATGACTTAGTACCATTCTTGTGCACTTATCCACTCAAACACAGTCTTATATGCTTAAAGTGTGAGGCATCGCTTTTCACATGATCCCAGCAAACATTCTAACTATTATCTGCTACTATTATTTGTCTGTACATGTTTAATTATTCTTCTTGTCGATCAAATATAAAGCACTCCTGCCCGAGGCCCTCCGGAGTGATCTGCTACCCACAGCTGGTCTTGTGTTGTGGCTCTTGGTTATATTTCAGTGGAGGTTTCCTGACACACAGAAGTGAGGGAGGATGAGGAAAGCTGCGCAGGTAGCAGAGGGAGGGAGATGGGTGACATGGGATATAGGAGTCAGCAGAGGAGCCTCCACAACATGGAGCAACGCTCGCAGGAAACATGAAGCCAGCTGTAGGAGAAAACACAGCTGTGTGACCTTCCTACCAAAGTATGAACGCGATGATGAGAGGAGACACAGCAGAGAAGTCTTCCCTCCAGAACTTGTGGTAAACCTGAAAGTTACCACGAGGCGGAGACCTGCTTTAGTGAGAGTAACCACATAACAGGCACATCTGCTCGCCATGCCAGAACAGGCTGCAGGACAAGGATCTTCTGGGGGTTGTCGCTGAGGTAAATTAAGCAGCCACCAGGTCTATTTATATATGTGTTCTGTGGCCTCCTACCCTGGGACCAGCCTGTTGTTATACGTGTCAGAGGCGAGCCACTTTCTCCTAACTCTGTCCCACAGTATCTCCCTGTCAATCACCTCATGCTGAATTTTTCTGATGCCTGGGGTTACACAGCAGACAGCAGATCTCTGCTGGCATCAAAAGGCTTGGGAGATCTTGTATCAGATGCTGCTGGCTCTACAAGACTACAATGAGTAATAACATGTACTGTAAATTTCATGCAATGCAGCGGAAACATCAGAACTATGCGACACTCAACAAAAAACGATGCCTTTCCTTACATGCGGGACCGACATCTCTGCAAGTAAAGGTCTTCCATGCTACGAGTGTCTGTACAGGTCGTCTTTCAGAGCAAGATTTAATTACAGCTACGCAAGGGAGTGGTGACAGCACTGACAATTATTATAAATATTCTGAATTTGTTTTAATCAACATATTTATCCACAAGCTTGGAAAACATAATACGCAATTACCACTAACTGAAGGCTCATTGTCCCTCTCTCCAGACCCATTGTCTCCACTGGAGAGAGAGGGAGTGGATGTCCTGCAAGTGTTAAGGAACATTTCAGGTATACTATGGAAAAACCTGAGTGGTTTTCCTCATGCCGCTTCCTGGAAACTTCCTGGTTACAAAAGACTGGAAGAAATGGTGGGAGCTGGAGCTGAATACGCAGCAAAATGTATGCGGGAGGCTTACCTTTGAAGGGCAGGTGGACTCGGGGGGTGGACCTCTGGAAGCCATGGATGGCCAGAAGGCCCCCGCTCATCAGGAGCAGGGTGGCTGCATAAGCCCCCATGCTGACCTAGGGCGAAACAAGCCAATGGCTTTAATGCAATCTAGTACACAAACACACCTGGTAGTACATCTGTCACAGTAGTTCTGTAGGTAACGTGATTCTAGCTACCCATCCATTCACTCACCCGTCTTGCAACCCCTTGCAATGATGTTGGAATGTATGCTTGTGTGTGTGCGTGAATGAATTAATTATTGTTTTATTATCTGTTTTTATATGCCCTCTCTCTTTTTTAATGCACTGTTTTAGATGACACTTACAATTTCATTGTACCTGGTACATTGACAACGACAATAAACTAGACCACGTATCCATTGTAGCCTCACAGGGCAATAAGGATAGTAGATTAAAGACTGCCAAGCTTGCTCTCTCTCTATGTCATGCAACCCAAGAAGAGGTAGGCAAAAAAAATGTCCCTGCAAGGGATCAATGAAAGAGGCATTATTGAAGTTGACAAAAATCCTTAATCAAACTTCAACTAACTGCTAACAAAGTGAGTCACACAATGAAAAGCAGTCCTTGTTCGCAAGTTAGGCCAAACGTGACCCAATCAATTTTTCTCTTGGACGACGTAAAACTCCTACATTATTCAGTCCTCAGGAGTCACTTTCAAGTCTCTATCATTTGACTGGACACTCACTCAAAGATACATTTGATTGGGGGTTGGGGGGGTGTCTGAGATCATCAGCAGAAGCTAGTTGGTCATCGTGATGACGGGGCGGTAATCCACACAGTCAAGCAGCTGGAAGTGCAGGGCACCAAAAGGGATTAGGGAAAAATGTGCCAGTAAAACTGGAAATGATTAAGAGCTCCAGAAAAATGTCCGGCGGATAAAACAAATCTTCGTCACGCTTTCTTGCCTTTAAGCTAAAGAGTGAGTTAGCACACTCAGCTGCTAACCACAAAGAAAAAAAAATGCAAACACAGTAAACAAATCTCTCCTCTAATGGAGGAGGATGACACAAACCCAAATACTCATTAATGTCTTTTTAAAATCCTTTCACAAAATCCCATGCAACTATCACCTGTACATCCAAAAAATATTTCTAATTGCATTTAGAATTACACAACATGCATGACATGATACATCTCAGACCACGTGTAAAAAAGTGTGTGGGCTTTTTTTTATAGAAACCTCTGGGTCATATTTTAAAATAATGTATTCTTCATTAACCTCTAGGACTTCCACTGTCTTGGAAGAATGAAGTGATTAAACAGGCCTGACATGACAGCTGTATTCACCTGTAGCAAAATTAAGGGCTCTAAAGCCATGTAAAAGTACCTGATCATATTACAGAGAAAGAGTCCACCATTGTCTGTTAACTTTCAGTTGTGAAACTGTGGTCTGTCTGTATTGTGCTGCCTGATGACAAACATCAGAACCATAATAGATGGAGGTTAATGTTCTGGTAGAATACTACAGTAAAAATATCCCAATAATAAATGGTGAGAGTGGGGTCTACAGCATCTTCTTTAGTCAGGTACATAACCTAAGACTCAGGATAGTAAAAACACACCACTGTACATAGGTACGACAATACAGGAAGATGTTAGCTGGGGAATGGAAACATTACATTGTTTTGGTTGTTTTTGTTTTTCCAGTACAGTAATTACTTAGTTTATGTTAACAGATGGGTCATGTAACTTCAGCTAGGATCACCAGCTCTGCATTTCATGTAAAACGTGTAATCTAAAACTAAGGGTTTGGGCCTCATTAACGCAGACGGTACTGGAAAGAGGTAATTAACATTATATATATAATTTCAACACAATTCCAGCCCATTTCATAATCAACCTTAACGTCAGGTTCTGAGCCACACACTAAACTGCGCAAAGCTGCTTCACTCCACTCAACACCAGAACCGCAGACGGCATCAGACACATGGACCTCGAATTGGTGAAAATTTATCTGCTAAATCTGAGGGTCAAGAAGATGTTCCTGTAACGTGAAGTCTGAACAGTCAGGCCCCGCGCTGAGCAGAGTCTTTACATCCTTCTGGTTTGCGATGTGCCTCAAAGGAAACGTGCGTGGCAGTGCGTTCCCGGAGGACGCTGGCTTGGGTCCAGCGCATTTGGACTGATACCAGGTGCAGAGAGCAGCACCCAGAGGGAAATCTGAGACTCGCGGGATCCTTCCCGAGCTGACGTCAACAGCAGTCAAAGGGTGTAGCCATCGCCTTCAGAGAGAAAAGGCACAGTCCCATTACAGGGCTCAACTCAGCACCAGTGCATTCAGCTGCTCCCTCTGCACACGCAGCTGCATTTCCAGGTTTTAGGATTTACTGAAGGGAAACACCCCTCAAACTAAATTAAAAATGCTGACCAGATTGTCACATCTACTGTAACAGCCTCCTGCCCAGCTGACCCAATGTCCTCAAACAGGGGGGCACAAAAAGGTTTACTGGTGTTTAAAACCATCCCCAGTCATTAAACAGCATTTAAATGGAGCTTGATACCAGGTGTATGTTAGCATACCAGCAATTTGTGGTCCATTTTTCCTTACGTGGAGTATTTTTAGCTCGCAAAGTAATGAAGTGAAAAAGTCTAACTTTATGAAAAATTAGCGCGGTGTTTAAATTAATGCAACAGCTAGCCTTATCTGCGTGCCCCATTTCACTCTCTTCATATCTCCCCCATCGTTCACGTGCCAGCACACCAACTTGGCTGGAATTCACCTAAGAGCAAGTTAAGGAATGTGCTGCAAGTCCAAACTGTACAAAAGGGAGAAGGAGTGTGGAAGCTTAGAGTTGGAGGAGCTACTCCAAGGTCAAGAGGTAAGAGCGACGTGTTCTTTTAACACCAAGAGCATCTGCATAAAAACAAGCCGGACAGAATGCAGGAAGCAGCAAGTCCGGAACGGTCCAAGACAACACCCCAAAAAAGTCGAGGGATGAAGGGTGATCAGTAGACTGTCACCCGGTCATACTAAGGTGATTCAGCCACGAGTATGAGTGAGTGCATTAATATCTACTGCATGAGCTATGTCATGCAAGTAAGCGTGACCATAATGAAAGGATTCTTCTGGAGATCCGTCTCCTTGAACGTGACCCAGCGTTAAATATGGAAGGAAGTTCTGATATCCTGCGGACTCCACCTTGAGACCATTAGCAGACAGCAGCTGAGTGTCATTTAATCAAGGCAGATCAAATGTGGTCGGCCGCTGTTCTCCTCCCAGAACCATAATCAGCTGCAGGCGGTTCCTTTGCACATGGTGCAGGTCCCATGCTGGACCCCACCCTTCCGTTGTGGCTTTGCTCTGTCAGCCTTTTTAAGGCATACGCTCTCCCTGTCATTGTGGGCATGACACGCCACCCAGTCACTATCTGAGTACCATCTAAACAGTGCCTGGGTGATACCTGATATTCTCTTACTGCACACTCAGCTCAGGTCCACATACGTTTCTGACCAACCAGATGGTGCCTAAAGACATTTGATTGTTACTGGTTCCATCCCAGGAGCTGTCTTGCTATTGTACTGTGGACTACGGTCCTAAACCGATGAAGCATCAACCAGCTGTATGGGCTTATAAATGACCATATAAACCAGTAAATTAGTCTGCACAAGATAACCAAATAAATGTAACACAAATGTATGATCTGCATATTTTATTTTAAATCTATGCATATTTCAATTCAAGTGCTGTAAGTCCCGTGCCATAAACAATTTACTAAAGCAGTCTGAATTACAGTAATTTAATGTTGACAGGGATATACACACCAGGAGTCGATAGTTCAGGTCCAGAAAATAAAATCCAGACCAAGATTTTGTTTCAACCAACCAGTTCAATTTCAAATAAAGATGAGTATAATGGCAAAACAAATATATAAGAAATAATTTATTTATGTCCAAAATGTATGATATTTGAAGAAATGTGTGATCATGCCCCAGTCAGTGAAAGTGTGTTTCCTACCCCAAGACCAGAGGGTTAAAGAGTCCTAATCGCAGACTAGTTGGCTGAAACAAAATTGTGGTCTGGATTTTTACATTCTGCTCCTAAATGATCCACCTCTGGCTACACACAGATTTCCAGACAATTGTGGTGTGGGATTATTAGCAGAGTTTCATTTGACTGAGATTCTTTCACTCGGTGACACAAAGCAGCTGTATTCTGGACAGTATTTACATTTTGCCATGAGACTTTGCCTTTTTGTTCTCACTCCGGTAACTGGGAGCTGGTATCCAGGCTACAAAATCGCACAACACGTCACATCCAGGCACCTTAGAGAATCATGCTCAGGCTATCAGAGCAGGAAGTTACAAGGTGATAGAGGACCGTGAAAATAATAACAGACAAATGAGATGAAATTGGACACCAGTTAGCCTGGAAGTGCTGGATAATTTCACCCACCGTGTGTTTTGAAGCCCATCCATCCATCCATCCATCCATCCATCCATGCATCCATCCCTCTTGCACTACCATTCTTCCTGCACTTGGTCTTGGTGAGCCTACAGCCTTTCCCAGGAAGTTCAGGAAGGGGTCACCCTGAATGGATGCCTGTATCTGGCATGGTACACAGCTGGGGACACCGTGTGCATCACAGGACACAAGGCAGGGGACTGAGATAAGAGCTCCAGAGAGTCTTTTGCATCTGAATGTAAAACTCCAGAACAGAATTTTGTTTCAACAAACCAGTTGAGTACTTCGTGACTGTGACTCTTTATACTCAACAGGTTGGTTGAGGAAAAAAGAAAAACTTGATCTGGATTTTTACTTTCTGGACCTGAACTATCCACCTGTGTGTCCAGCAATCTTCAGTTAATCTGCCAAGGGGGGCTGGATCTTCTCCCAGGTGAGACACTTCAGAAGATGCGGCAGACACCCCTCAAGTGGGGATCAAAGGCTCTGGGGAGTTTGGAGCAGGCTGGGCTGGTTCCAAAGTGACACATGGCAGAAACATTTTGTAAATTGAAAAAACCAGCCACCTTGCCTTAATTTGCGCGTCTTCTAACAATGGAAAGATGTCATTTTAAAAGCTGTATAACACCTGATTCAAAAATGCACATCTAATCAAATCCAGTGGAAACACCTCTGAAATGTGTCAAGGCTGAACTTCAAAGGTAAAGAACTGTACCAAGAGACAAACCTGTAATTCTGATTTTGGGTATCCATTCGTGGAAACATAATTAGAGATTCCAGATGTTGTTTCGTTCTATTCGTGTCCTGACTGGCATATTCCAGGTTTGTACCTACAGTAGCTTTTCAGCTTAATTGCACACTTTTAAAGATTTATAGGCATTTTCTTTCCAGGAACGTGAGGGTCTGTTACGTCTGAACGATATTATGCAGAAGCTTCAAGAAACAATTACTGTGAGACTGCATGTCAGCTGAGGAAATGAGAGCGGATACCAGGGACAGTATTTCCCACTGTAGACCGCGGGTTTGGTCACGTCCTCCGGCCTTAAAAGCAGTTTTCGGTTATCTTCACCCCTGGGAGTTTGTCCTGCATTTTCACCATCCCATTTGATTTTATCGTTGACTGAACAGGCTGTTACAAAACCCCTTCTTCTCTATTTCTGTCGCTTTTCACCGACAGACCTTTAAACCCGTTAACTCTTAGGCAAGTTTTAAAATGCTTAAATATTTCATAGGAAACACAGGACACATTGGCTTGTGGACACCACATTTCTTTTAGTTTTGATATAATTACACATATTACACCATTCTGCTGTATTGTGTGTTTCCTGTAAATAGTAAAATTATTTTATATTAGCCTACTAACATAGAAAAAAATTAAACTATGTAGCCTAAGTCTACTCTAAAAAAACACAATAATGTACGTGTTACTATGTGAGCAGGTGAATCCTTTTTCATTTTACTCGGCATTCATTTATTATATATAAGCGTATGAATTATAAATACTGACAGGGATTTCAAAATGCGGTTCCTTGCCATTTTCACTTTTACAACCATGGGGACCACTGGACAGACCTCCATTCGCGCAAAGAACCGCGGAGAGCACACTGTTAAAAGTTTACTATTTCTTAAAATGCGCACACATTAACATATGCATGTGTTACTATCGTTGATTTATATTCGCGTGTTTCTTTTACTTTTGCGGTTCATACAACACACACTAACATCATCCCTTCGAAGCACACCGGGTTATACAAGGACGAAAAGCAGAGAAAAGTCATCGTTACTTTATGTTTTAAGTATTTATCGTACGCTGGCAGTAAAAAAACACCAAAGTGATATGAAAACACTATACGTACCTCGTTGTGATCCCTAGGTGCTGGTCAGAAGTGACTGAAAGCTGACTCTTTAAAAGTTATCCTTGGATTCCTCTGCGTCCCACACAACACAGCATGCGAGGTGTAGGACTTTTGATTCATACGATAAATGCTAGATCCGTAGGATTTGTCTTGAAAAAGTCGCCCAAATTAACATTAAATAATAGTCCCTGGTTCAGCACTGAGAAACAAACTTGTGCCGTATTTTTGCGCGGTTTCCGGACGCTTAATTCCCGAAACCTTGTTCCTATATGATCATCTCTTCTTCTTTAAAACACATGAAAGAAAAAAAGAGACGCATCACACCAGAGAGAGTGCTTTTTCTGCGGATCAGAAGCTATCTGACCGTGGCAGGTGCTATCAGAGAACCCACCTACCTCTCCTGCTTGGTCCTGCTTTACTCGCTGTCAAATCAAGCCAACAGTGTCCCTTAACTCGGTCGTTGCCGGACTAAACGAGCCAGTCGACTTAAATACAGCTTTTTCCTCAATGTTAAGCGATATTCGCTGCCTATTAAACGTGATTTAATATGTCTCATTACTCTAGTCCAATTACACTTTTTTAAAAATTAGAGTAAAGTGTTACAAAGCTATTTATTGGTGATGTTGCTTAAATTGGTTGACTTGGTCGAACATATAATTTTATCAAAACAAAGATTTCAGATATTATTTCAGTGCAGTGTTACCTGCTTAGGGTGCAATCAGAGTTACTGATGTGCTGGATTTAACACAGCCCTATTTCAGGAATCTTAATACCAAAAGACAACTCACAACACCTTTTGGATATATAGGACATAATTACTGTTATTGTTTCTCACTGCTGTGCAATTTTGTTCCACAATGTAATAGCCCAGTGGGATTATGGTGTTGTGAGTTTGACCTTTAGGGGGCGAAGGACAAGCCTTTAATGGAAATAGCCAGAGTTCTGTGATTTTCAGCTGCAGCAGTGCTCTAAACTCACTGGAGTCCCACAGGAAGGCATGAAAATATGCCTCTGAAGATCTTGTCTGTCTCCCGGACTCCAAGTTTCTTCTGAGAGCAACACGATCAAGATGAGCCTAGGAAGTCAAAGAGGCGGACTGTTGAGTCACTGCACGTATGTCAACCTGCAGAAGATAACGTCCATTCCTTGATTTAAGGTCATATGTTTCTTTTGTTCTGGAAATGTCCTGCAAAAGAAAGCTTTACTTAACAAATGAGTGGGGTAAGTCAGTGTTCACCTACTGTCCCCTTGAAAAGTTATGAGGTATGTTTTGTTCAGGGTTAGACCATATAAGACCACATGTTTTGTTCAGTTGTACCATCAGCAGTCTAGAAACAGTAACAAGCCACTGATTAGGCAAAAACAAAAAGCCAAAAACATTGTTCACTGCACTGAAAAGATCATCAGATTATGCAGAATGCTTACAGCGTTGTGTAATGATGTCTAATGGAGTTTACTGACCCCCAAAGCTTTGTCCATTTATCATTAATAAAAGGAGAGTCAGATGGACCCTAAGATGGGGTCTGATGTGACCTGCATCAAAGTCTCAAACCCCAGCTTCTGCCCTCTGGTTATTTTTGTTGTCTATCCTGATGGTTACCTCCCTGGACACCACACTCCTCTCCACTTCATCTCCGGATCCCGAAGAAGACCACGATTCCTGGTTGCCTTTGATTAATGGCCTTGTTTAATAGAAACTGTTGTTTTTTAATGACCTCTTTCCATGTTTTCATAGCTGACCAGTAATATATTAATAGAGAACCCACTGAACTTTGGAAGGATCAGTTTCTTGTGCCTCTACATTCCCCCAATACAGTGTTCTTGTTCTTGTCAAAAATTCTTACCGAGACACTGGATCGCACTCTCACCTAGTATATATTCCAAAGAAAACATGTTCTTGTGTTTTGTGCTAGTGCTGAGCCGTTAGTCACAGCAAAGTTTGCTTTTGAGGGCGGCTTACAATACAGTGAGCGTGTGGAAAAATGGCTCCTCACTCAGTCAGCCAGGACCTCCCAGCACCTAATTCAGCCACACTGTGTACATTTTAGAAACGTTTATAAATGTAATTAAGGTACAGTACTGTGCAAAAGTCTTAGGCAGTCAAAAGACATGTTTACAACTATTTATCTGAGTAATAAGTATACTTTTGCTCCGAATAAAAAACACAGTTTAACATTAGTTCATATGCAAGTTAAGAATAACATAATAAAAATAAGGATTTCTTCTATTCTCCAGACAGTTACTGATATCTAGTTGCATGGCTAGATGGCCCTCGCTTCAGTTCTCTAACCCTCTCCTCAGGGGCACCTCAGCCGTTCCTTGTCTTTATTAAACTTCACCACCAGCCCACTTCACTGAAGAATTTGAATTTAAGAGTCAATGAGATATTGATTAGCTATATGAGGTGCGCTAGTGATTGAGTCAAAACATACATGGATGTACAGTATTGTATGACATCAAATAACGGGGTGATTTTACCGGAGGTTTTGAAATGGCTAAGCTAACACACTTTGACAGACATAATAGTATAGTTTTACACCAATGTAAGGATCATTTAAACATTATTTTCTTTGGCTGCCCAAGATTTGTGCTCAGACTTGTACTTCCATCCATCGTGGTACCCATTGAACCAAGCAGGGTGACGATACCTAGAAGACTCTAAGCGTAAGTAAAGCGAGGTGTTTGGGATTCAGGAATGAGTTCTCAGTGAAGTTCTCTCCTGAGGCCAGTGGTACCATAACAGTAAACCCATCAATTGAAGGAAGCTGGGGGGTAACGTACGCGGGCGGAAGCTCGCCTGTGCGGCTTTGCAGAAGCGGCGGTCCCTGCTCAGGCAGCGTCTAGCATGGGGTCACACAAGAGCAAAGCACAGGCAGCTGAACAAACAGCCTGAACACAGGTTCATTCATGGGCTGCGGCTGCAGCTATTCACAGCTTCCAGCTACGAGGACTTTCAAAAAAACAGTTAGGCGATGAGGAGTGAAAAGTCCTAATGGGCACATATTGTTTCCTTCCCTGAATGCCATTTAAAGTGCAAGACCTTATTTATGCCCTGCTGCGTAGCCGATATGTTCAAGCGGAACCTCACAGATACTTATTTGATGTAGAATAGTCCAGATTCAGGCTACCTCTTCATTGTTTTGGGAGTGTTAATTCAGTAGAATTTATCAATGAAAAGCAATCATATTGCAGCTATAACATTTCAGCTAAATCGAGTCAAATCAAGTCAAGTCAGTGAACGCAGAAGGTTCAGAAGATGGACACCCTGAATGCTCCACCTGCATTTGTTCAGGCTATGCATGAATGCATCAGTGATTCTGGGATGGTGCTTGTGGAACAACTTGGAGGTGAACACACAAAAAAACTATGGGAATGATCATCACCTTCCTGAAAACGGCTCCACCACCAGCTCCCCTGGTCACGCAGGACACTTTCTAGGCCCAAGCTCTTCAAATCTGGACCTCGATTCCAAACCCAGGCCTTGTTTTCAGTTCTCCCAGGTGGTAAGTTTAATGATTACTGACTCCAATTGGCCACAGAGGCTTCACACCAGACCCGCAGGTAAAGGAAGGCTGGAAAACCAGCAGTGCTAGGACCTTGAGGACCGTAGTTAGAGTATCCCTGTTCTAGACATTACCCTCCGTCAAGACCTCAGATGGGACGAAAACATCACTCACAGACCTAAGAAGACCCAACAGCACGTGTATGTCTTGTGTCAGCTGAAGAAATTCAAGCTGTCATGGACATGGATGGTTAGGTTCTACCCATCCATAACAGAATATAGTAATAGAATACTACATCCTCTGTGTCTGTCTGGTTTGGCCCTGCTCTTAGTTTTGCTGGAAACAGGTATGAAGTCCTGCACCATACTTTTGTTTCGGCCACTTAAATTTTCTTTTTGTTTTTTTATTTGCACATCTTATTTCTGTTGTACCTTTATTCTACCTCTGTTTTACCTTTATTCTATTTATTTTTTAAATAAGTATAAAATGTACCGTACTGTGCAAAAGTCTTAGGCAGGCAAAGAGAATTATGTTTAGATTATACTCGTGTTGGTGTAAAACTATGATATTATGCCTGTCAAAGTGTGTCAGCTTAGCCATTTCAGCACCATCCATCCATCCATCCATCCATTATCTATACCGCTTTATACATAAGGGTCGCGGGGACGCTGGAGCCAATCCCAGCATCATCGGGTGAGAGGCAGGGTACACCCTGGGCAGGTCGCCAATCCACCACAGGGCCCCATTTCAGAACCTCTGCTAAAATCACCCCAGTGTTTGCAGCGACCGTCCAGTGCAGCCGTGTATTTTTTGACTTGGCCATTAGCACACCCCATACAGCCAGTCAATCTGTCACTGACTTTTTAAATCAATTAAATTTAATCGATTTAATTATTTAATTGAGCTGTTTTGACAAAATCATGGAACATCTGTGGAGCCCTTGAGGAGAAGTTTGAGAACTAAAGCGCTGTTCATCTAGCCATTCAACTAGATATCAGTAACTTTTTAGAAAACAGAAGAAACTATTACTAGTTTTTATTGTGTCACTCTTAATTTGCACATGTTATAATGTTAAATTGTGTTTTTTGTTCTAAGCCACACTTGCTACCCAGATAAATAGTTTTAAACTTTTCTTTGGACTGCCTAAGAGTTTTGCACAGTATTGTTGGTTGAATGGGCACCTCATGCCACTGTGGCACTATAAGAATCTTCCATTGCTTTCTGTACTCAGTGATTAAATGATAAAATTGTGAAAAGTTCAAATTTATTAAGGCAGAACCCAGAAAAGCGGAAAACACACAAAGTATCTCTTATTTGTCGAGGTGTCCCTCACAGAGATGAAAGTCTTTTAAAAATGCCCCTGTGAGGGGCTGTGGTGGGGGGGGGGGTCTGCTTCCATTTGTGTCTGTGCACGTTCTGTGCTGGATGGATTTTTAAACCAACATTCAGGCATGAAGTGCAAGATATAGCAAGACATATGGCTTCAGAGGTATAGTCTCTGTTATGGTTTCCAACCTTTTGATGTCAGCAGATCAGTTTATGTGGCTTCATGTTCTGACTTCATGGACTGGTACCTGCAAGTGTGATTGGTCCACAAGCATGTTATTTTTCAAAAGGGGACAGTCCTGTAATATAACAGACGGGAGGCAAACTCCAGCCAGGGGGTTGGAAACCCCTAGTCAAGGGTTGTCTAAAAAATCATGAAGTTCTTGAAATCAACCAAATTGACTTTTTTTCCCCCATACTACTAAGTGTGCTTTGTCTAAAGACAATTTCTTAAAAGTTGTTGCTGTTCATTCTGAGGTCCCTCAAAGAGGATTTTCATCGGTACCCCCTTTACAATTCAAACTGAGCCCCGTCTTGGGATGAATATACATTCCAAAATTTTTCTTACAATTGTCAGAATGTAATGCTTGTGTCGTTTTTCTGACTCTGTAAGATCCATTCTTACTCAGTTTGATCAGATTTGTCATTTAACTTGTGTGCTAAATGTGCTAAAATCTGCTAATGTAAGGTAGAAAACAGGATTTATCAAGGTAACATCATAATAAAACTAGACCGGACAGACCTGTAAGCACAAAAAATTCTATTCTTGGGACAACCTTACCTTTAGTCTACAATCACCTAAAGGATTATTAGGAACACCATACTAATACGGTGTTTGACCCCCTTTCTCCTTCAGAACTGCCTTAATTCTACGTGGCATTGATTCAACAAGATGCTGAAAGCATTCTTTAGAAATGTTCCAGGCGTCCAACCATCTATGGGCCACCTGTCTACAGTAGGGTCACAGAACAGAGGAGATCCAAAACATTGCCCTGAAGTCTCACAGGAGAATCTTATATTCTTTTCACGTGGTCCTGACCTAGTTTCTGTCTTTCCAAAAAAAGGAGGTGCATTAAAGACAATTATGCATTATTGATGCAGGGTTATGAGTCCACTTTGTGGCTTTTCTGTGCTTTTTATGTCTAATCCGGCCATGTGTAGCTAAGACCTCCTGCCAATAAAAAGTTAGAGAAAAATGTATAAATACCTGCTACTTTGAGAAATGTTATCAGCCACGCAATCATTTAGCCTCTTTGTAAGCTGCCATCTACGCAGGACTGGGTGCTGTCTAAGCCAGATCAGTTAAACATGAATTCACCTCAAGTTGCGTTTCTTTTTATCCAAGGTATGACATGGCGTCAACAGAAGCCTAGTAGACAAAAACAGCTGTGTTTGTGAATTTCATTGGTGTCTGTGTTAGAATGGGAGCCAGTGATACAAACCCTGTTGCCTCTCAGGACAAAAAAGCCAGTCTTCAGTGATGTGCTGCATGTACAGGAATGGCTGGCATGTAAGCATGTTGGTTGCATGTTAATACTAACAATCTTCCACTGGTATTCATGCAGCATCCTTCAACAGCTTTGCTGTAGTGTTATGACAGGATGCATTTTATTCGATTCCCTGCAATGTGAAATTAGTCTCTGCTTAAAGATTAATAGAAGATTAAGTGTCTGTTTAAAGGTCAGTTAACTAAAAACAAATTTCACATTTGCACATCTGTCATCGGCGGATTTAATTATTGTGACATCACAACTTTTCTGGAACACCAAAAGCATCCTTCCATTTACAAAATTTACCAAAATCTCTCACATACACAATGTCTGATTACTATTTAGCCAATGGTGCCGTAAAGATTTTTGAGGCTGTTTTTTGTTTGTGTAGTGAAATCATTGACAGAGAAAAGCAGAAGATCCAGTGGCAGTCATAAACAACAGGGCAGGTATTATGCACATCCTGCTAGTCTAAGTTTAACACTACTGACAATGGCCATTACCCAGGAAGGTTGTCATAGCTGCACAAAACTCCACAGCCATTTAATATGCATATTCATGAAAGTCTGAAATCACAATGAGTCACATAAGCAATTCAACTCTGACCTCAACTAAGAGGATTTACGATTTCGAAAGGTTTACTATGCTGTCTGTGATGGTTGGAAGTGTTAAACCCACACATCCTTATAAAAAGGTTAGAAATATTACCTGAGTTAATAGTAGGAGAATGCATTTTAAAACTTTCAAATGCTTGCTATGCTTTATTGTAGTTACTTGGGTGTGTGATAGATGTATAGATGGTTAAGGAATAAGATGTCACATGACAACCTGTAGGTGACATTGTTCACATGTTGCTACATGAGCATGAGAGATTAATTTTATTAAAGGCAGGGACATGCCTCTACCAATATTGTGGCAGTACTGAGTGTGTTTCGGGGGTGGGGGTTCAGGCAGATTTGGTCCTTACCAATGTTGAAACCAAACCTACGCCCTTGATTTTCAGATGCATTTCAGCCCTGGCCTGCTTTTAGAAACGGCATCATGACTTAGACATGCTGACATACAGGCACATACACGCAGGACAAATGGGGCCTCTAGCAACGCACAACTGAACAGGCCCAGGCAGGAAGCGACGCTTAAGCCTTCAATCAAAGGTCCACCATAAATCTCCCAAGAGCTGGGGACGTGCCCTGGGTCTTGGCCACGCGCAGGGAAGGATGGCGTAGGTGGTGAGCGGCTCTATGGGGTCTAAAGGTCTGAACGGAGAAGCTTTCAGCTGCACTCCTGCCCAGACTTCTCCTGTCCACCCAGCCCGCAACTCTGATGGCTTGGAGCTGGTTCTGGTTGTTTTCATGTTCCACGAACAGGATTCATTTTCATTGCTTAAAACACAACATACAACTCCTAGGATGCATTTCTGATTTCTTCTGTATCTACAATCATGTATAATAAATATTTTATTTAAATGTGAATGAAGGTTCTCTTGTGTTGCAGGGCCCCTCGCTCTAAATTTCCGTCTCGTCTTGAGTGTTCATGTTTTTTGAGGCAGGCTGTTCATTTTTGACACATCTTTTGCACCTCAACTCTGACAAGATGTGGCAGTGTTCACGAGATAATTACGTTTTGCAATAATTTTACTTGTAAGCTATTGTAGTTGGCAAAGGCCTCACTTACTGCCCTGGAGAAGCAGCTTTTTTGCAGAGTGATTACCAGCTGGTGTATGTACACATATCACCAACACAATCACAAGTACCGCTGACTTCGTTGTGAATAGAGCTGTTTAAGTACAAAACTTTGTTTCATTAAACAGCTCAGACTGGATGTGTATCTTTACTCATTGAGCTGATTCCTTAATCCAAAACAAGCACTTTAACCTATTGAATGCCCTGCAAATTTGTACCAGAGCAGCGTAGGTTAAATACCACGCTATAGGGTACAACAGCAGATGCTTTCAGGTCCAAAATCTGTATCCTCAACCACAACAGCACCTGCTCTTCTGAGCTAAGCTGCCTCATGTCACTGAGACTGCAAGAATCTCTGCTATCCTATCTGGTTGGGTCCCTGTGTCATTTCTATAACCAATCACATTCATTGTATGACATCACCACATTGTTCTGTTTTTTTCCCTCATTTTCAAACTTCAGGCTTCTAGCCATTGAGCTAGGGGCAGTGTGTGGCTCAGTGGGTTAAGCCTCAGTGTCTGTGATTGGAAGGCCACTGGCTCAAGCCTTGCTGTTGCTGTTGTTCTTACAGGCATGCCTTTACATTGTTCTGTACGACCACCGCGGATAAGCATATTCCTATGTTTTGTATTTATGACATGTCCTTTAACAAAAGACTTGCACAATAAAATGAGTACTTTACTAATCTGTGCACCTTGCTGGCTCACAGAAAACACTGGTTTTCATTAATATGGCGATGTCATAAAGTGAAGACTGTGATTGGTAAAATAAGTGCAATGCAAGCCCCTCCTCCGTTGACCCAGGGATGTGCTGACCTCGGAAATATCTGGAGGTGCGAAAAAAGAGTCGGCGTCATTTTACATCCACTCAAACAACTCAGTGTCTAAAGCAAATGTTCATAGACAGTAATGAGCAATCTCCCCACTTCACCTGAGATTTTCACAGAAAATGTAAGTTTTCCTTTTAACAGAATCCCAGATGACACAAAGGAGATTTCGACAATCCGACACCCCCCACCCAACCAACCACACACATTTGTATAAAGACCCTTTTTGCACTGGTTATATTCCAAGACAATTTCCACTGAGAGAAAAACCTTGACAAAAAGAAATAAACACTGGGATAAGTAAAGCCATGGAAACTTAAATCATCTTTACAATTTCTGGCATACCCATTTCTCTATATTTATTTTAATTTCCATTTATATTTCTGTTATATTTATATTTCATTTTAGGCAAACTGAAATATAAAGGTGCAATTTGAGTTGAACTTGGTTGTTACTGAACCAATGCAGCAAAAGGGCTGATCCAGAAGGGGCAGGGAGACATAGAGCCTGGGAGAGCTGAAAGGTGCCTTTTAATTATCCATTAAAGGTTTCTGGATGGGGGCTCTTAATGCCACCTTAAATAACCCTTGTGGGTCACAGGGCATCCCAGGCTGTGCCACGCTAAGAGACACCCTGGCTGGGATGCCAGTCCACCAGAGGGCGGGCACATGCTCTATGGCCAATTTAGAAACACTAGTTAGCATAATTGTATGCCTTTGAACTGCAAGTGGAAACCAACATAACATGGAAAGAACATGCACATATATGTACATGCAAAACATTGCTGGAATACAGGCTCCCCAGCTCTGGAGGTGAGACATGTAGGCATAAATTACTGGGAATGGATGGGATGTAACTCCCCACCCCCCTTCCAATAATGCAAACAGGCCAATACAGCTCCCCCCCCCCCAAATAATCACAAAATGGGTGGAGACTTCAACTGCCCACAATGTTCAGCCTAAAGTTATGCCCTTGGTAGGACAACAGCTCTACTTACTGAGGCAGTGTGCTGCTTCCCTTTGAACCACCATTAAGAAAACATGTAATCCCCAAATACCATTTAGAGAACAATGAAGGTTCTTTATAAAGGCTCAGGTCAGTCACACTGAGTTTAAATCAATGCTCTCTGTGCACGAGATTTTTTGAAAGGATAACATATTGTATTTTCGGGACTGGCATCTCGCCCAGGGTGTACCCCCGCCTGGTGCCTTATCCGAGAGGCTCCATGAGCCCCCACCACCCTGACCAGGATAAGTGGTTAGAAGATGGATGGATTTTGTATTTTTGGGACTGGCATTCTGCCCAGGGTGTACCCCTGCCTTGTTCAATAAGGAATAGACTCCAAGCCTTTTTACGACCCCAAGCATGATAACCAGCTGCGAGATGGATGGATATTATAAAATTATATATAACAGAATTGGAGAATAAGAAACATACTACACAATTTTACAGTTTAATCTTCAAACATATTTACCTTTAATTACGAAAATGATATAAACACAGTCTACATGTCTCCGCAAATAAATAAAACAGTTTGTCAGCGTTTCTTAAACATTAGCACCCCCTTGTGGTAACGTTCAAATTGAGCACTTATTTAGTCAAATGGAAACGGGATTTGTTTTCCTCGACAGCGACGCAACTTGACAGAGGCTAATTTTGGTAAGGAAGTTTATTTGACATACAATAGTGTATTATTTCGTAAATTCTCACTGCACAGAGGTGCCAGGCTATTGGCAAGACTCGTTTTTTGGCACGTCTGGTAAGACAGATCATTTTAATTAAAATCATTAAAATTATACATAACTACTATAGCTGGGTGAATGTCAAAGTGTAATTTAACATGCAATTTTCAAGACGTATATGTCTCAAACTGTACATGAATCCAATAAACTACAGTTCCCAGAATGCAAAAGCACTTACTGTTCTCGAATGAATCAGAGGGTCATTGGTCACTGAGATGATGCCCATATAAGGAGGGACCTGTCAACACGGGTCAGCGTGTGAGAGCAATAGCAGTTCTCAGACAAGCTCTTCCCTGGAGGACAAATGAATGGTTTAAGGTTCCACTGGAAAACCAATCCTTTGTGAAGGAACATGGGCTTTGGCTTCACATCGAACTTTGTACACTTCAGGAGACTTCTATCCTTTTGTACATGTTAAATTCTTTCTGAAAGTTGCATAAATAAAAATGTATATTATCGGAACGCCAAAAACACCCCACACAACAGGCAGCCTTTACACATTATAATGATCTGACTGAGAAATACAGTGATCCTTTCCCAGAAGTCCCTGGGGCCTGTAGATCACATGTAAGCCAACACATCTCCAGTCTGATGCTGACTGCCAAGCATCATCGCAGCAGGAGCTGCGAAGTGATTAATGGTGCGTCACTGGCAAGACTTACCGTAGCCAAGGCAGCAGACACTGCCGATTGCTAACAGAGAGCCTGTTCTTGAGATGACGTCAACCTGGACGTCAACTGGGGAGCCAAGCTGAGTACGTAGAAACAAACAGAGAATAGGGGCTCAGTCCAGGCTGAGAGATGCAGAAAGAGAGGAGTTGCCCTTTACGTATAGTTTGTTAGAAAAATGGTTGGTAAAGACAACTGATGACAGCTGGGAGCTTCTGAAGTTGAAATGAGCTCATCTGGGAGGTGTCACCCAAGGAACTGCACTCAGGTGCTGGGCCTGGATCCAGTGGGAGAAGGTGCTGCTGGATTCATGCTGGTGTGACCTTGGGTCCTGTTGTTTTATTAGAAATAATAATAAAAAATAAGCTCTGCAAGGGGTGTCTTCCTGGGGAAATGGTCCTCGGACTTTTACAACATACCTTAGCACCGGAGTCCTATATCCAGAGGTGGAACGTTCAGGTCCAGAAGGTGAAAATCCAGACCAAGATTGTGTTTTAACCACCCAGTTGAGTATAACGAGTCACAGAGTACGCAGCTGGTTGGTTGAAACAAAATCCTGGTCTGGATTTTCACCTTCTGGACCAACATCTTGGCAGTGACTTTGGAAGTGGTGCAGTAAAAGTATCTGCAGCAAAGGGCAGAGTATCACAGATGAAGCTCACAGTGGCATGATTTCAGACTGAAACACGTTTATGCATTGTACTCTTATTACATTTTAAATAACACCAAAAGCTGATTGGAGCGTCAACCAAAAAAAATTACAATATTCACATAATAACCCACTAGGGAGATTTTCCTTGCCACTGTTGCCTATGGTTTGCTCTCTGGGGGCATTGGGCAAGGATAATGTAAAGCGCTTTGAGACAATGTAATGTTGTAAAAATTATACAGATTGAATTAAAGAGTAGCAGTCATGAACGAGGTTTTGTCACCATTCATATCACACTCTCACAATATAATTTAAAGAACAACAAGAAAAATAATTTAGCCAACAGTACGAATAGTGTACTAGAATACATTGTCTAATATTAAACCAGATAGTTCCAAACAGTGGTGTTTAACTATCGGTACTCCAAAGCGTTCTTTTGAATAAGGTAAGAAACCTAGTGTAATCTACCCTGTGTGAGCGGCGAACAGCGGGGGCGCACAACCTCCCGTCTAAATTTAGACTCGATCTCGGTCAGCGTTGCCCCGCGGAAGAACCGCAGGTCGCGCAGTCTGGGATATAAAGTTCACAGCGTCCTCCGCCCCTTTCACCACCGGCACCATGTTCTGACAACCGATCGTCAGACACTGACCTTCCGGAGCAGAAAGAGAGCATTCTCCTCCTGGGCACCAAAATCCGACAGAGGACAGCAGCAGGATGTCAAACGAGAACAATTTCTTAACTCTTCCCAGTGGGCAGTCGTTTTTCACAGCCATAAAGAATGGAAGGACGCCCGAGGGAGGCTGCGGTTCTCCAGTGGAGGATGAGGACGAGGAAGAAGTCGACGAGACCCGACTGATTCCGAGGTCCTCACCGGTGCCCAGAAAACGAGGGCAATCCATCTTCGATGAGACGGCGGAGTATATGAAGATGCGTATGGGTTTGCCCAGCAGGAGAGTGTCCTTCGCCGACGCCGGGGGTGGAGAGCTGGTGCAGGTGAGGGAGTTCGTCGCTTTCGAGTCTAACGAAGGAAACGAGTTGGAGGAAGAGCAGGAGCAGGAGCAAACAACCGCACGATACAGCCTAGATAACAGCGAGCCTGTTTACTCTGTGCGTCCGGACTTCCATCTGCCAAACGAGGCCGAGTTGCTTCTTGCGGTGCGCAAAAACAAAGTGGAGTTGGAAAAGGTTTCCTCCATGGAGGACGAACCTCTGGCATTTACTGGGCTCATCCGAGTGCTCAACATCTCCTTCCACAAGTCTGTGTACATCCGCTTCACTATGGACGGCTGGAGAACTTTCTTCGATTGCCCCGCTGAGTACCTCCATGGCTCCAACAATGTACAGACGGATCAGTTCACCTTCAAGCTTTCGTTTGCGCAACCGTACATCTTCCCCGGAGCTCGCATTGACTTTGTCGTGCGCTATGAGTCCGCAGAGGGAGAGTACTGGGCAAATAACTGCGGGAAGAACTATTCCGTGGTCTTGAACCTGACCTGTAAACAGCAGTCGACTCTGGGCAAGGAGCCGGGTGAGGAAGTAATGAAAGGCATCTTGAAAGCTACTAGTTGCAGGTTAGTGCCCCGAACTCAGTTTTAAACGTGCAATGCGATGATTTATTGTGTATGTGTAGATACGTCTGATTTTTCTAATTTTTCGTCACCGCACATAATTCATAATGACGTCCATTCACCCAGGTGTTCAGTCAGTATCTGCTCTTATAATTATAGGTCATCATATACTAGGACGGCAGGCGAATTTGACAACAATACCAATTTCTCTCTAGGAATAGCGAAACATCTATATCATATTAAAATAAAAATAATTTGAATATATATTCATCAATGTGCTGTTCAGGCACATCCGGGGGGCGGGGCTGAGCACCTGCCAGTTTCGCCTGAATGAATGAAAGTGCCCCTTCTTAATATCCGACGATCAGGCAAAATAATCTCCCAAGGGGGACAACGCCCTGCCCCCTCTTCGCAAAATGTACCATGTACTGGTCGGCCACGCCCCCATGTTGGCGCACCTGTCCCTCGTAAAGTGTGTGCACGTCACTGGTGCCCGTTGTTAGATATGTATGTTTATATGAGTAGCACGTGTGTAGAACTCACAGTGCAAAGTCATCTTCTTACTGTTACTGAGCCGTTTTATTCTCTTTTATTGTGACACCACAAACTGCTGTCTTGTCTGGAACCTGTGTTCGTAACTTATGTCATCAAACATTTTCTGCAGTATGAATATTTTCTCAATATGTTTCATTGCCCTCACACTATAGTTTGCTGGAATGCTTTACTTATCCAGTCATATCCATTATAAAGAACAAGTAGCAGCACAACAATAAGTTGCAATGCAATGGTAACAGATGTCACTTAGATATTATCATTCATATACATTTTGGGTGCAAGTAATATTTCAGATAGTCCAGATTTAGCAATTGATGGACAACAATGGGGATCAATCTTCAACGCCATGGTGACTTGGGTCCTGTAATATGCTTTCTGCTTTGCTGGGGTAGGGGTCGATGTATTTCCACTTAAGGGATAGCAGCTTGGTCCCCTGCACTGACCTGTCAAAATGAAAAATGTCTAGAATTATCTAATTTATTTTAAAGAATTCTGAAAAAAACAAACAACAATAACAAAATGTAATGCCAAACTATTTAAGCTTTAATTTGTTGTTGTGATCAATATGTTTTGATGTAGCTGATGTAAGAAAAAAATTATTGGGACATTTGAAAAACAATTACAAATATTTCTTCCTGCAACACATTTTGTATTTTTAAAGTGAGAGGTGTTCACTCCCCCCC
>JAABNY020000129.1:23555255-23572227 GCA_015164015.2 Brevimyrus niger | reverse complement strand
TATTTCTTCCTGCAACCCATTTTGTATTTTTAAAGTGAGGGGTGTTCACCCCCCCCCCCCCCATGGTACTGTGCATCATCTCTAAATGTTGCTGGACTGAGACCAGCTCTCAAGTGAGCAGGGCAAAGTGGGATAGACTATTGCTGCTATAAGTAGCGAGAAGGTTAAAGAGAAACTAGAATAATGTGGGTTTCCAAACAGGTTAAGGTTTGACATGAATTAAAGTCTCATGACAATTCAAGTTCCTTATGAGTTGCAGAGTCAAAATGAGCCAAGTTCAACATGGAAGACTTTTGAAGATTGATGCTGGGAAGGTAACTTGAGACGGTCTAGATTTTTTCCATTGGATGCTTGATCAGCCACCTTGCTGTAGCCTAAAACTCCAATGAGGGCAAAGGTGACCCCACCCTTTAAAAAGGGATCATGTCACAAAAGTCAGCTATCAATCACGTCATATCCTTGGCAATTAACGTGACAAATTTAAAAATACAAAGAAACATTAGACAGTCGTCACTGCTAATCTGCTCCCATTTTATGCGGAATAACACTAGATAGGAGTCAAAATATAGACTCTTATGGGGCTGCTAGTAACAGAATGGGAAAGATGCGTGGATGAATCACGATAATGACCAGGCAGTTTTGAAAAAAAATGGATGATATAAATGATACACACTACCCTGTATTCTGTGCTAGCAATCATTTGATGTCATACCTCAACAGGTAACATGTAGACTGAGTGAGTGTTGAGGATCTTATTAACTGATGTCTTTCAATTACCTGCCACCCTCCTGGCATTCTGCTGGGATGCTTTAGGTATATTTACATCAGCGCGTGCACCACAGAGCTTGCCAAGAATCTGGGGCAGGGGAATCTGTGAGGCAGATCAAAATAGGACAAGATGGGGCTCACTTTCACTCCCGGGGTCTGCGTGACTTAACTCTGACCTTTCAGCAGCGAAGGCGGACAGGTGGAGGGAGCGGTTACCCTGCCTCTATGGTGCCGGCTGTGGAATATGAATCCACAGAGTAACTCTCTTGGAATCTGGCCATTAGGATTATCTGTTTTTGCAGTAGCAGCTGCTCCTCATACAGTTTACTCTTTTTATTTTTTACGGGGTCCTAACGTTGGGTTTCTCAATAGACAATTTTGCAGTCAGAGATGCAATGAACCAGGGCGATGAGCACATGCATGTTGTTCATGATGCATGCGGCACTCTTTCAGGAATGTCAGGATCTCACTCGGGTCATGCACACAATCTCAAAGGGCATCAACTCACCTGAACAGAATCCATTTTTTCCGTGTATTCATGGGTTTCATCTCACAGGTAAAAAAAAAACTGGCTGGGGCCAGACTCAAACCTATATCTCTATCCTACCTTAAGCAGACATCTGACCCTTCCAGTTTGCATGTATTCTGGACAAAAGTCATCATTCCAGACTTTGGGCTGATGCAAGCAGCCATTGCTAAGCAACAGGTCTTATGAATTTTACTCAAGTGGTGCAAAAAATCATCAGAAAATCAGACAATAATCAGACAGATCCACAGATTTACCACAGTACAAGGATGGATGTTCCCACATATTGCATTGAATAAGCAACAGTGAACACCTTGTTGAGGTCCCTCTCCGTGTAAGGGGTTATGCCAGGTCACCTTTAAATGACTCTGTATCTTTCAATACTTGCCACATGTTTGTTACCGTACCATCTGGTTGAAGCCACTGTCCCCCCGAGGTTGCAACAGTTGTTGAGGATGAGAGCAACCTGCTCTGTAAGGGAATGCTTTTGGGGGGGCAGCCCGGTCTATGAACTTAATGACCTAGCCTTTGTGGCACAGAGCCTTCTTGGTTGAAGTTCCTAGTGGTAGTGGAACAGAATCAATCTACAAAGTGGAATCAAGTCAACTTCATCATGTTGCATGGAAGGCAAAAGGTTTGTAAGCTTTTTGACAAAATAAATTTTATTTGCACGGAGCCCTGCCCTATGTATCGTTATCTCTCCTAGAATGACACACATACATTATATTACAGTTATTACACAATTCAGTCTAATTTTTATACTCTGTCCTGCATATATCCAGTAGCCATTTTTCAATGTGTGGGATTAGTTCAGCAAGCTGTTATTATAGCAAAGAATTGTGGGAATGGACCCCATTTTCCTCTGTGTACTGGTTTATTTTTTCATCCTGGTCCCTTACTGCCTCTCTCTGATTTACAGAATGGAAACTGACACCAAGGAAGCCATGGCTGTAGAGAGTGAAGGAGGTGAGCATGCTGTGGGTGGGGCGGCTGCTGATGTAACACTCAAGGAAATGGACTCATTACCTGACTTGGCGGGAGGGGCAACCTGAACTTCCCACAGTCAAAAATGGATGCCATTACCACTGTTTCCCAATCCGGTTCTTGGGGGCCCCTTTCAGCTCCTGGTAGCAAAATGTGGACTGTCTGGCAGGGAGCAAAAACATGGACCGACTGTGGGTCCCCGAACCCCAGATTGGGAAACAACATTATTGCTTTTGTTAAGTGTCAGCTGAACACTTGAACATAAAGTATGTTGTATACAAATATAGTTGGTACCCTTGATGGGAAGCAGTGAACTTTGACAGTGAAATGTAGCCTAACATCATGGGCAGTCTCACTTAGACATATACCTTTGTCCTCTTTGGGCTGTTCTACAGGCAATATCAGGCAAAAGCCATCCAGTGTGAGCGTGCTCCCACAGATCATCCAACCTGAGATTGATGTTGAGGTGAGTGGCTGATTTATGTCTTTGTAAAAAGTCGCTAAAAGAAAATAAAAACCTTTCTGCCTATAGAATTTGTTCATCACCACAGCCTCACTAACTGTATGGGTGGATATAGAGCATTTGTCATAGTGAGAAGGTTTAAAGGCATTTACAGGTACTTCACCTTGTCTATTAATCTGCTTGCTTCTGATTTGTTACTGGACAAAATGCCAGCAGTATTTTATGCTATTTTGAGAACACTGGTCACGGTCCAGACCTTTAAAAAGCCAAAAATAAAGAGGAATCGGGTGCCTGTTGTTGATGTGCTTTAGCAACATGCAAGGAACACCTTGCTGTGTAATTATACCAACAACCATAAAATTAGTCAAATATGGGTTTTACATTTCAGCCTTTAAAAAATGACTAAATTACTTGCAGTTGTTAATATTTTATGCTGACTAAGTCATCCCTGTTGGTAAAACGGCTGCCAGAGGTATTGCTGCTCCAGAAATGCTTCAGGTAGTTCGGAAATCTGAGTCTTGGTTGAAGAATCGGCTGAGGTCAGCTTGTTTGATGGTGGGACAGGTTAATATTTCCACACACATAATTTGGAAAGGTATAAAAAAGGCCAGTAAAGTAATTCACAATTTTAGGGTCAGTAAGCCACTTCCCTGATTAGACTGTCCTTTGAAATGACCTTTTGTCTCCTACTCTGTGGGCTTGCTGTCTGTTGATCACAGTTCATTGAGGCTTCAGCAACAAATTAGGTAACGCTTGCCTGCCTGCCTGTGTCATGGATTGTCCCTGCCTGACAATGATTGGTGCATTCATTAAACTCTATTCTAAATGGGCATCCTTTGGTTTCCTGCAACTCTTAATGGACAATTCTTTTTGAATAAGACTGGTGTGTGCATAACAGTGCTTATCCCGAGGCATTGTTTTGCTTAACATGCTCTGCTGAAAACCCTGGCAAATTCCAGAGAGATTTTTTTTCCCCTCTGCATTTAATTCAAATATGGTGGAACAAGTTGACAAAGACATGCTGATGCTCTGGACTGAGTCCAGATGAGTTTAAATGATTCTTGGGGATTGAGAGAACAGTGCAAACGTGATTTTAGGTCATTGCCGTATTCACAATGGGATAACAAGTATTTGGGTGAATCAAAAGGGCATTTTGCCATCTTATTTTGACTGGCCCACTTGACTGTGACTGTCTGGCACATACCAATTGGACAGGATAGAAGGGTAAATGGAACCACTTACAAAATCAATTTTGTGTGAATGGATTTCAGGATTTCAAATTGGAACTTGTTGTGGAATCGTCATCCTGGTAAATTAGTTTGCATTCAAAATACACAAGCCCATAATTTTAAAGAATAATTGAAAATTGTTTTAAAAACCCACAATAGACATTTTGCCAAAATGTAAATACTAAAATTACACAAAAGATTCACATTTTCTTTTCAAGACGAGATACAAAAAAACTATTTAAATAAGACTGAGGACAAAATATTGTAACGTATGTCTTCGTGGTGATCCTGTTTGTTCCCTGCAATAAAACCCCTTCGTCTCCCCAAACCTGAGGACTCCAGTTATTCTGTTCCGTGCGACTCACCGCGGACGTTACAGAATAACTGGAGTCCTCAGGTTCGTGGAGACGAAGGGGTTTTATTGCAGGGAACAAACAG
Source organism: Brevimyrus niger (assembly GCA_015164015.2). Lineage (NCBI taxonomy): Eukaryota > Metazoa > Chordata > Actinopteri > Osteoglossiformes > Mormyridae > Brevimyrus > Brevimyrus niger. The sequence goes on along the minus strand of JAABNY020000129.1, from coordinate 23,567,819 downwards.
GATCACCACAAAGACATACGTTACAAATATATCTTTGTGTTTGTTTATATACAAAGGTAGAAAACATGCACAGCATATAAAATGTCAAACTGCTGACTTTTTAATAGGGTCAGCAGTTTAATAAGTGGCACGACTCCAGCGCAGATCATGAGAGCAAAGTTGCCTTTTGGTGTGTGTAGCCTTTGGTCAGAAAGCTGACAGCTAAATGAGGTGTTTGCAGCTTTCATCTGTCTAAATGATGTTGTGTACCCCCTGTGTGCAAGAAATTGATTCACGTGGAATCCATGTGACAGGTAGACTTGAGAGATGAAACACAGCAATTCAAATGAACTTTTGCCGAAATTGTGGTTTTCTGATTGACAATATAAAAAACAGTTCATGGCGTAGTAGACAGTAGCAATAAGTAGACATGGTGAAAATGCTGTCAAGAACGGACCTCTGTGCACATCTGGCTGCATGTGCTTATCTTACTCTCTGATGTCCAGACTTTAACACCTGTGCAGGAGAAGGGCTCATATGTCTGAGACACAAACCACAGCTGGAGTTTGGTGCTGGAATGGGTTTTGGAACCGAGTCAGGCAACGCTGGCCCATTTACTATTCGTCCCATAACCCAATCGCACATAGACTCAGGCCTTCTAATAAACCAGCATGTGTCAAAGTGGGACACATCAGTGGCCTGTACTACAAAGCGGGGTTACTGGCTTATCTGGGTAACTTGTTGGATTTAAGGTACCACAGTTTAAATGAACTTCATATTTGTTCACATACATTTTGCCCAGGCTACCTTAAATCTGACAAGTTACCCTGATAAGTGAGTAACCCTACTTTGTGGTACAGGCCCCTGGTTTGCTTTGGGACATGATGTATGTGTAAGTACAGAGTTTGTGTTTTGTCCCTAAACTCTCCCAATGTACATATTTCAATAAAGTCCTGGTGGCCTACGTTCAAAGCCAAGAAATCCCTTCCTACCTATAAATGTTAGTGCTATATATGACCTAGACATACTACAGCTATCCTGGAAACATACCTTGATGATGTTTTACTGCAGGGTATCTTTATAAATGCATGTTTGTTATCTAGGTCCAGCATGCTTCATAGACAAAAAAAACTCCACTAATTGTTTCAGTGCATAGACACCTGCCTATAAACTTTGTGTGATTGAACCTGGCGTGTGACATTCAAAAATTACATCAAAGTAAGTCTTGTCTTGTTTGTGCTCATAAATATGCTTTTATGTCATTCTTTACAGAATGTTGATGACACCACGTTCAGTCCTCCTTCCAAATCAAGCATAATAATTGAATCAGAAGATGACGACACATTTACTTCTGTGGAGTACTTCAAGGAGCAACCACCCTTGATTTCTTCAGCCTTTGAGAAACCAATACCTTTAACCATCCAATCACCTGTTCCCAGGCCAGAAGCAGAGTCTTACCAGGAACCTGACCTTGAAAAAGAATGTTTGCCCGCCTGGGAGAGTGGTGATGGTGCAACATCCCCATTGAATATTTCCAGTAGCGCTCAGTATGCCACTGAAATGGCACCTGTCAACTATGTGGAACCTAACAGTAGTATTATCCGTTCCACATCTGCTAAGTTATCCGAAGTTACAGAATATGACCCACAAATCTCAGATGTTGTCAAAGTACCCTTACAACAAGACGAGGTCCAACCCAAGACCGTAGTTTCTCCTTCCCTGGATTCAATGGACCCTGACAGGAAAAGCCAAATTCGAAAGCAACAGACCATTGCCCCCAGAGACTTTGGGTCACCAGCTGCAGAAGAGAGCATTGTTGAATTCAGGCAGGAAGTGGGTGACTCTGGTTCCGGGTCACCAGAGGAGACAAAGGAGTTGGTCATTATGGCAGAAGAAGAGGAAGTAAAGAGGATTTCAGAAACTAGGCTGGGTTTGGAGAGTGAGCAGTCTGCCACAGAAGAGCCTGGCACAGGGGCACCGACTATGGTGCCCACTACATCTGGCACCTATTTTGGATCAGATGGCAGGAGGATCCAGTGCCATGCAAACTCTGATACTGAGTACACATTCCCACCAAGCCATCTCAGAAGAGAACTACAGCGTAAGATGGATGATCCTGTTGGTACATCTGTAATGGATTATCTCAGACCCTTGGATGAGGCTCATGATACCCCAGTCTACAAGCTTCTTAGGGATAGAAGTATGCTACAGTTTGGTGTCACAAGTGAAACTGCAGGTTCACAGGATGTCACAGGTAAAATTTCAGGGTCTCCAGAAGTCACTGTTGAGCCTGCAGAATTGCAGAATGTTTCAGGTGAAGTTGCAGGATCCCAGGACAAAGTTGAACTTGGAGGTTCAAACAATGCCACAGCTGAAGTTGCCGGATTACAGACTGTCTTAGGTGAAGGTTCGGAATCGCAGGACATCATGGATGAAATCACAGGGTCACAGGATGTCTCAGGTGAAGTTGCAGGTTCACTGGACATAGCAGGTTTAGTCAGAGAAATACAGAATGTCACAAGTGAAGTTGCAGGATTGCAGCATAACACAGGCAATTTCGCAGAATTGCAAAATGAAGTCACAGGTATTCAGACTGTCACTGGTGAAGTCACAGAATTGCAGGACATTGCAAGTGAAGTTGAAGAATTACAGGACATCACAGGTAAAGTCACAGGAACACAGAAAGTCACAGGTGAAATTGCACAATGGCAAAATGTCACAGGCGAAGTTGCAGGATCACAGGGCCTCACAGTTAAAGTCACAGAATCAAAGGACATTGCAGGTAAAACTGTAGGATTGCAAAATGTCAGAGATGAACTAAGATTGCAGCACCTCACAGTTGAACTTGCAGGATCACAGGACATGACTGGTCAAGTCACAGAATTGCAGAATGTCACCGTTGAAATTGTAGGATCACATAATGCCACAGGTGAGGCCGCAGGATCACAGAACATGACAGAGGAAATCCTAGGGTTGAAAACTGTCACAGGTGAAGTGACAGGATTACAGGATATCACAAGTGAAGTCACAGAATCAAAGGACATTGTGGGTGAAGTTGTAGAATTGCAGAATGTCACAGATGAACTCACAAGATTGCAGCATCTCACAGCTGAAGTCACAGGATCACAGAACTTTTCAGGAGAAGTCACAGAATTGCTGAATGTTCCAGGTGAGGTTGCAGGATCACACAACATCACAGGTGAGGTCGCCGGATCGCAGGACATAACCGATGAAGTTGTAGGATCACAGGACGTCCCAGGTGAAGTCCCAAGACTGAAATGTATCACAGTTGAGGTCACAGGAACACAAGACATAACAGATGAAGTTGCAGGATCCTTGGGCATCAGAGGTGAAGTCTCAAGCTCTCCAGGTGTCACAGGTGAAATCACATTGTCCGGCATGACAGGTGATGTCACAGGATCATTGTGCATCACAGCCAATCTTTTGTCCTCAGCACCTGCTACTTCTAGCATCATTCTCTCAGCTGAAAAGAATGATATCCCTGTTCTGGGTGATATTTTCACCTATCACCCAGAGACAAGGGGCATAACACCTCAGAATACGGATAGCCTGGGAAATGAAGAGCTTTCATTGAATCAACAGAGATTCTTGGACAGTCTTGTATCAGAGGTAACCATGTCTGAAGTATCGATTCACCAGGCTTTGGTTAAAGCTTTTGTGACCTTGGTGATTGAGGTCTGCCTGGTGACAGTTATCACTAACCCCAGTACCTTCCTTATTATTGGGATTTTCTTTATGCTCTATCTCCTCTAAGTTTTTATTGGTATTTTTTTTTTTTTTTTTTTTTGGAAAGTGCCTTTTCACACTCGTTTTATAAGCCTCTGTGTACCCACATAACCATCATGGTGTTTGTTAGGTTATCAAAACATTTACACATGGGGAAAAAATGACCAAATGTGTTTTCACATGAAGTACACATACAGCAATATGCCAGTAAGCTGTATTTAAAGTTTGGTGTGTGAATATATATATTGGATAAGATTAGTGTTGCACATTTTTGAAAAATTTATGAATGAGATTAGGGAGGATACCTGGAAAAGTGCAACAGGAAATGACCTATAGGATGTTTATTTTGCGTTGAGCCAGATGGTACAGTATTAGTCATTCTGGTGAGTATTCAACAAAATGAATGGCAATTAAAACTGTTAAAGGTTGGTGGAATGGCACAAGTTAGAGACTTAATGCTAAGTAAGGGTAAGAAGACATTTAGAGCTCAGGGAGAAAGAATGAATTTATTTTGTATGTCTGTTATGCTGTTTGTTTTTGGAAAATTGGCAATATGTGTGTCTGTATGTATATTGTAAGAGAAGGTCTTGAAAACACAAGTACACAAATACATGAGTATGTGTATGTATTTGTACTGGTGAGAAAGTGGCTTACATTTTATGAAACTTTTCTGCAGGTGAAATGGTAAATTTAGTCCTGTAAATGAGGCTTTATTACATCAAATCTTTAGGTGTGCTGTACCAAATGTTTTGTGAGATAATGTGTATATATATTGACTGAAATTTCATTAGATAAAAAATGGTTCATAGTGGTCTTTCTGAACTGTGCCTTTCTCAGTGGCCAGAGCTTTGTGTAATGTTTATGCAAGTTACAATTGTTCAGCCATTTTTGTCATGACTTTCTAGTCGTGCATTCAGGACAGTCAGCAAAGTAAAGTCACAAGTGTGTTACTGAGGCTGAAGTGTAACAAGGTGTAACCCAGGCTGCGAGGGGATTTCTGCAGAAATATGCTACTTCTTTGCACATAGTAAATGTAGTCTTCTTGTGAGCAGTTTCAAACTTGCCCAAGAAGGGTAATTGGTGGACTGTTGCATCTAGGTTGGAAGAAGCCATTTTTGTGTGGTCTCTAAATCCCCAAGAGGATGTAACTTGGTATGTGGGGAGGACTAGATAATCATTAATGATCCTTAACCAGAAGCAGATCGGCCTGGTAACACAGGTCTTTTGGTGCCACACAGGTACCATAGAGATGGCTGGTGGGGTAGGGGTCTGCTATATGGACAATTTTGAGTCAATAAATTATCATGAAACTGGCTGTTTGTTTAATGTTTACCACCTATCAAGATCGTTTAATTGCAAGGGTTATGCATGATAAATATAAGGTTTGAATAATACAGAAAACATGTAGCCTACTTAAAATAGACATGTATATTGGACAGATAGAAGCCACATTGCAGTATGACTAGTGGTTGAAAAAAATACTCAAACTAAACACTGGAAAATATTAAAACATTGCAGTGGGGTTTCAGCATGGTTGGTGACTGCGGATGGGAGTTAAACAGAAGTAGTTTATGAAAGCAAACCGAGCCATTGACATTAAGGAAAGGTCAGGCTACAGAAGACCAAGCCGTCAATGTAAATCCAGGACACTGTTTTTTGTTACATGATTTGTAATAAAAACTTAATGTTTCGTTGTTTCCCGGTGATAGTACCGAGCTGTACCAGCATCTATATATGTAACTACTCATAGCACTGACTTTTCAGAACGCATTGTTTGACCTGGGCTGCATAAAACGGCAGAGTACACCTACAGCGAATAAATCCATTTGTATTTTTGCAACAGAAAAGCCGACTCCGAACCTCTTTACGTGTTTATGAGCCCAGATTTTTACTATGGAATGCACATGTAATTTAAACGCTGTGCAAAGTTTAAATTGGATTTCAGGTAAAGACAGCTTGCGCAGAGTATAACTGTGAAACTTTGCGCCATATCGACCCCCAGCGCTACATTAAGGCGAAGGCATCTGTTTTCGAGGCATCCAGCGGCACGGACAGCTGTCGGCCCTGCGTGGGGCCGCCCGCCTGCAAAGCCCGGCAATCAGCGACAAAACGCTTTACCTGTAATCTGCTACGGAGCTGGGCTGCGTGCCTGTTTGTAAATGTACGTGAGGAGTTATAACATAACTACATTGGAGATCATTAGAAATGCTGAAAAAGGACACAATGGCGGTATTTCACGATACAATTATAATACATTTGAATTTAATCGAATGTAAGAATAATGCTGCATATCTGAATATAAAGACAATATTTAATTTCGATTACAATGATTCAAAACCTCTACGAGGTTGAGTAGCCCGTGGACTGCTAAATCAGTGCGCCACCCTACATTGCCGCTTATGTCTAATAATGGGTTAACCAACACTTGTGTCCTTCATATAAGCATAATGGGAGTCCACTATACTCCAACATATTTAACAGCGCCTTCTAAAAGACATTATTAGTATTTTACATGTTAAAGCAGTGCTAATTACTAGGCGTATTGTCCTTTGTCGCACCTGGATATCAGGGCATATGATTGGGTCAAAGTTTCTAGGTAGCAATTTGATTTTGAGCTGCTTAATTTCTTGTGTAGATAACGGAATTTATTTACATAATGATGCTAAATAAACTGCGCGGCAGACTATTGGATAGGCTATATGGTTGGAAGGATAAACTGGTCCTCAGCCTAGATTTGATTATTAATTTAGAAGGCGGGTTTCATTCCGCGACCTCTAGGAGGCGCTCTTCAGGTCTTGTGGTTTTCCGTGTATGATACTGTTCTATTGATGGCTATATACACATTATTCTACGGTAAAACACAACTTTGTAAATAGTGCTAATATTAATAACAAAAATCCATCCTACAAATATATCAGAGTCGTCATATTTTATTATTGCCATTAATCTACTTATCTCTCAACGTAGTTTGGTTTATTCCCTCTGTCCCTCTCACCTCTCCCCGTTTCCCACCCCACCCGCCGACGTCGGCGAATCCGAATAGAGCCGATCCCAGCCGAACTTCAGCGCAGGGACGTTATCAGTCGTATCCAACTCACCAGTATAAATGGGCATTTCGTTTATATAATTTTTTTTTTTCGGAGAACACTGTTGGAGTGTTTTTCTAACCTTATTTTCAGGACTATGATGCAATTAATGACATGTTTTCGGTCTGTGTTTTACCATATGTCAGGCGTGTATTACTTAAATACTGTAGGGCGCACACACTGGAACCCAATACATATCTTTACATAGAATGGGTGTAGGGAACCTGCAAATACGACTGGACGATGTCGATGCCATGAGCTGGAGGATGTAATTTATTCAGGAAAAGCGACGTCTTCAACGTTTGTGAAGAGAAAAGCTTCGGATTATTTCATGAAACGGGGAAGGATGAAATGAAACCCCCACACAAGCTAGTCCAAGACGCTAAGGTGTTCTCTTCGCATTAAAGGACCATTTTTATTGTTCCATTTTGATAGTATTTTTTCCAGATACGGGCTGCCTTTGTAAAAATGTGGCTTTTACGTGCATACCAATTCTAGATATGTAATGGTAGCTATATACTCGGAATAATATATTAAATATGAGTATTGCTTTCACCTAATCGATTTAACCAGCTCCTACCTCTTTCGGACTGATATCTTTGTGAGGTTTTATGGAAATTCAGAAGACATGACATGCAGTCGAAAAAAGAGGAAACGCTCCGTTTTGTTGATTAGAAATTGTGTTAATATACAGAGACCCCTGACTGAAACATTTGCTGCTGGCACCATATACCTGTCATTGCATTAAATCGCACATTTTTTCATTCTGGATTTCTGCCATTTTAAGGGTTTTCCAAGATACTGAAAACAAGGTAAGGCGAGACATTTTTTAATTGCATTACTATATGTTTATAATTACGTAAAGACGCTGATCATTTCAATAGTGTTGTCGGCAAGTGTTTATGTTGAATTGGTGCTTTTTTCCAGCATCAATTATCGAGGACTGGAAAAAACAGTAATGCGGCCTGGTTGTAAATCCGCACCCTCCCCGTCGACCACATAGCGCAGAAACCAGGTGAGATACTGTCCAGCGCCAGCATGACATTCTGCCTTTCGCCTCCTGCGTCCCATTAATCTGCCCGCCGGCTTTCGGCTTTCTGTACGTCGGCCGCTGTCACAGGTAGGCCTGGTGCGTGATGTTGCGGCTTGTGAAATGTAAGTGTAGGATTATATATATTTATATTTATATATATCTAAAAAAAAAATATTATTATTATTATTTTGCAATACGTAGGTATAAGCACAGAGATGTCTTAGGCAATGATTACATATTGATTACCCTGTTCAATATATGCAACGCATTACTTAATTACACTCGGGCATCTGTTTTTCCCCCGAATGTATTTATACAGTAACCAACAGACAGGCCTCCTGAAAGATCGTAACAGATGGCGGACCCGTTTGTACGTTTACGCTGGTGCGGGCGTAAAGGTGCCGACGCGCCACGTTCAAAAGGCAGCATTAAAACAGAACGAATCCAGGCTTAGGTGCTACACCGGCTACACTTCGGTTGTGCATTTATATTCTGATGTCGTCCTAATTGTATCTGAACGATGTAGAAGTAAGATGATATGATGCCGGCTTTGGTTGGTGAATTCCGCGACGCCTCCTCCCACCACCAGCCGACGACAGCGGTACTTCGCTGTTGCTACCCGGCCATTTACAATGGTCCAGCCTCCTCACCTCCACAGCAACTCACAGCCAGACGCATAAGATCATACGGTTCTGAAGTTATCCACTCAAGCCTAAATGCAAAGCTGCTTCTTGCATTCAGCCTGGGATTACTCAGAAAGTAAATTAGATTAACTGCATCAAACATACAGATATTATTCTACCCCTTTGATGTAGAAATACATATATTTTAATTTAAACCTTGAACACATATTAGTCATAGAATGTCTGTTTATTTCTCAGGTAACAGGTCTTTTAAATTGATGTTCAATGTGTTCTGTGTTCTGAAAATAATCAGTATGGATTTAACCCAGTGTTCATATGAAAACTGGATTTTTTTTCTTGTCTTTTAACTTACACTGTAATTTCCTAGCATATATTCTCATTGATATTATATAATCAAAGTATATACCTGCACGATACCCTGTTCTTTATGGTGTTGCCTTGTATATATACAGTATAGTATGAAATCTGTTACCTCAAGACTGATCACTTTTACTTAATAGTGATACCATTAATAAACTCCAAATTATGCTACAGATTCATCTTAAAATCATGTTAAAAATAGACATTTGGTATAATGTAATGTGAAGTGCCGGTTGAATAAAAAGGGATTGTCAGAGACGCAGCATTTACCTGATTTAATCAGGTGTAAGATCATCACTCACTAGATGTTCTCTTTCATCTGCAATGCCACACTGAACAGGAAATGAGTTTCACATTAAACGTTTAATCAAGTCTCTTTCTTTCCTCGTCATGGATCAGATTGGTCAGATAGCTTTTCATTTGCCTGCCCACATTATATTCTTCAGAAGATGAAACCATTGTTTTTAGTGGCTGGTGGTGTTCTATGAAAACGCCTGTGTCCTGGGTTTGAGTCAGACTGCATTCTGTGTTGTGTCTATGTAGATTTTTTTCCATTGCCTAAGCTAATTTGAATTATTAGTTCACCTTCTGCTAGCTGTGATCAGAATAACATTCCTTGGGTTAAACACTAAAACGCACAATATTAGTGTTATCAAGCACCATTAGCATAATAAATGCATTAAAAGTATAAGAATACAGATTATCCTTAGAAGCTGTTCATGGAAAGGTTTGCAATTTTGTATTAAAATTATTTGAAATATGTTACAGCTAGCTGATAATTAATAATAAATGTGACACCGATTAAATACATGGTAACATACTGTATGAAGTATTATTACTGTACTGCGTAACATAGCAAGCTGCCTAACACATTATTTTGGGTGATAAATGGGCAGGTTAACAGAAATGTGTTGTGTGGAGGAAAAATTAGCACTGTGTGATTTTTGCCACTGAAAAACACCACGTTGTTAGGGCTGCATGATTATCACGTGCCAGTTATTTGGTGCACAGTCATCACCAGGGCTTCAGACGACAGCCGTAAACATTTATCCAGATGCCAGCTTTTCAGAATCGCATGGACGTTTACTTATGCCGACAGTTTGGTAAGCAGATTAGTAGTGGGCATAAAATGTTACTGCCAGGCGTAGGTTAACGGCTAAAAGTCGCTAATCTGTATAAATTCAGTGTATCCTTATGTTTAATAAACGCGTCGTTCTTTAAACTGCAAAAAGTAGTACTGCCACCCCAGCAACATCTTTTTACCCTTTTTATCTACAATATATCCTATTTCAGATGTTAAAGATGTTATGGCTGCTGATCTGTCCTTTTCTTCACCACCACTTCAGTGCTTATTGCTTCCATGATTTACTAAAACAGTAGCATGTGGCGTGCTCCACTAATCAAATTTAATAAGCATAAGGATATGCTGAATTTGTACAGATGATTAACTTTTGGGCATCATAATATGCATCTCATTAATATTTTAGGTGTACAGTACTGCTAAACTGCGTACCAAACTGTGGGCGCGAGAAAATGTCCAAATCGTACCGAAAAGCTGGTATCCAAACAAATGCCTGTCATCTGAAGCGCTGGTGATTATTACGCGTGCACCACATAATCACGATGACATTGCGATGTGATATTGTGCAGCCCTACCTGTTGGTGTTGAGATTATTATTAAATAGATCACATACAGAACTGAAGGGGCGGCATGATTGTGCAGTGATTTGCACTGTTGTCTCATTCCTGGGACCAGAGTTTGACTCCCTGCCATGGCTCCGTGTGTGGAGTTTGCATGTTCTCCCAGTGCTGTTGTGGTGTTTCCTCAAGGTACCCAGTTTCCCCTCCTACACGCCTAAAAAACATGCTGAGATTCATTGGAGATTCATTTGAGATTCATTGAGATTCAAATTGCCAGTAGGTGTGCATGTGTGTTTGAGTTTGCCCTGCGATGGGTTGGTGCCCCATCCTGTGCTGTTCCCCGCCTTGCGCCCGCAGCCTCTGGGATAGGCTCCGGACCCTCCCCCCCCCAACACTGAATAGGACAAGTGGTCTCAGAAAAGGGATGGATACGTGTTTAGCCAGAAAGACATTGATATTACCCAAAACTTGCAAATCACGCAAGCAGCCAGTTTTAGGGTCGACTGATCTAGTGATTGTTTATGTATATTATTTATGGATTACTATTAATATTTATTGATTAAGTAATTTTTTTTTGTTAGATAGTTATTGTACAAAAAAATACCAGTTTATTTATGACATTATCCTGGTTAGATTATTAAAAAATAATAATTGGCTTTACTCATTGAGCATCTGATGTCTCAAAAATTAAATGGATGCTTTGTTTTTTTCAGCGTAAGGAGTAGGGTTTGCAAACAGCAAGACGGGGGTCTGTGAAAAATGGGGCAACACAAAATGAGGTCCCCCAGTTTCTTGTGAGTGCGAGACGAGAGGCAGCCACGAAGACGTACAAGAGAGAAGTCCGAGGAGGAGGAGGAGGAGGAAGAGGAACAGGGGACCGGCAGCCCCTGGAGAAGGTAGGGAGCAGTGGAGCACAAGGGATGGCCAGTGGAAACGAGAGCAGCCATGTTTCTGGCAACCCGCTGGCAGCCATGGCGACCACGGGGAGCGGGGTGGTGGGTGAGGACTGGTCCTCAGCAGTGTCCACCTACCTCAAGTTGGTCCTCCTGGGTCTGATCATCTGCGTCAGCCTGGTGGGAAATCTGGTGGTATCTCTGCTAGTCCTACGAGACCAGGGGCTACACAAAGCACCCTACTATTTCCTGCTGGATCTCTGTCTGGCCGACACCATCCGCTCGGCTGTCTGCTTCCCCTTCGTCCTGGTGTCCATCAAGAACGGCTCCGCCTGGACCTACAGCGTGCTGAGCTGCAAGGTGGTGGCCTTCATGGCCGTGCTCTTCTGCTTCCACGCCGCCTTCATGCTCTTCTGCATCAGCGTCACGCGCTACATGGCCGTGGCCCACCACCGCTTCTACTCCAAGCGCATGACCTTCTGGACCTGCGTGGCCGTGGTCTGCATGGTGTGGACCCTGTCCGTCGCCATGGCGTTTCCGCCCGTCTTTGACGTGGGCACCTACAAGTTCATCCGTGAGGAGGACCAGTGTATCTTTGAGCATCGCTACTTCAAAGCCAACGACACACTGGGCTTCATGCTGATGCTGGCCGTGCTCATCCTGGCCACCCACATAGTCTACATGAAGCTCCTGTTCTTTGAGTACAAGCACCGCAAGATGAAGCCTGTTCAAATGGTGCCAGCAATCAGCCAGAACTGGACCTTCCATGGGCCAGGCGCCACTGGCCAGGCGGCAGCCAACTGGATTGCGGGTTTTGGCCGAGGCCCTATGCCGCCCACTCTGCTGGGCATCCGGCAGAACCTGCACAACCAAAACCGACGGCTGCTGGGTATGGAGGAGTTCAAGGTGGAGAAACGTCTCGGGAGGATGTTCTACGTTATCACCTTGTCCTTCCTCGTGCTCTGGTCGCCTTACATCGTGGCCTGCTACTGGCGTGTCTTTGTGAAGGCCTGCACCATTCCTCACCGGTACCTCTCCACCACCGTCTGGATGAGCTTTGCTCAGGCGGGGGTCAATCCCATCATCTGTTTCTGCCTCAACAAGGACCTGAAGAAGGGGCTGCTGGCTCACCTGCCTTCCTGCTGTAGGACTACACCTCAATTACCCCGAGAGGCCTACTG
>JAABNY020000129.1:23524980-23543070 GCA_015164015.2 Brevimyrus niger | reverse complement strand
AATTCAGAGTGAAATCCATAATGAAGCTGGTTATCTTTGTGCTTTTCCCTCATGCCAGTCTCCCCCCTCTCCTTGTTGTCAGGTTGCTGCCCCCCCCCCCCCCCCCATCCTTGATTGGCATCCCCAACCCCCAGCATCACCTAGCACCGAGCCACAAGGCAAGCCACCTGTCACACCATCTCATCATATTCCTTCAGCTTTAGGCAATCCCCCCCCCCTTCAGTATCCCCCTACCTGCCGACTCTGCTCCCCCTGCATTTATCGAGGGCTGCTGGTGTTATCATTGTTTCCCTGACTTCAGCAGGCTGTCTGGCTGCTGCTCGTCTGCTTCAGCGATAAGCCAGTGTCTGCCACCTCCGTCCTCAGAGCTACGCACTGCGGGGCTCCTCCCTCTCCTGTCTGTGTAGATCTTCCTGGAGATGAAGATCACACTCTGACCCTATCCAAGTGTTAAGCTGACATCTACGGTATTACCGCTGTATAATGACACGGTTCCTTTTAAAATCACAGGCCTCCTGCAGATTTTGGTCTGGGTCTATGAAAGCGAGACTCTGGCTTTCAGTTCTGCTCATCTCTACATATTTTTCCTGTCTTCTTTCTCCCCCTTATGCAGCTGTGGGTCACATGACCACTGGTGTGATTCTGTCTGTGATCTTGCTGTATTGTCCACCCCATGGTTTGAATGTGGGGCTCTATATCTCTCTCTCCCGCCCCTGTGGCCCCAGGTCCCCAGTTTTTCCCTTTCCCTAACATATAGCCTCTATCCCTGTTGGACCCCTTTGTTCTAACACAGTGTCTCCATGTGTAACATGTCAATCAGGACATAGATCTGTTTCCCAGACCTGCTCGAAAGCTGTCTCTCCAGGCCAGGCCAGTGGAGCTGGCTTTTTGTCAGCCATTGCCGTGAAGCTGGTGTTTTCCCTACTTTCTGCACCATTTCCTGTAAATTTTTGATGTTCTGTATGTCTGCTGGGCAGAGACCGAGAACCTGGCTCCACCCAGTCAGGAAGTGTTTGAAGAAATGGCCCACAGCCAAAGAGCACGGTGCGGTCTCCAGTTCAGCTCTCTGCACCCTGCAGGTGTAATAAAAAGTTTTTTTTTGTTGGCTGAAGCCTGTGGCCTGTCTCCGACCTCCAGCCCTTTCTATTCGTTAACTTCTAAATCACTGAGATTCAGCAGTTATACGTGTCTGTGAGGGATGGCAGCTTAAAACCACAGGGTAGTGGAGCTGGCTCACAGAAAGCACGTGCCTGGCTGGATCGGCACGGTCCGCCATCTGTTATGCCCATGGCCAAATGCATGCTGGGATATAATGGTGAGTTTGGGGAAAGAGCGGAACATGGGGGGAAACGGGCAAAGCCTTATTCCTTTCATAAAATGTTAACCAAGAGCATTAGGGTTCGTCTTAACAGCGGTAACAGGTGGCTGTTCTAGAAAAGAGATACGTATAGTTTTTAACATGTACATTTGAATGTCTTGGGTTTGGAGTAGAATCACCTGCTAATTAATATTCCAATTTACATAATAATATCCAAGTAAGCTGTTATAAAGAGACTTCTGGTCAGGTGGCCTGGGCGTGTCCCTTTGCGAAGACCAGCTACAGATGGTTACAGTGTGTTGGTTACAATTATGCTGACAGAATGTGCACACGGAAACGCAAGAGGTGCTTGGCTGTGTAGCTAGCTGTCGGGGGGGGGCGGGGGGCTCCAGCAGATCAATACCCCATTACGCAGCCTCTCTCGCAGTAACTCTTTCCCCGTCATGCCCTGCACCTCCACCCCACTCTGTGTCAGGCCAGCAGCTGCACCCCCCCCCCTTCCCTTTGTATTCACCTTTGCAGCTCCGCTTTTAGAGCGTGTGCAAATTGTCATCCTTCCTGCACGCCGTCCCTTATCTCTCTCCACCTTTCCAGGCTTGTCTTTCCGCACATCCGCGAGCAGTCCGGGGTGGAGAGGTGTGGTGAGGACAGCCAAGGCGAGGAGTAGGATTTTGTCCGTGCAATCGAGGAGGAGCTGGAGATAGAGGGAGGAGGGTTGGGGGAAGACTGGGGGAGGGGTGAGGAGCTGAAATGGTTTTCTAATGGTGCTGTGTTGGCTCAGAGCCGCTCAGCACGTTGCGTTGACAATGCCACGACGAGCACCCCTGTGATTGGCCAGCGCTGGGCCCACTCCCCAGACAGCGGGGACTAGGTGCTGTGATGGTCTGAAGCCAGCGAAAGTGGGCTAATGATCAGGCTCCTGGCTGTGTGTGGAGGAACGCGGCCTCGCGGATGAGTGGCGACGCGTTCTGTTCGACTCAGCCACGGAGCACAGGAGACCTTTAACGAACCCAATTACGCGTACCGGTCAATGGAGGCGTGCACCTTCCAAGTGCGGCGACGTGGGCAATTAATCGCAGACGAATAATTTAATGTTTTCTTAGCTTCGGTGACCTGAATGCGGCATTGCGTGAAAAACGGCACGATGGACGGACAACACTGGAGAACAAGTATCTCTGTCCCTCTGACCTCCTTACTGTTGCGCTCTTGGTGGGGATGGGTGGGGACTGGGAAATGGTGCTCCAGAAACCTTGAGGGAGGGAAAATGAGAAGGGTAATGCCCGTCATGTCCAGTTTATTTATTTATTTTATTTGGGGGGGGGGGGGCATACTCACCTTGGAGGCCTACTATGAGCACGCAAGCCCGTACCGGTCTATCTATCGAGTGACGAAACCCTCAGGTTTTTAAAGTAGCCCCTCACCTTGAACTGTAATGAAGGCAGGGGGACAGAGGAGGGGGCTATGGGCAGTGTGTGTGGGGGGGGGGGGCACATATGGCTCTGTGTCACCTTCCAGAGAGCAGAAGGGCTGCAGCACGGGGCCGCCGTACCAGAAAGCCGCCCTGTCAGAAGGCGGACAGACCTCCTGAGATGCTAAATTAATTCAGGCTCAGTGTGTGAATCGGCAGCGCTGACGGTGAGGATCCAGGGCTCCTGACTCGGTCGTCTTCACCTCTGCTTTCTGCCGAACGGCCATGTGAGCTGCGAGGTCTTTCTTCGGTGAGCCCTGAACAGGCTGGATGCCACAGCAGGCAGTGAAGTGGCCAGCCAAGCAGGCAGCGTCGCTTCAGCCTTAATTGGGGCCGTCTAAATTTAATTACTTGTGTGATGTGTCGTGAAGGGCCCTGAAAATAACTGAACTGCATCAAACGCAAAGCCTTTGCAAGAGTACAGTCTTCAGCTTTATGTATAATTGTTTTGCGGTGGTTAAAGTGGCTAATTAACAAGCTAATTAATACCTGCATCTGCGGTATAATTGCTTTAAACTCGCTGGTGGGGCTCGTTCATGGTTCATTCCTAAACATCATTTCCCTTTTTCCAAACTGAAAATATCGGCATATGGAAAATAGTTGGGTCAGCTTCTTTAGGAGCGCAGTGTATATAAATGAGTCATTAATGTGCGTTGGGCTCGATCTGGGTGCTTTTCTGACTCATGCAGTTGCCTACAGGAGGTCTTCTTGGGGAAAATTGTAAGGGAGCAAATTAGCTGTTTCCTTAAGCATGGAGGAGGACCAGGGCAGCAGTGCAGAACATTAAAGGAGTCAAGGAGGCTGCGACTTACTCCCTTTATGAGGGGGTGAACGGTATAGATGGAGGAAGAGATGGAGTCAGCAGAGAGTGTCGGGTTGGGGTCATGCCTGCATGGCTGAGAAAGTCGACCTGGTGGGGTTAGGGTTAGGAAAAGGGGAAAAGGGGGCGGGTTGCAGGAGTGTGGAGACAGAACACAGGAAATACAGTAGGAGAAGTTCAGTATGGGGGAAAATGGGAATGATGTGCGAAGGTACATGACAGAGCCGGGCAGCGGTCAGCGAGCGTGATGAACCGAGCTGAGGAAGAGGAGGACGAGGAGTCTCTGGAGGCACCATCCACAGCTGGTAAGCAGAAGTCAAATGAGGTGAGCTGAAGCCTTAAAGCTGTTTTAACTTTTGGAGCAGGGCCTGCAGAGAAGGAGGATTCAGTATTGGCACCACGCAGCGCCGACACCAGCTTAGCACGCAGACTCTTTATTGTTCTGCAGCTACTCTATAACAACTGCATGGTGTGTTGAATGCAAAGAACCTCAGGTCAAGCCCATGCAGTCACACTCATAGCCCTTACTTTACATTCAGTGCTGCAGTTCTGCTCTTCGGAGATGGAAAGCTCCCAGATCGGGAGACTGACCATGCAAAAGATCACTGGGATTAAGCAGTGAACTGAAGCTGGTTCAGTGAAGGCAATCTTAGGGCTGGAGTACTGTGCTGAGAGAGAGTGAAATCCACGAGGCTCCCTCACCGCATTCATTTGTGTGCATCAGACAAGAACACGTTCTCACTCACAAGTTTAGTGGCAGATTGACCTGGTACTCATAGGGTCCTATGAGGGTCAGCTCATTATTCTTTTGCCTTCAAATAAGCAAGCCTGCAAGGCCAAGGTGGCTGTTCTGTGTAAGAGGTGAGTATCTGTATCATTAACAGAGCATTCTTACCCAGGACTGGGGGGCTCAGTTTGATCAGTTGTTATGCTCAGAAATCATGTCACCATGTGATCTCGGAATGTTTTTTTCCGTTTGTTAAAATTTCATGCTCTGCTGTATTGCACCTCTGTGCCCAGAGCCCCCAGCTGCCGATGTGGTAATGCAGGAGTGGGGGGTGAGAATGGGGGGCCTGCTTTCCCTCTGTTTTCCTCTCCATTTATAATTTAGCAGGCTTTATGGCCACAGATAGGCGATTAAATTCCACCAGAGGGTTTACATCCTTTACGCAAATGACAATTGCACAGTAATCCCTCAGTTACCCTCTCCTACAGAACATGTAAACATGCTAGTCCCTCAGTTACCCTCTTCTTCAGCACACATGAACACAATAGTTCCTTGGTTACCCTCTGCTACAGAACATGTGAACACGCTAGTCCCTCAGTTACCCTCTGCTACAGAACACATGAACATGCTAGTCCTTCAGTTACCCTCTGCTACAGAACATGTGAACACGCTAGTCCTTCAGTTACCCTCTGCTACAGAACATGTGAACATGCTAGTCCCTCAGTTACCCTCTGCTACAGCACACATGAACATGCTAGTCCTTCAGTTACCCTTTGCTACAGAACATATGAACATGCTAGTTTCTCAGTTACCCTCTGCTACAGAACATGTGAACATTCTAGTCCTTCAGTTACCCCCTATGCTGTGGCACACAAGAACATGCTATTTTAACCCTAATTCCAACCATGACACTCTTAAGCCCTACCTAACCTTAACTTTAAGTAACCAATCTAAATACAAGACTATTTTAGTTTTTTGATTGTGCAGTGGTACTTCAGTTCTCAAACTCAATAGAACTCAAATTTCTTAAAAGTTGAACCAACCAGTTCTAAAAAAAAATTGCCTAGGGCTCGATCTGAATCTCAGAAATCAAAACGTGAACAACAACTTAAGATAACTTGTATGCGTGAGGAAATGAGTCACGCAGCACGTCTCTCAGAGGAGACAAAGGGTAACGCTTCAGTCTCAGCCTCACATTTGCTGTGATAGTATCGTGCATGTTTACACTAGCTGAACTTATATATTTAGACAGTAAAAATACATTTGGACAATGATTCACAGTAACAGTAATTATTATTATATAATAAAATACATTTTAAAGTAAAGATTTCTTATTCATTATTTTATTATTAATAATATACCATTAATACATTTAATCATAATAATATTGTTGTGCCAAGCGGGGATGGAACGGAGATAAAGGTGCAGACGGCAGGGTATCGGGGAATATGGGGTTTAATTACAGGTAAGGCAGGCAAAACGCAGACGAACAATACAATGACCGGACTGGGGAAACAAACTGAAACGTGGACTAAATACAGACGCCTAATGACAACAACCAGAAACTGCTGATCACACAGGGATTCCACATGGGGTTAAGGAGGGGCGTGGCACATGGAAGTAGCGGACGATCGTGGCAGGACACATTGTTTGGATACATTTATTTTCTTACTTTAAAAATTACTGTTTTTATAAATGTGCTTAGATATGCTGAGTACAATATATGCTCTTCTTGTTTTATCCGGTTCATTTTGTGTTTAAATGCTAAAAAATATATTTAGGTGTATTTTTTTGGGACCAGGAACCAATTAATTGGTCTTGCATTATTTATAATGGGGAAAATTTGATCAGAACTCAAACTTTTTAGGATTCAACCCTAAAAATCCTGAACAGATTAAGTTCGAGTTCTGAGGTACCACTGTATTCACAGATTTTTTATTAAATTGGGGTTATTCTTGTGTGGAGTAAAAAAATAAATGTCCCTACAAGATAAAAAGTCACAGGTTTTTATCACATTGTGGGCAAACTTGCTGTGAGAATTGACACCCCAAGCCCCCCCCCCCTTCCCCTCTGGAATATCATCAAGGAAACACTGTCAGCTGGCCAGGATGTAGGTTCCCGTCCCGGAAGGTGCATTGCTGTACCTTTAATTGTGGTGTGTACCCCTCTTAAGAAAGGCTTCAGTAGAGACTAACCCAGCAAAGGACACTGCTCCATCCCCTGTAGGTGGCTTCCGCCTGCCTCCCATTAGTGACTGATGAACGTGGACGAAATGCATGACGCTGCCATGCCCCCCCCCCCCTCCCCCCGCCTGCACCAAGCCCACACGGTCGTACTACAGATCGATCTTGGCCTTCCAACGAGTAAATTAATAATGACCCGTGCCCAACGCCAACAGAATTTTAACAGTGTTTACCTCTATTTCATGCTGGGATTTGGGTCAAAGCAGAGAAAACAGGTGAAGACCTCACAGCAGCAACAGACAAGCTCTCTCCTTCATCCTGCTTGAAGTCATGTCCCTTAATCTCTCTTTTAATTGCATGGCCTGCCACTCTGTGTTCACCCCTGGGACACTCATGCTTGTTGTTCTCTCCCCCAGAGAAGCTCTTCTCGCCTTCCTGAGAATGGCCATTTGCTGCCTCGCCTCACTCTGCTTGTCCTGCACGCGTGAGGGCAGCACCCCCGCACCCAGACCGGGCCTTGTCGCTCCCAGACCCCCACATGCTTCAGCTCCTGTCGTCTCGCTCCCTTTCGGTTCGTCACCCTTTTCGCCCTCATCTTCCTTTTTTTTCCGTATCCTTTTGTCCACTTCTATTTTTAAAAGACTGAGTCAGGATCCATTCCGCTACAGAGTCTCACTGCTGCAGTCGTCAAATGAGCAGAGAACCTGAAAACACCCACACACAGAAAATAACCTGAGAGCTTCAGCGTGACGGCGTCACTCCGGACAGCAACTCTGCTGTGCCCTAATAATCAGAACACTGCTCAGTGCTTTTAAGCTGTGGTTTAAATGTTGATGTCCCCACCTTGCCCCCCCCCTCCCCCCATATGTGTATTTTGAAACCTTGAACACTGAGGGAAGTGTGTAACTGTCATAGTATTCTGGAACTTTACAATTGAGCTTTATTATTGGACAGTGGCGGCTTAATGGTTAGGGAAGTGCACTTGAAGCAACACACCACTGAGGTACCCTGAGCAAGGTACTGTCACCAAGCACTGCTCAGGTTTTCAGGTCCACACAGAAATCTGTGAATGCAATCAAAAAACTAAAATTGGCAAAAGTCTCACATTTTTTTTGGTTACTTATGGGTAATGTTAGGGCTGAGTCAGGGTTAAGGTCGTCATGTTGGGATTAGAGTTTTCTCCATAAAATGAATGGAGAGTCCCCACAAAGATATAATTACAGACCTGTGTGCATATGTGTGTGATGGTCTTGCCTTCTGGGCCTTAAGAGCTCTTAGTGACATTATAGACCTGGTTCTGAAGGTCGCGTCACTCAAATTAAACCAGACTTGTTCCTCTCATTGTCTCTGTCTGGTTTCTTGAATTAATGTCATTACTGGCTTTGCTATGTGGCACTGCCAACCATACTCTTGTCATCATTCCTCCCAGGAATCTGTCATGTCATCTTCAAGGTAGCTGACATGCTCGTGTTGTTTGACGCCTTCGCTGGATCGCCTGTCAAACACTCCTCTGTGGTTGGGCCCCCTGCTGAGAGTCAAACAGGCAGACACGCATACAGGCACGCAAGCAGACACGCATACATGCCTGCAGGCAGACAGGCATGCAGGCAGACACTCATACTGGCATGCAGGCAGACACGCATACATGCCTGCAGGCAGACACTCATACAGGCATGCAGGCAGACACGCATACAGGCACGCAAGCAGACACGCATACATGCCTGCAGGCAGACACTCATACAGGCATGCAGGCAGATACTCATACAGGCACGCAGGCAGACACGCATACAGACACGCAGGCACACAGGTATGCAGGCAGACACGCATGCAGGCAGAGTGCTCCTGAGGACACATTAACCTGCTTTGCATGCTGTTCACACACGGAATCAGCGCCAGTCACGCTCTGTAGGTTAAAAATATGCTTGTGCTGAGTGCGCTGGCTGCGTCTGGCCCACAGTCAGAGAGAGAGGGGGCCCGAGAGAGAGAGGGGGCCCGAGAGAGAGAGGAGGACCCGAGAGAGAGAGGAGGGCCCGAGGGAGGGAGCAGGGCCCGAAGGCTCCCAGCACCTGGCAGGATGCGCTGCTGTCCCACATCGTCAAACCGTGCAGAGTCTCTATATTAGTGTTTCCCAATCCAGTCCTTGGAGACCCGCAGACAGTCCATGTTTTTGCTCCCTCTTCTCTCTGAGGGAGCTTGGAGGGAGCAAAAATATGGATTGGCTGTAGGTCCCCGAGGACCGGATTGGGAAACACTGCTCTAAATGCACTGAAGCTTCTGGCAATACACGGCTGGACGCGGGGCTCAGCGATCCCTGAAAGTGTGCGTTATGAACCCCTCATGCTGAAGCTCTCTCACTGTGCTGAAGTACGTGTCCTACCGCTGAATAGAAGCTTTGATCGCGCGGCTGCCTGCTCGGGAGAGTGGGCTGGTATGCGTCAGCAGGGTTGGCGCCAGCAGCTAACAGGTTAAATGCGATACCGCATCGTGGCACTTTGACTAATGTGAATCCGCAGTGCTGACATGCGTGAGCGCTGCCGCAGACCTCTGACGGATTGGCTGTTAGCGCAGCACGGGCCCGGCCAGCATCAGTACTGGCTTCCCAGAGCCTGTGTTTTTCTGCTTTACATCTCAAAGTGCTCTTTCAGGAGCTGAAAACGCTCTATTTGCTTAACGCGAGTAGGAGCCCGGGAATGAAATCTGTCCACGTCCAACGCACCTTTCATGACGGGAAATTTAATACTGCCCACTTGAGCTGAGTTCGTAAACTAGAGGTAGGTATCTGGTTGGTTTGCATTTCTCGCCAGAGGAATGGAGACCTCGTCAGAGGAATGGAGACCTCGCCAGATCCCGCGGATTCTGAGATATGAGGCGGCAAAACTGAGCGTTTTAGCAGAAGGGCTACGGATGCTGGAAGAGCAGTAGACGGCCTCAGCTGGGCCTTCTGGTACCATCGGGACGGGATCAAAGAGCATCACCGGGATCCCGGGGAGTGTTTTAATGGGCCGTGCCGTTGTGCAGAGGAGCTCAAACGGCAGCGCAGAGGCGAAGCCTCACTCGATGTCTGATCCACCGAGTGGCCGAGAGGTGCGCTTTTGAACTGCCCTGCTGATTTTTAACAACGTCTCTGAGCTGGGGGGGAGGGGGGGTGGGTCATGCTTTTTCAAACCGTGAAAACATGTGGAAAGCGAAGGAGGAGGAAAGTCTAGAAAAAAAGCAGTGAAAGTCGTGTAAAAGTATTCGGACACAGACGGGAGGATGGCGTGAAGGGCTCAGGCGACAGGGGTCACCTTGGCCAAACAGGCCTGCTCTCACCACTGGCCCTGCACATCCTAGTGCTTATCTGTGACATGTACCTGGCTTCTTCCTTGTCCCTTCGTTCCCTTTGACGAGGGAGGGTGTCAGGCTGGCTGTTCAGAGCCGGGAGACAGACGTGCTGCTCTGGTCACACAAACCCATCTCCTCTCTGGCTCTTATCCAGATTTCTGATGACAGATCAGTTATTCATCTAACTCATTATAATTGTAATAGTTTTTCTATGAGTTTTTCTATTTTAAATATATAAATGTATTAGAAAAAAATATAAAAGATGCCTACAGACATTATTGCCTACAGAAGATTCATCCCATTCCTGCAGAAATCTGTTGCATATCGCAGTGTCTCACACCTGTTAGCGTGACATGGAAACATGTTATTCCCATGGAAACCTCCTACCTTCTTCTGTCTGCGTATGTCAGACTTCCCCTAGGATTATGGGTAACCAGAATTATAGTCCCGGACAGGTGTCCTGGGTGCTTGTGTACCTTTTGTCCCTGACCAGTTGCCCATTGTGACTGATCCTTTTGTTTTACACTTTTCCTCCTGGAGACTGGTCACTGCATTCACACGGCCTTTGTCTTCAGACTGCGAGCTTGCAGGGTGATTAGAAGACTGGGGATGCTTGGAGCCTTATGTTCCCGGCATCACTGTCCCCACACACCGCGGAATAGCCTCTGGGTGGGACTCTCGCCCTGTGGCGTCTGGTGCTGTCAGACGGACGCCTGTGTGCTGGAGTTACTGCGCACGACGCCTCACAGCCGCAACAGAAACACAGACGGGGGAAAATGGGGGAAGAGAGAGAGAGAGAGAGAGAGAGTGCAGGAGTAGAAGGAGGAATAGCAGAGGGAGGGAGGAGGAGCCAAAGGAGGTGATGGCAAAAAAAAAAAAATGACCCCACCCCACCAGAAGAGGGGGAGCTGGAGAGAGAGCAACGCCAAAGGGAGGGGGGAGGGAGTTGAGGCTGGGAAATGCTGCTTTCTGTTGCTCTTCCAAGAACATAGGACCTGCTCCATGCAGCGAGGTTTGCTGTCTTCTCACAGCAGCTGCCTGGGCATTTTCCAGCCGTTGGATCCCACAGACCGCGTTCCAGGAGAGACCTCTGCCTTTTTACCATTCTATTCTGCTTTTTCTCTGCTTTCCTGTGCCTGATGGTCCTCAGCTGACATTTTAATCATCTGGATTCTTTTCTTTGAAAACTTGCTTCTTCCCGGGCTGATTTGATGCCGTATGCTGCTGCTGCAGTGAGTAGCGCTGCACTGGCTTGCCTCTTCTGACAGTCTTGCTGAACGGGATTAATTAGCAGCCTCAGGAAGACAGATGTGCTCCCGGAGAGGGGGGACGGAGCGGACGCGGATGGAGCCTCCCTCGTCGGTCCCGGAAGATCACTGACTTCTTGATCCCTCTGCGTTCCGCGGGCGTGAGGAATGAAGGATGTTCGACCCCTGGGAGGCTGCCTCTGAGCCATGGTGTGCCTCCGCCTCCCCCCTCCTGCATCGCTCTCTGCCTTCAGCGTGAGCGGGAGCCCCAAGCACGGCGCGGTGTGCCTTCATGAAGGAGTGGAAGCCGACTGGAGAGGCGCCCGCGTGCCACGCAGCCACACGGAATTGTGCCCACGGTCTGGCGCCCGTTAAATTGCTCTGCGTTGAGCCTTCCGTGCAACGCACCTCCGGACTCCCGCAGAGCGGAAAAATCACAGGCAGCTTTAAACGGGGGATTGTTGTGATCCCGCCTGTGTGCTCTGAGCTGAATGAGCATGTTCACTGGCTTCATTTAAACTCTCCAGCTGAAGACTGAGCAGACAAGACCATGGTGAAAGGAAGGCAATTATCTTACAGGCGTTTAATTCCCGAGAAGACAGTCGGCGACGGCGCCGCGGCTCGGAGCAGATGAGATGCCGTGCGGGGATGATGTTAGCGCTTAACGAGGGCGATACAGGAGAATGCCTATGGGAGAGACGGGACGGCACCTGTGAGACTCGGACGGGGCACGGCGCAAGCAAAACTGCAGTCTCTGCAAGAAGATGAAAGGGCTCATAACGCTTGCCCTCGTGAGTAATTAAATAACGCTCATTTCTGCATTTTTCTCTGGGTGTCCCTGCTGGCTGCGAGCCCACAGTCTGAAGTGCCCCCCCCCCCTCCTCCATGAGCTCGGAGGGGCAGCCTGCTGAATCTGATATTGAATACTATTTTTTTTTTTTTTTACTTCAGCAGGTGAAGCAGCAGCTTTGCTACCATCTCACCAGGACTGTAATTAAATTAGAGAAGGAGGCGCACAGGTGAGAAGCTCACCCTGCATGTCTGCAGTTTTGACATTTAATAAGCAGAGAAGGGAGGCTGAAAATCAGTTTTCCTCCCGTCGATTTTGTTCGGGACTCAGCCAGGTGGTGCCACTTGGGAAGGTTTGGCCTACTGGTGTCCCCAAACCGCTCCTCCGTCTAAGTCTGTGACAGTGCAGGGGAGACACATGCTCCGCAGCAAACGCGGCCCTTGAGGGAGCGTGTGTCATTCAGGGCTGTCGAGGTGCAGCACGGATACCTCGTCACGTCTACATACGGTCTACCCGCCGTCAGAAGAGCACTGGGGTACAGAGTCGTGTAAATGCAGAAACAGCGGCTTTGATACACAGGAGGAATACAGCAGTCGAGGGACTGAAATCACACAGGGACCCAGGAGGAGCGGCTTCTGGAGAAACTTTTCTTAACCCCTTCAAAGCCACGTGGGATTCAGGCTTGCTGTTTAAACGGAGTCTGTGGGAAGCCTGCTGGGGATCATGGGAGATCATCGGGAGAGGGAGGAATTTATAGCTGAAGTGGTCTGAGTTCAAATATAGGGTCTCGCGGAGCCAAATACTACAGAATGTGCTGGAAGCAGTGAGGGTGTGGCTAAGCATAAGAAACGAAGCAGGTTCACCTGAGGAATGAGAACTGGGAATATAAAGTAGGCGTAGGACAGGGACGACGGGACATATCCAACGACACGAAGGAAAAACTGAGACTGCTGGAGGTGGGCGTCCTCATGTACTCTCACTTTGGTGTGTTTGTGGACATGTCATCTTCCCCTGCTGCTCATTGCTCCAGCTTCCTGTCTCCCTCCAGCACAATGAGATTTTTTTATTGGCGAAAAGTGAGCCACCCTCAGTGAACATACCATTACGCTGAGCGTGAGCTCTCCTTTACTCTTCAGATTGCATGGATGTATTGCCTTTTTAATTGAATTTACCCATAAAAGAAAAATCTTCTGTGACCAGCTCATAAGGAAAGTGCAGATTAATATAAGAACTTTGGCCCAAGAAACGGGACAGAAGGCTAAAAGCTGCCAATGATGTTCAGCACCATCTTCCGAAGATGTCTGCAGAGGAAGTGCTGAGGTTCCTTCCTGGTTGCTGGGCTTGCGGTTGGAGTCTGACCACCTGATAGGGAAGAAGGAGAGAGCTACAGACTGAGGGTGTGAGCTGTACGGCTGTTTAGCCCTGTGACCTGCGTATTTGTGGCTTCCCTGGGTCCCTCCACACCTCTGCTGAGAGACCATGGGGTGCAACATGTGTGTGGTTCAGAGACCAGAGGAACAATGCAGAGTCACGTTCCAGGTGAGATAGACCCTTCTGTCCCCCTCCCTCCTGGTTCTCTTTCCTTCCCCCTGCCCCCCTCCCTCCTGGTTCTCTATCCTTCGAAGCCCTGTCCCCCTCCCTCCTGGTTCTCTTTCCTTTCCCCTGTCCCCCTCCATTCTAGTTCTCTTTGCTTCTTCCTGTCCCCCCCTTCCAGTTCTCTTTCTTTTCTCCTGTCCTCCTGCCTTCTGGTTCACTTTCCTTCCCCCTGTCCACCTCCTTCCTAGATTTCCTTCCTTCCCCCTGTCCACCTCCCTTCTGGTTCCCTTTCCTACCTCCCGTTCCCTTCTCTTCCAGTTCTCTTTCCTTCCTCCAGTTCTCCTGCCTTCGGGTTCCCTTTCCTTCCCCCTGTCCCACTCCCTTCTGTTCCCTTTTCCTATATCCTGTCCCTCTCTCTTCTGGTTCTCTTTCCATCCTCCTGTCTGCCTCCCTTCCAGTTCTATTTTCTTCCTCCTCTCCCCCTTCCTTCTGGATCTCTTTCCTTCCTCTTGTCCTCCCCCTTCCTTCCAGTTGTCTTTCCTTTCTCCAGTCCTCTTACATTCTGGTTCCCTTTCATTCCTCCTACCCCTTTCCTCCTGGTTCCCTTTCCTTCCCCCTATCCACCTCTCTTCTGGATCCCTTTTATACTTCCTGTTCCCCTCCCTTTCAGTTCCCTTTCCTTCCTCCTGTCCCACTCCCCCCGGGTTCTCCTCCCTTCCTCCTATTCCCTTCCCTTCTGCTTTCCATTCCTTCATCTTGTCCTTCCAGTTCCCTTTCCTTCTTCCTTCTTGCCTTGGCTGGCTCATGAGGCGGCCCTGCCAAACTCCCGGGCTGCTCTCCCTGTGTGATTCCACTCCCTGCCATCCCTGGATATGCCAGCTGTAATGCTCTCTTGGCGAACCGCTCTGTTGAGATGGCACTGTCTGTCGGCAGGGAATGACCACAGGGAGACCTTGGTGGAATGAATTAGATCATGCTGAGAGTTCATGGGGTCATAGGGGCACCCTGATAACTCTGTCCCCTGTCACTGTGCCTCCATTGGGTTCATTCACCCTTTCAGCTGTGCAGAACCAACATAATGACCTCAAATGGAAACGTGCACAGTTGGCTGGATCGACAACAACCATTGGCGTGTATCAAAACGTGCACACAAGTGAGCACTTATTAATCATAATCAATGAGATGTACAATAAGTGCCCCCAACGCAGTGAAAACAGCTGTGTCAGCTTTTACAAGTGTTTATGTATTAGCAAGGAAATGCATCCGCACACACGTCTAAGTATATAGCAGTGGACCAACTGTACATTTCAGTCGTTCAAATGAACATAACACCTTTGAATACCTGTTATTTACATCATTTTGTATTGCTACACACAAAAGGGTTTAGGATTTAACTCAAGTTTATTAGTCTAAAAGATTAGGACAAAAACCATGTTTGGTTGCCACGGTTACAGGTTCAGCAGGAGAGATTATGAAAACAGGACCCAGTGAGTCTATGAACGGCAGGATTGCATTACATGTAAACATATATTTACTATATTTTAGAAAGATATATTTAAAAACCAAGTCCAATAAGGCCAGAATGTGATTTAATTCTCTTACTCTCTGGTTCCCTGTTATCTGTGTGTACATGGGCCAAGCATAATGAAATGAAGAATATTTGGTCTGTTTTGGAGTATGGATTGTAGTGCTTTCAGAGAACAGCATGAGGGTCTCTTCAGGGACCTGCAGTGTGCCTTGGACCTGCCTGAAAGCACAGCCTGGGCCTCCATTTTGTTTCCCTGAGGCTTTTCTGCTGGAGCCTGGCTGGTGTGTGGCTTTTTGTCTGAGACGACTGACGGTTTGTGCTCCATGACGCCCGCCGGGAAGACTGCACACCCTCCCAGACCCCCCCACCCGCTTAAATACTGGAGACGGTACAAAAGAGAGGCGAGAAAATGGGGGGAGAGAACCAGGGTGAGGGGCGGGGTGGGAACATGTGCATCTGCATTTGCCCTCGGATGTCAGGGGTAATTGATTTCTGCCCTTCAGAGGGCAGCAGTGAGCAGCCTGGCAGCAGTAAGGGATGCTGAAGAGGCCGGTGGCGTACGATCGTGGACCTTTCCGGCTGTGGGGGGGCACCATTCACATTTGCCCTGGAAGTAAAGTTTGGCAGCCTCATCAGATCCATGATTCGAGTGTCAATGCAAGGTTCCGGTAGGTTGAGAACAGGAACGCACGCGTACGTCGGAACTGATTCAACGTATCTGCCGTCGGCGCTGCGGAAACTGAGCGTGAGCCGTATGCTCTGGGGAGTTCTGCGTGCAAACAGGGACATTCAGGCATGTAAACTTAACATGCGGGGGGGGGGGGGGGGGGTCGGCCCTGCCCCCCGCCCCCAGCCTCCCCGGATGCATGTATCTTCGGTCCCCATCTCCCCCGGCCCCAGCGCGCCCCTCATGGGGGGGGGGGCGCGGGGGGGGGGGGCTCGGCCGTGCCCCCTGCGGCCAGGCTGCCGGGATGCATGTATCTTTGTCGGCCATCTGCCCAGGCCGCAGCGTGCCCTTCAGGTGGGCGGAGGCGTCCGCGGAGGCCATGGAGGTGTGACCTCGCGGCCCTGCTGTGCGGAAATCGCTCCTCCTGTCCGCCGGGCCGCCGGGCCTCCGCAGGGTCATGAGCAAGGCAGCCCAGCGTATCGCGGAGCTGATTCAGTCCTCAAGGTGTTCAGCATCATCCTTAAGTGTCTGAGCTGCACCTGAAGCCCTAAGCGTGGCGTCCCGCTGACCAGCCTCCTTCGGCACGTGGGGAACCATACGTGTGATATTATACTGTCAATGCTGAGCATCTCAGCCAGGCAACTGAGACTGATCACAGACCGTCATTGACTTATGTCCAGGCCTTCGTTCAGAGAGACGTGGAAATGGATGCAGGAATAGAATGGATAATAGCACTGACTTTTAGGTGTGAGAATGAGACTGGCACATGTGTGTTAGCCTGGGATGGTTGCACTGACTGACATAGTACAGCACTTTTTTACGGCACGTATTTATTTTACAGCTACACCAGGCAGCTTTTACTTTCCTTTCGATTTGGACATTTGGATGTGTGAGCCAACTTAAGTTACATGGGTTGTTAATCCTGATCTACTTATTTGGTACCGATGATCCAATCAAAATTTGGTAACCCTTTACTTAAGGGGGCACAAATAACGTAGTATAATCTTACTTAATGTATTAATGAACCAGAAACAAAGTGTTAGTTATGCATGGATTCCATGTTTGTTCATCTTTAATCAACCATAACAGTTTATGTATTTCATGTGGCTACTATTTTAGTTCATGAGTTGCTAAGTTACTTGTGCCCCCAGAAGTAAAGCGTTACTAAATATTTATACCTGCCAAATCCTGTCTTTTACATACATACACATGAAGTAGACATCAGTAACTTCTCCGTTTGCCTAAGCCTCATAATTTCACGGTATTCTTTGTTACATTATTTCTGCAAGTGAATAATTAGATTAGTTATATTAAACAATGCGCTTTTGCTGCACCCTTTCGAAAAGAATGGCTTTGCAAACATTGCAGACAACTATTGGCTTACTCAGAGTTTCCAATTTAAAGAATTTCCACATGACTGACATCATGATATTTTGTAGTTTCAAGCCCTGTGCCTCAGGCTTGCTGCAGCGTGTGAAGTAAGCTTACAATCTGCGCAAATTGACGTAAATGTGGCGGACATGGGTAATTAAATAGACCAAACTATGGATCGAGCTGTGATCTCTGATAACAATCAAATAAATAAAAAAAATCGCCTGGGCAGGCCCTGTTTCTGATCTTTCATATCATACGAATCTGTTAAACACTCAAAACCTGAAGTTTGTGAGTTTCAATCCCATGCTTGCGGTTTTGGGTCACTAAAGTGAATCATTTAAAAAAAAAACTTTTCTCTGCCTAATGGATAATGAGGGGAGTCTTCTTCTCAGCATTTAGGAGTTTACTTACTGTGCACAGACACTTAGGAAGGAGGGCTGAGTGTACATGCCCACACAGCGGCCCGTGTGTTTAAACACTCGTCTGGCATGACAGAATCGGAGCGGCTCAGTGAGCACAAACGAGGTACGTCGCCATCCTCCTTCTGCCTCCAGATCTACCTCTCCATCTGTCTGCCGGCCTTTGCTCTCTCTCTCTCTCTCTCTCTCTCTCTCTTTCTCTCTCTCTTTCTCTCTCTCTGGGCAGTGTAGAACGTGTCTCAGTGGGATACCATTGCCATGGCAACTGAAGTCATTAAGGACACTAATGTGCTGTTTCGCACTGAGACAGACGCACACGCACAGATTCTATGTATAGGCATGGAGACACACATGCTTGTGAGCAGGTGTGTATTTCCAGCCACAAAAACAGACCCGTAAGTCTGGTGACTCACCGATGCGATAGACGCATGCAGGCAGCTACGCCTTTTCCTTTGAATTCTAATTACCTACACATGGCTCTCAGATTTCCCTGAGTAACTTAGACGTGCATCGGAGGATTACATCGCCGTTCAGTCATTTTCCTGAAAGGAGGTTTTATCTCTCTTTGTAAGGCCTACCCCGCCCCCCCCGGCCCCGCGGCCCCCCCCCGCGCCCCCGAGCGCCCCCTTCGGTCCCCCGGCGCGCGCCGGCCGTCCCTGGTCGTTCTCCCCTCCCCCCGCTGCTGCCCG
>JAABNY020000129.1:23495751-23520799 GCA_015164015.2 Brevimyrus niger | reverse complement strand
CAGACTGTGAGCTGTGTGAACTGTGAGTGTCAGAGCAGACTGTGAGCTGTGTGAACTGTGAGTGGCCGGGCAGACTGCCCCTCTCCCCAGATCTCACTGTTTACATCTTCACCTGCCCTGTGTCTGTCCACCTCTCTATCTGTCTCCATCACTCTGTCACTCTTCTCTCTCCACTTGTCTGCATCTCTGTCGCTCCTCTCTGCCTGTCTGTGTTGCCCCTCCTCTCTCCACCCATCTCTGTCTCTGTTGCTCCTCTTCTCTACGTCTGTCTGCACCTCCGTCGCTCCTCCCCTCTCCGCATCTCCCTCGCTCCTCCTCTTTCTGTCTGTTTACATCTGTCTCTCTTCCTCTCTCTGTCTGCATCTCCATCGCTCTTCCTCTGTCTCTCTGTCAGTGTCATTGCTGCTCCTCCTCTCTCTGTCTGTCTGCATCTGTCACTCCTTCTCTCTCCTCCTATCGCCATCTCTGTGGCTTCTCCTTTCTCTGCATTTCCCTGTCTTTCTGTCTGCCTCCGCCCACAGTGTCTTCCAACCCCCTTCTTTTCATTTTTCACAGCCCCCCACTAGAGCATGAGTACTATGAGGCCAACGACTACTTCGACATCTCCCAGCACGAGGTCGACAGACAGGACGAACTGGAGTACGAAGTGAGTATCCCTCTCCCCAGTCTTCTGGACCTTTCTCTCCACCACACATTACTTCTCTCAGGACAGAATCCTCGACCTCCCTCACACATAAATCATTCATCATGTTTCAATTCAGCATGTGAAAATGATTCAAGCACCCTCAAAGGTGACAGATGATAAAAAAAAATGAAGTAGTAATTGAGAAAATAATTTTAAATCATCTTTTTTGTCCCTGACAGGAGGTGGAGCTGTACAAGTCCCATCAGGAGGACAAGCTGGGCCTGACTGTATGTTACCGCACGGATGATGAGGAGGACCTGGGGATCTACGTGGGGGAGGTCTGATAAAAGCTTGCTTGCTCCTTTAACAGTATAAAGTGAGGAGTGTCACCCTGCCATCCTTGTACCGGGATCAGGTCGTATTGGCACCTCCCAGAATGCACTGCACTGCATTGGCTGCTTGGCCAGTGAATTTTCAGCAGGGTTTATTATTTTTCTTTGGCTTTTCACTCTATGCTGTGAGCCCCCTCCCCCCTCCCCCCACCTCAATGAACTAATGTATAATTGTTTGACACCCCCTCCCCAGGTCAACCCCAACAGCATTGCTGCTAAAGATGGCCGGATTCGAGAAGGAGACAGAATATTACAGGTATGGAAAAGAAGGGCTTCCATTGGGCTGGGGGGGGCACACCCCAGGCAGGTAAATAGGGTGCAGCTTCCAACCCATCATCAGGGGAATTTATACTGAAACGTGAGGATTGAAATCTGGGTGCTCTGGCAACACTAGGGAAGATAAAGCTGGTGATTTATCCACACTTAGCTTTAAAATCAGTTAACTGTTTAAAGTTCCACAAGACAGAAAACGCCAGTCACCTGTGGGGGGCACTGTGGCGAGGGCAGGCATGGGTAATGATTGCTGTCCTGTCTCCCATCCCCCCAGATCAATGGGATGGACGTACAGAACAGGGAGGAGGCTGTGGCCATCCTGACCCAAGAGGACCAGACCAACATCTCCCTACTTCTGGCCCGTCCTGACACAGAGGTGAAGACGACTGTGGGGGGGGGCAGTCTGTGGATCCTTTCCACTGTGCCAGGGAGAGAGGGGCAATATCTCATCTCCACTCAGTCACCTCACCTGCCACTCATATCACTGCCTGGTAGCACTGGCAGGTTTGTAACCAGGTTTGAGTCCTTGCCTGGCAGGGATAGTGTGGTCAGGCCTTGGGACGTCTACATCTGCACTGTACACAGCATCATTAGTTGGCCAGTGACAGCTAGCAGACTGACAGGTGACCTCCCAGCGGTGACATGATGAAGGTACCATGCGCTGGGTCGGTGACCGACGGAGGGCGCCTAGGGCAGGCAAGGAAATGGAGAGTACAATTCCTTTGTTCCCTCAAGGTCACTTTTCCAGGGAGACACATGGTATCCACCCCCCTCCCCCCCCCTTTCGAGGCGCCACCAGCCGCATTTACTGCTGAAACGGCCGGGGGGGTGAGACCGTGTCACATGGCGTGACGGGTCGATAACCACACCTCCTCGAGTGGCCCTGTGTAGATACCCCAAATACCAACTGGGCGTACTTGCACTTGTGATGTAATTAAAAGGTAATATGTTACCCAATAGAGCAACGGACTGCTCTGCCTCATTAAGACAGTGGCGCTTTTGTGGCTGACTGGAGATCCGGTGATCTTGCTTCTGCTGCCCTCTCCTACCCACTACACCCCCCCCACCCCCACCTTAAATAGTCTCCCCATTCCCAGTGGACAGACAAGCAGGCCAGAAAATGGCAGGAGAATAAAATGAAGAGAAATAAGCAGCGAAAGTGAAAGGAGTTCTGAATGACTGAATAGACTGAATGGACAGCCTTCAGGCTGTCGGGGAGCTCAGAGTGATTCCAATTAAAAGCCCAATCAGTCAGGCCTTAACGAAGCCTGTGGGGCAGATGCAGCCTCCGTTTGGATCGATGTAGGACTTTTTAAATGTCATTTGATGCTGTGCCAGTCTGTGAGCTGGAGCATAGGTGTGACACGGGGAGCAGGTCCACACACGTCCCGTTTCGTATGTCACTGACGTCTCTGTTTCACGCACCATATTCCACATCTCACCACAGCGGTACTGAAGGGGGCCGCGGAGGAGACATTTTGAGCAGGATGGATGATGAAGGGTGAATATGTGAGACCTGGCAGAGTGGTCACATTCCACGAGCCAGATGGCTGCTGGGAAACCAGACTCCTGATTTAGCAAGTGGACCAGTAACAGGCACAGTTAGGCACAGTCTTTGGGAGTCTGTCGCCCTCTGGTGGTTGCAAGCAAACTCAATTTTAGAGTCACACCGTTATCTGCAGCCTAACACTTGGAGAAGAAAAAAAAAACCCTAACTCCCCCTTACTGAAAATCCACCAACCTACTTCAGAAACATTATTCCAAATTTCTTTTACTCGTTCTTGAATTTATTTGATCCAATCACAGAAGCAGTGCTCTCTGAATCCTAACCAATCCATGGCTTCCTTTTTATCCTCTTTCTGGCAGAATGATGGAGAGTTGGAGCTGGAGTTGCAGACAGTAGTACAGGCTCAAGTCCTAGACACTAGTGTCCACCTGGCCGGCCCTCACAGGCTGCGGAAAGGCAGCCCCTCAGCGGGGGCGCGGGGTACCGTGGGGGCGGAGCGACGGGGATGGCCCCTCCCACGAGACAGTTCCTCTATGCGGCACACCGCCCTGAGCAACAGCCAGGAGCTGGACAGCGGCGTGGGCCGCACGGACGAGAGCACTCGCAACGAGGAGTCCTCGGAACACGACCTGCTGGCCGACGAGCAGACCAGTGCCTCCAACACGCCAGGCAGCGCGCGCAAGTTCAGCACGCTGCCACCGCCATACAGCCGCGACCTGCACCTCAGCGCCGACTCCCTGCCTGCGCTGGAAGGTGGAGCCTTGGCCGGGGCGCACGTGCCCATGCCCGGCCTGACGGATGAGGAGCGGGAGCGATACCGCGAGCTGCTGGGGATCCAGCGCGTCTACGGCAGCCACGCCGACAGCCTGCCGCAGCGGGAACAGGCCCTGCTGGAGGAGGAGCTGCGGCACCTCGAGTTTAAGTGCCGCAACGTACTGCGGGCGCAGAAGATGCAGCAGCTGCGAGAGCGCTGCATGAGGGCCTGGCCGGCTGAGGACGAGGCCTGCGTTGCTGTGGGCAACGGCCCCGCGCACCACGAACTGTCGGACATCAACGAGCTCCCGGAGCGGGAGCGCTCGGACAAGGAGAGCACCAGCGCCTACAACACGGGGGGCGACAGCTGCCGAAGCACGCCTCAGGGCGGGGACAGACCCCTCCCCGTCACCATAGATGAGCTTGGCGCCCCCGAAACTGCCCCGCCTCGAACCCCAGGCCAGCACAGAGAAGGCAGCCAGGCCCATGCCTCCAGTAACACTAATGGATATATGAGCCCCGTCCCCAAGTTCCGGTCTCTGTCCCGGGACAGCGGCAACAGAGGGAGCTTCCCCGCCGATGGGCACGGCCCAGGCAGCAGCCCCTACTTCAGCCGCCGCCAGCGCATGCCCAACCGCTTCTTGGGATGCGGACAGCTACAGGGCACCCCTGACCGACAAGAGGCCAGAGAGCACGGGGCAGGGGATGTGGCAGGCAGACCCACAGTTCCCTGGAGGGACTCCGCTGACCCGCCCACAGACCTGGGTCCGCCGTTGCGCCCCCTCCCGCTACCCATGGTCTTACCGCCGGGGTCCCCACGCATGGAGTGGAAAGTGAAGGTGCGCAGTGACGGCTCGCGCTACGTGGCCAAGCGGCCCGTAAGGGACCGGCTGCTGAAGGCGCGGGCCATGAAGATCCGCGAGGAGCGCAGCGGCACCACGACGGACGACGACGCCGTGAGCGAGATGAAGATGGGCCGCTACTGGAGCAAGGAGGAGCGCAAGCAACAGCTGATGCGCGCCCGCGAGTACCGGCGCCGCCGTGAATTCATGATGCAGAGCCGCCTGGAGTGTCTGCGCGAGCGTGATGCAGACGGCCGGCCCGGCCAGCAGGGGGCGCAGCAGGACACTGGAATCCTGGAGTTTAGCCAGAGGAGAAGCATGAAGAAGCGCAGCAGGAAGATCCTGGACAACTGGATCACCATCCAGGAGCTGCTGGCTCACGGCACACGGTCCCCCGACGGGAAGAAGGTGTACAACCCACTGCTGTCAGTAACTACCGTCTGAGGAGGACCGACAGAGGGGGGACAGGCAGGCAGGGGGGGGGCACAAGTACTGTCACCTTGAAGCCGCTACAGAAAGGCTCAGCAAAGGGGCCCTGCACTTGGACAAGGGTTTGCGCGGCAGGATGAAAGACTGAGTCTTTTAATACACGTCATCATGAAGTGGGAAGGGGTAGGCTTTAGGTTCGATAGACGTGTAGACCTGTGATACTGTGGGGAGTCACAGTGTATGTGTGTGTATGCATCAGGAGGCGTGAGGATCAGCACTGCACACAGGGGCAAGGGGGCACCTGCACAAGCTGGTCCAGCCAGATCCAGGCTCTCATCAGCTGTACTGCTGACACTTCATTCCTAAATGCACAGTGCAGTCAGGCACTGGAAGCACAGTGGTAGCCGAGCACATTTCACTGCAGAGAGTACAGCACCGTGTGGCTGGCTCGAGCACAGACAGGCACAACCTGGGGTAACAAACCCCCAGTACTTTTAAAGCACAGTGACTGGAGCTCGTAGAAGCTGCAGCAGTTCAGGAACCCTTCTGGCTAAATGACAGAATGGACATTTCCTTGCAGAAGCGCCTACTCTTATCCCACTCGCTCAATGGCTGCTTTTCCTCTATCAAGTATCACCCTCAAGATTTCAAATGGCACTGAAAAGATGGTAGGCTGTATTAGTGTTTCCTTTTTAATTACTGTGAATGATCTGCATGGCATCGACGCTTAGATTGGTAAAACACCAGATGTGTTAACAACCCTGTAGGATTCCTGTTTGTGACAATGTGGTTTTTAAAATTTTAAAATCCTTTCTTTGACTTGAACATTTTGTTAACCTGTGAAATGCTTTTGCTTGGTGTCTTGGTGTTTCTGGATCATGGAAATGTTTTAAAATTAAACTTTTATAGACCATTAAAATGTCCAGTTGCTAATTCAAATGGGGTATTTATGCTTAAACAACGACAGACTCACAGATGGACACAGGACTGCACGAGTCCTAAAACACTTCTAAACCTTTAATTTCCTAACTAGGAGGAGGGGAGGCAACATTAAAACAGAAAAGAACCACATCTGTAATAATATCAATAATAATAATAATAATAATAATAATAATTAATATCTGAACCAAGACAGAAATTCTGTTAGAACAAAGTGCTCAGGAAGAAAAGGTGGAAAAACCAAAGGAAAAAAGTAGTGAGAGTAGGAAAGAAAGATAAGAGAATGGAAAAGGAGACGGCTTTGGAAAGTAGCACCAAATGCCTGCACGCTTCTTTAAACTTCCCAAACATTTTCTCCTTTGATACCTTCAGTAAAGCCCAAGACCCAATACAAAAAAATACGGTTACGAGCCCCCACCGTATGCTGCAGTCCGCGGCAGCAGGGGAGGGGGGCACGGGGCGGGGGGCGTTACCTGTGCAGCCTTTGCTGCAGGTCTGACCCACACCAGGGGTACAGACCTTCACGCAGTCCGAGCCGAACCGAAAAGTCCAGACTCCAGTGAAGGGGGAGGTGGGGTGGGGGTGGGGGGTGTTGGGGCGCAGTTTCAGTGCTTCAAGGGGAAACCACCCAGCTGCATGAATCCACAGCCCCACCCCCAAAAACACAGGGCCAGCAGCCCTTGGCACACTCTGGGGGGGTGGGGACAGCAGGGGCTGAGAGCAGTCAGTGGGGCGGGAGGGGGCTGGCATTCACCCCGCCCTTATTTTGTTCCTTCTTTCCTGGGTGGCTGCGCTTTGTGTTTGTGTGTTGGTTGGGGGGGGAGGGAGGTTGGGGGTTGATTGGCCCATCCACCATGTTTTCAGTAAATCCATCATCCCCCTTCACAGGATCTGTGAAATACAAGCACATGAAAGTGTGGTTAAAACCTAAGAAGTGGCCAGCTAACTAACTCCCAGCAAACAAAAATGCTGTATGATTCCCACAGAATGCGAGTTACCTCCGACTGGGTCAGTGGGCTCGGGGGGGGATGGGGCTTCTTGCAGCCCAGGCCTTCGTCTGCCCTGCCCACCTCCCGCAGCCGCTTCCTCTTCCTCTTGGAGTCCTTCGCTCGGCCTCCGCCTCGCCCAGCTTGCTGCTGCTCCTGCAGCTCTGCCTGCCGGACACAAGAGGGCGACATCACCCTTCCATTTAGCAAAGCACCTTAAACTATGCGCTCTCAACATACTTATCACAAATCTGATAAGCTCTAATCCCTTCAGGAGCTACACCTTACCGTTATAAGGGCACGCAGAGTGCGCAAGGGGGGGCGGGAGGCGGCCTGAAGCAGCCAGTGGATGGTCAGCGTCTGGTCCAGAGTCACCTCCAGGAGGTCCCCTTCCAGCTGTAGCTCTTCCAGCTGGGACACGGCTGACGGAGACAGCTCGACTACAGGGCCCTGCAGGGAGGGCAACAGGTGCAGGAGTGCCTCCACACCTGGAGGGGGCGACATAAGAATATGAGCAGCATGCTTTTGGGCTGGAGCCCACCTCCACTTGGAACCTGTGCGTCGTGCCTACTTGCCTGTGCCGTTGTGCGAATCCTCCCCGTCGCCATGTCCATTTTCACAGCGATTCGCCATCACTGCACTGGTGTCCGGGTGGGACGGACTTCCGTCCTCCAAGTCCTGTACCCCCCCCTTGCCCTCCCGGAGCTCCCGCAGAGTCTCCAGCGCCCCCTGCAACTCGGGGCTTTCCAGCAGGCTGCGGACCCGGCCCTGCCAGGAGACGGCCCGCTCAGTCAGACACTGCAAGGCTTCCCCCTCGGGCAAACGCACTGGCAGCTTCTGCAGTGCCACCAACAGAGCCAGGATGGTCTCCAGGCGGGGACGCCGTGAGCGCCGGCACAGCGGGCACAGGAAGCCGGCGTCCCAGTCCCACCAGCAGACTGGGGAGGCGGGCATTGAGAGAGCGGAGAAGGGCACGCAGCCGGCGTGGAATGGGGCCTGGCACATGCGGCAGCGAAGGAGGGGCTCGCGGGGAGGGTCGCCGCACACGCAGATGGGGGTCAGGTCAGAGGGGGGCGCCGCTGGGCTCAGGCACGCACTGTCCTGCTCGCTGCCCTCTTTGTGCCTCTCACACTCCAGTGACACCGACGTGGCCATGTTGACCTCACGGAGGTGCCTCATAGCTTCCTTCTCGCGTCGCTCTCCGTCTTTATACGCTGACACCTAGTGGGCAGGTGGGAAAATGCAGCTCATCAGCAAAAACTCAGCAAGAGCAGCTTGGCTGGCAGCTTTCAGGATTGATATTATGAACCAGCTGGCTCTTAATTTCTGCAATACTGCCAGATCCGACACCACACCCACATACTGTTGAGGGTGGAGCCAGAACAAAAACAGAGCATGCAGCTCACTGTAAGACTCACTATAGCTCCAGGGTCCCTCAGATCTTGTGCAGTGAGGCCTAGGCTGCCCATGTCTGACCGGCCAGGCTTGCCTTGACCCCTCTCCACACAGGGACACAGCACCTGCCATGATATAAAAGAAACAAATGAGGATGGAGTCCCTAGTAGTGCTGGCCCTGGGTTCCCACCCCCAGGCACCGTGGCCCCCATCACCTCCAGCAGGCTGTGTGTCGGGTTCTTCTTCAGGAAGCTCTTGCTGACCCTCTCCCTCCAGGCCTGGGCGCTGGCCACCTGCACCTCCAGCTGCTTCAGCTCCTCCATCTGCACAGGCAGGTCCCTGCCCACGGCCACCAGGCCTTCCAGGTCATCCAGGCAGGGATAATGCTCTCCATTCTGGGGGACAAGGGGGGGGGGGGTCAGTGAGCTCGCCTTAGGGGGTGGAGCCTGGAGGACAGGCCCGGACTCACCTGGATCTCCTCCAGGTCAGTGACCCAGGCGCGCGCACGGCCCAGGCAGGCCTGCAGAGACAGGATGTTGGGCAGCTGCACTGGGATCACCGTGGCCTCACTGACAATGGCCTCCAGCGTAGACAGGGGGTGCTTCTGCCTGCAAGGGCACAGGAGAGAGCCGAGGGCAACAGGGCAATTCATCAGTTTTCTGGGGTCTTATGCAGGACCTGGTAATCCACTGTAACTGTGACCGGTACCGCATGGCTATCCGACGGCTTATCTTACCACCAGACAACACTTCTTTTATTTGCACTGTCTATGGGGAATGAGATCTTACTACTGTATTTCAGCACTGACACCGACGGGCTCCCCTCCCCAGCTTGCCCTTCTCTAGGACTCCATTTCCCATCACCTGATATGCCGCTACAGACTTTGGGCCCCATGAAAACATGAAACATGAAAACCAGGCACCCGAACCAGGTCACTCCAAATATGCCCCAAATATTTATGACCGCCGTCACTCAGGAACCCTTGGAACTCCACCCCCAAATTTACGTCACCCCTACACTAGACAGATCTAAACTAATGATTTTGTCTTGATACCAAATGTCAGATAGGAGCCATGCTTCATCATGTATGAAACCGGAATGAGCCGACTTTGTGCTACTGTGAAGAGGTCCGGCCTGTGGCGCAAACCGGACAGACTGCAGGAGCCTGAGGGAGCATTACCTGGCCTCCAGACAGATCTGCGCCTTCTCCTCCCAGCGCTCAGCGATGGTCAGCAGCTCCTGCAGCTCCGCCATGGCCGCCTCTACGGCTGTGCTCTGAGGCAGGGCCCGGCCGGCCTCCACCAGACTCCGCAGGTCTGTCAGCGAAGCCGGCGTGTGGCTGGCACTCTCTGCGCTGCTGTCCCGTGGGCCCAGCGCCCTGCGCACCTCCCCAAGCCAGCGGCCTTGCTCCAGCAGGCCCCGCAGAGTCTCACACTCCGGGGGTTCGCCCGCAAGAGTTTTAGCCTCCTCCAGCAGATCCTGCAGCTCCTCTGAATTAGGCGGGGCCTGGCTCCAACGTCCACCATCCAGAAGGGCACGAACCCGGCTCTGGAACTGCTCCACGGAAGTCAGGAGGACCTGGAAGAGGAGGTGAGCATCATAGGAGCAATGCTCCTCTTTCCAGGATCCCTTCATATTCCTGTTTTTGTTCTGATGGTCAGGCTGACCCACAGGGCAGGTCGAATCACCTCAGGCATTGGACCACAGAGAGACTACCATCCAGGGCTCAGAGTTAATTATCAAGGAAAGCAGTCTGCTGCTCTGACATCAGTTAAGCTTAGGGGTCTCACCTGCACCTCCTCCACCCGAGTCATGACACAAGGAAGAGCCTTCATCTTCTCAAGCAGGTCACGCAGCTCTGCAAGGCTCAGCCTCCTGCGGGACACGGATGCAGGGTCAGTGCCGTACCACTGCCCACCCTGGGGCCTCCAGCCAAGCCCTGTACCCACCTGCTGCGGGAGCCACTGATCAGCTGCCCACTGACGGCCTGGCAGCGCTCAATGTCACTCAAGGCGGCGTTCAGGCGCTGAGACACCTCGTTGTCGGGAAACTTCCTCTCAGCTGCCTCCGTCTTCAGCGCCTCCAGCTCCTCCACGTCTGTGCAAACATACATTTTGATTTTAGAGGACTGAACACTTCCAGTTTCCAAAACAGAAACAGCTTAAACTAATCAAGAGAATTCCCATAATGCTTTGCAGACAACCCAAATTAAGCAGTGCTTCCTTACCCGTCTTATTCCCCTCCTCCTGCTCCAGTGCCTCCTTCACCCGACTGGCCCAGGAATCAAAGGATTCGGCCCGGACCTTGAGGCGGTGAAGCATGGCTAGCAGTTCATCCAGGGTGTACCGGTACCTGGTGCGAAAACGGGACAAGGGCATGGGTTTGGGCCGAGTGCCCAGACAGGACGGCTCTCAGATGCAGAGCCTGGGTACCTGAGGTACTGCTTCTCCACAGGACAAGAGCACAGGTCCAGCGTGTGGTGTAGGCAGACCAGGCGCTCGGGGCAGCCGCTGCAGGCCAAGGCTGACAGGAAGCACGTGGTCTTGCACTTGTCGCACTGGCGCTCGTCGTCGGGCAGGAGCTCGAAGGCCTCACGCTCCGCTTCCACGATTCCCTGTCAGCCAATGAACAGAGGCCAGAAGCAACATGCTGAATCCCCACTGGCTGTTCTCACATGGGATGCTGGTCTACACACTGGCTTAACAGTAGCAGTAGCATGACTGGGGGTACGGGGGGGGGGGTTGGGCAGCCAGTCGACCTTGGACTTCCAGAGATTTTTTTTCCTCCCCACCTGGGAGTTTTAGGTTTCCTGTTCTCTGGCTTTCTATATTTCTTACATATAATAATGGATGGCCACTCACCATTATCAAGCACCTTGGTGTGACTAAAATTTCTATATCGCACTGAATAGCACAAGAATTCATTATGTTCCTCAGAGGACGTGGCCCAGGATGAGAGCAGTGCTGGTCAGCTACACGCAGCCCCTGGCGGATGGGGACGGGGTGCGGGGTTGGGGACGGCCCGAAATCAGTAAGCCCTACCCTCTCCAGCAGGTCCTTGCGCAGCTTCCGCTCCTCCTGCACGAGGCTGAGCATCTCCCTGTGAGTGGCCGCTGCAAGGTTCAGGTCCAGCTTCTCCGCACAGGCGGCCATCTTGCAGGCGAGCTCCTCGTGGGAGAAGACGCAGTATCTGCGCAGGCGCCGGTAATGCTCCACGCAGGAGCGGCCAGCTGGAAGCTGAGGCGAGACGGACACGGCCTTTCAGGAGACGCAGCCCTCGACCGAAGGTAGCCGGCTGTACCTTTAAATGCCCTGGGATCACTGAAATTTAAACTGCCTGAGTGATCCCTGGTACCCAATACGACAGCACTCCTATTACCTGCACACAAAGTCATGCAGAAGATCTAGACAGACACCGGCTGGGGTGGGGGGAGGAGCGAAATACTCACCCAGTCAGCTGTACAGAAGTTGACGGCTTCTGCAAAGTTGTACCCCTGATTGAAGCCAGCGTGATACGCCCGGGGAAAGGTGATGACGAATTCCCCCGCATACTGGTCGGTTCGGTAGACCTAGCAGCAAAAGGCACCATCAGCAGTGACACAGCCTCAGGGTAGGAACTGGGCTGGGCCGGACCGCAATACCTACTGGGACTCCGTGGGCCATGAGAATGTTAGGGTTCATGATGGTCACCAGCTGGTGCAGCAGGTCAGGCTGAAACTCAAACAGCTCCGGGGTCAGCGTCTTCATGACGTCCTCCAGGTGCTCGGCCGCATCTGACGGCACGCCGTACCACGTCTTGGGCTCCCCCCTAAGGCAAGGAAGAGGCGGTGCGTCCGATATGGTTTGGGGGCGGGCTGAGCGTGCGACACGACGCGACACGACGCAGGACCTCAGTACCAGTGCAGGTAGTTGATGGAATAGCTCCAGTGGTCCTCGATGTGCCAGCAGAAGGTGGAGAAGCACATGCCCACGTAGAGCCAGGGCACCTTCATGCCTGAGATGTCGCCGTTGATGTGGCACAGGAGGGACTGCTCCAGCACGGGCATCACGTTCAGGTTCCAGCCGCTCCTCGCGTACTCCTGCACGTTAGCGCAAAAGGCAGCCGGTCAGGCAGGGCGGTTTCACCCCGAGCCGGGAGTGGCGAGGAAGGCCTTGCCTCTTCTTCCGGCGAGAGCTTCCGCCTGCCGTTGTTGACCGGGAAGCCGCTGCCAAAGTCTTTGGAGTGGATGTCGGCGCCGTACTCCACGGTGACGTCCTCCTCGATGCTGCTCACCAGCCGCCAGAACTCGCGCTCCACCAGGTCGGTGGGAACCATCTGCGCGCCCAAATGGGAGGGAATGGCGTCAGGGGGGGCGCTCGGGCCTTGGGGGGGGAGCGGCGCAGCAAGGAGGCGCACTTACGTGGACGGGCATGTTGAAGTAGTCGGCCTTGAAGGTGTCGGCCATCTCCCCAAAGCTCTGCAGGGTGTACTCCCGAGTGGCCTGCTCGAAGCCGAAAGCCTCCGCCGGCCGCTTGCACTCCTGGGGAGGGGAGGGGGGGGGGGAGGATGAGACGCGTGTCGACGGGACGTTGCTCTGGTAGCGGTCATGGTCACAGCACGCCTCACCTCAGCCACGCATTTGGGGCACCGCCACGCCCCCTTGGGGGGGTCACTCAGCGGCGGCAGCAGACAGAAGGTGTGGTAGTTGTCGTCACAGCCGTCGCAGAGGAGCAGCTTCTCGTCTTCATCTCCACGACCACACATCCGGCACACGAAGGAGTCCACCTGGAATTCCGGCCACATCCTTAACTGTCACACCCCCTGCTGTCCATGGGGCACGTTCGAAGATCACAGCCCATGTCCACAGCCTAGGCCCTAGACCTGTCCTCACCAGCTGTACGTTGCTTGGATTCCGCCTCAGTCGCATGGTCATCTTGGTACATGGCTGTTCCTCCTCCTCCTCGCTCGTCCTTCCCTCTTCCTCCTTGACAGAAATGGTGCGGGAAGCCTCCGGCCCCCCGCCCTGCTCCCCCGACTCTTCCTTGATCGGTGTGCCATCCCTCACGACCACAGTCTGTGGCAGATCATCTGAGAACCAAGAACACGCATTCAGCGACAATCTGCGACCGTCCTTGCACAGCTGCATTCTGGGAAAGCAATGCCTCACCTTTCCTCTTTACACCCTTGTCCCGCGCCACCAGCCCCAGGCCCATCATCTTAGGCCCTGCCCCATATATCTGCAGTTTCTTCAGCTCTGGATTCTTCTCGATGTCCTCCTCTGTGGGTTCCGGCTGGAGGGGGGGCAAAATGAGAGTGAGGGAGCTACCACTCTGCTCTAACTGAGGGGGGGGGGAAGCTAACTCTGCAGCCCGAAGACACCCCACCCTAAAGCTGGCCTATCAATGGGACCCTTCAGCTACACCCCCCCAATACCCAGAGAATGTTGATCATATGAGTTCTACTCACACAAAATGATCTGAGGGCACAAAAAAAAAAAAAAAGATTGGTTATTTCTCTGAACCAATCAGATTGTAGAGGAGGCAGCTCTAATCAACTAGAGGAGGCAGGTCTAACCAATCAGATGTCTTGGCCTTGCCTCCTCTAGGTGTTTGGGCCCACCTCCTCTACAACCTGATAGATTATCGC
This sequence comes from Brevimyrus niger, assembly GCA_015164015.2. NCBI lineage: Eukaryota > Metazoa > Chordata > Actinopteri > Osteoglossiformes > Mormyridae > Brevimyrus > Brevimyrus niger. The sequence goes on along the minus strand of JAABNY020000129.1, from coordinate 23,507,033 downwards.
TGGACCAATCATTTTTCGTTCTCCTCTCCGCACATTTTGGTGCAAGTAAAACGAGCGAACATGTCAAGCATTATCCTCTGACCCGTCAAAAATGCAAGCATGCGATTCCCATACAGACCTACAGTCTTTATGGACCCTCATCTCTAACGGGGAAGCTACGTGGTTCTGCTAAGCAGGCTTCACTCCTAAGTGCAGGTGCGATTTCCTGTCGCTTAGGGGGCTTCCTTTACTTAAAACTGGGTTACCTGCCGCACACAGAAGGTCGGACGGGCGGCTGCAAACACACTCAGAGAAAGCAGGGGGGGAAAAAAGGCAGACAAAAGGGAACCTGGCAGAGCATATGCACAGCAGGAAACAAAAAGGGCACAGCTTAAAGAGCACACAGGCAGGGAATCAGCCCACACACACACGCGCACACACACACACACACACAAGCACACGCACACACACAGCACCTCCAACTGATCAGAGGCGGTCACACAGTACGAGTGGCACGAATGAAAGGAAGGGAGGAGCAGGAGACGAGCAGAAAGCTGGAGGATGGAGAGAGAGCACGGAAGAAAAGGAGACAGCGAAGGGGAAAGCAGAAAGGCGGAAAGCAGGAGCGCGAGAAGGGCAGTACCGAAGAGGTGTGCTGAGAACCAGCGGTGAGGGGGTGGGGGGGCAAGTCTTCAGGACCCTGCATGGAGAGACAACAACAGCAACAATGGACTGAGAGGACCAGAGGGATGGACAAACAGGAAAAGGGGGCGTAGAGGACTTACGAGGAAGTGAGAGAGGGTGGGGAAGTGAGTGGGGGAAGTGAGTACGGTGCTATAAGTGTGTGGGAAGGGGCGGGGGTGGATAAAAGCCTCCCCCTGGATCCCAAAGGTGCCCATACAACATCTCCCTTGGGCATTTCAAAAGAAGCATGCTCCGCTTTATTCTTACAACTGTCAGCGGCGGAACAACGAGCTACAGCGTCACGGAAATTACCTCACACTTTGGGGCTGTGCACCAGTCGGAGACAGTGTGACAAGCACAGCTTCATACCAATCTGGCACAAGCTCTCAACAAAAGCCTTCTGAGGCTGCAGAATGAGTTTCCAAAGACGACACTGCTACCTTGACTGTAGTCCACTAGCAATAAATTAAACAATGTTCCCAAACTTATTGATACAAGACATGCACTATATGGCCAAAAATATGTGAACACCCTATTAAATACAGGAATTACATCATTTAGTCACACCCATTACAGGCACAGGTGTATAACTAGGTGTACAGTCACGCAATCACCTGCAACAAATATTGGAAGCAGAAAAAGTGGTTGTACAGAACAGGCTACTGATTTGGCATGATCATAGGATGCCATCTTTACAAGTCACCACGTTTCTGCCTTGCTAGAGCTGTCCTGGTCAACCACAAGTGACTGTGAAGGTCAGAATGTCTGGGAACAAGTTCAGCTGATGTGTCAAACCCAAGTGGTAGGTCACGCAAGCTCACAGAAAGGGATCTGGGGTGGTGTTCCACAAACCAGGATTTCTCCTTCTGGGTTAACTTAAGCTAGAATATATGACCATGTAAAAACAGTTTAGGTATGGAGCATTCCTACTGGGCAATTATAACTTCTAGCTTAAGTTAGCCTAGCTAACTGAGAAATTCTGCATTGTAGAATCCCTGACAACTCAACATCAAAACCCAACCTGAATGGCAACAGTAATTCTATTTAATAGAAAACCAACATCAAATTTAATTCCCTTGGTTATGGAATGAGATGTTGGAAAAGCTGATGTCCGTACTCTTCGCCATATAGTGTATCAAGCAATAGACTGATTTCAGTAAAAAATTCTCTCCGACACACCATGAAACAAAGAAGCAACAGTACTCAGTGGTACTTTCCTACACCGAGGACGCTCAGGTCCACATCCATGATGCTCACTGGAGCTCAGCTCTACGGTACTCCGGCCTACAACCATGGGTCTCAGTGGTACTCAGCTCCACATCTATGGAACTCCAAGGTAACTAGTCCTTCACCGAGGGCCCTCAGGTCCGTATTCATGATGCTCAGCTCTATATGTACGGTATTACGGTCTACATCCAAGGAACTAAGTGATACTCAGTACAGGGTAGAGGACAATTTACTTAAAATGCTGAAATGTTGGGCAACACATTTTAAATGCCATTTAAATGCAGTTATACACAGTGCTATACGGACAACACTGGATAGCTTTCCTCTAACCGGAGGCCCTCATTCTCTAGCTTACTGGATCCTCTGATGAAATTATACGGTTGGCGCCTCACCGAAAAATGAATTCAAGCACAGGGAAACCTGATTAATGTTGGCGGAGGCGCCAAGGTCAAGCCAAGAAGTTAGCACTGATGCTACATACGCAAGCACCAGGAAAGCAGAGTTTAAGCTGAGAGCAATCAGAGGGCAAAAGAACAGTAATGAGGCACAGATACCCAGGGCTAGGACACTACACCCGTGTCCACTGGCAACAGTTTAACCGACAACACGAGAGACACCTTTCAATCAGGTGACACTAACCAGCAAAACAAGGTTATAACATACAACCGGTACCCAAGATCCATTGTTTATAACTAATTACTAGATCCCTGGAGACAATCTCTCAAATTTGCATTTACGGTGGGATATGCATTGTATTTAAATATAGAAAGTACAACTTGCCTGTCTTAAGCATAGATACAAAGGAATCAAGATTAATTCCACCAAAAATCAGGTTATGGGGAATTTCACTGTTAGTAAAGTAGTGAGTACCATGCATCTGGAAAGGAGGGATATTAGTTAGGAGGTCAGTGAGGTAGACTGGTGGAACAGAAGGAAAATGTTAACTCAAAACAGTTTTACTATAATGCACAAAGTATTTTCCATTTAATAAAATAACCATTAGAAAATTAAGGCTTTTAAAGCTATGGTAGGCGAGATTCCCTTGTGCTGTCAATCACTGACCACTAAACCAATGGAAAAAAGGACTCAATATACTCAATGACTGATAGCATGACACCACCTACCACAGCCCCACAGCCCAGTATGACACCACCCATGCAGATTAGCACTCCCCACAAGGCCCACGGCTTTGACACTTACGTCAGGCTGCAGCCGGTTGGCTCTCCTCCCGTAGCTGCTGATCTTCGACGGCTGTACAGATTGGCGCAGTGGAATGGAGTGAGGCTTGTATTCCTTGTCCACATCCTCGCTGTCATATGGTCGCGGTTTGCACGGCGGCTGCGCAAGGGAGCGAGATGAAACGTCACCACAGAGGAGCTTGGGGCTGTGAGGCCAGCCAGTTGAAATGCCACTCACGCCCATCTTGCCCAATTTCAAGGTGAGTGTGGGGTGCACGCTGATACTCAAAGCATCACTGTACAGCTAGAAATTACCGGCAGACTGGCTCCTGAGTGGAACATCTCAAATGGGTAAACGATCCTCTCATAGTGGGACCTTAGCAGCGAGCCGATGTTCTTCCCTGGGGGGTAGCCAAGCTTCTGGGCTATGCGGGCCCAACGCCGCTCCTTAGTGACTGACTCAAACCCCCCTTCGTCCGACACCACCTGCGGAATGTAAAAGGAAGCCACTAAAGCGTTAACAGTTGACGAAAATGTAAACAAAACATTGATTTAAAGGGCCATCCCTCCCAGTTATTACTGGCTGAAAACAAGATCCTCTTTACTATCTGAAACTTGCCTGTGAAGGTTTTTTGTCTTCCTTTCATCTCACAGTACACTCATTGTCTGTACATTTAACCATCTACCTGCCACCTTGCCATGTTTCGGAAGCTTTCCCATTAAGCCTAACCCCAACAAGTTTAAGGAAATGCAGGCTGGCTGGGCACCTTGGCCAGACTGAAGAGGTCCACCATGCGGCGCTCAATGTTGGGGATCTTCAGTGAGGAGCCCTGGATCTCCCAGAACTTGGCAATGCGGTCCAAGTAGTTCAGCTTGACGCGCGTCTCCGCCTGCGGGGGAAGATCGGTCAGTGATAATGCGAGTAGGGATGGGCGGCCCTCCCCGCAGCATGCAAAGCTAACCTCCAGCTCATTCAGCCTCTGGATTCGTGGCGTGAAGTGAAAGTTGTCCACCTCCACGGCGAACGGAGGCTGCCAGTCCTGCAAGAAAGAGACACAAACAAAACTGTGTGTGAGAGTGGCTTTTACAGCATCACCTTCTTCAGACAAAAGAGATCCTCAGAGTTCTGCTGTATGTGCATGACAAACAAACCAGAATAAAGTACATGATCAATAACCATTGGGACAAGTCATAGTTATACTATAGCGAAATATCCAGGCGCATAGAGATTATGTTAAAAACGGTCAGTCAGGATTTAACAGCCCAGCCAAACTGAGCAATTAAATTATTCAGGGTAACAGCTGAAGATCCAGGGTGAGCTAGAAGATTCCTGCTATGAACTAATTTTTTTGAAAAGGCCAGCCCTGCCCTAACCATAACCTAAACCCGGGGGGCCCAACTCCAGTCCGGGGGGGCCGGAGCCCTGTGTTCTTTCCATGTTCCACCATAAATGTTTCAGCTTTAGAGCTGTGTGGTAATTAGTACAAGGAGTTGAATCAGGTGTGTTAATGAGGGGAAACCCAAAAATGTGCAAGGCTCTGGCCCTCCAGAAGTTGGGCACCCCTGTAAACCCCCAGTAAATACAGAAGTGGGGTGTGGGGGCGGGGCGGGGCGGGGAGGGGCCTCACACCACCTGCGAGAGGAGGTCAGTGCCCACACATACTTACAGGAGGGGGGCGGATCTTACAGATACCAGCCTTCTCGGCTATGGGCCGTATTTTGGCGATGTAGCCCAGGGGGTCTGTGAACTCCTCCCATGATGGTTCGAAGACTGGGCACTCGGGTGGGGGGACAAACTCATCAGTGTCCATTCCTCTGGGAAAACAGGGTCGGAAGAATGTGCATATAAAGAGCAGGTCCAGTCCACAAGGGTGAGAGAGTCGGTACAGCATAACAGAAGCTGAGCCCTACTGCTCAGGCCTGGCCAGCTGGTGCCTATGCATCACCCCCAGCCCGTGAGCCAGACCCCCTCTGCACCCTGTAACGAACCCAACTTACACCCTACACTTAATTTATAAATATTTTGATGCTCGTGTAAAACTTAAGGCACTGTGTTCCTGGTGTACAATCATCACAACACAGGCCACCTGCACTCTGTAGCAGGAAATGACATTTAAAATGTTTTTTTCTTTAGTTGCCATTTAAACGTAACATTACTGTGTATTACTGTACTCATCACTCAGTGCTAAAAATTACTGCACATCTTTGCTAATACAGTACTACAATACTCTATACAGACTACCTTACGCACTTATTACGATACAGCAGTTAGAAGGCAAACATGTACATTATACGTTCATTACATTATGCTTCTTAAATTACTGTAAACGAACCAGCGATTAAACATGATTTTTAGTGCAAGTCAAACACATTTTCTCTTAACAGCGTAATACTAAATATATTTCTAATCTGAATAATACAAACGCACCGAAGTATGCGCCTTAATGTGAGGCGTACGTGTCTCTGGCTGATGGTCAAATGGCAGCTTCTCTCTGTCACAAATTAAAGCGACTTCGGGAGAAGGTGAATCCCACGGAGGGAAGCCTGGACCACGGCCGCATCCTCTCGCACACTGCTTTGTTTGAAGTGTATATAATGATTAAAAATAATAATAACAATAACAATAAAAAAAAACTAAACATCACCGTCCTCACCAAACCAAATCATCGGCTACTCGAAAAGCTAATCGCGTCATTAAAAGTTACGGGATAAGAGGTGTCAACTTTAAGAGGACAAACTCGTCAGATTGCCACATCGATTTAAGATAATGCACAAAGACACGCGGCAATTATCCCCAAAGGAGTAAAACTCCCAGTCAGCTACCCTTCCGCACAGCCAGCGCTCGTGCTAACTAGCTAGCGGCGAAGCTAATAACCAGCTAAACGGCTAATCCTGCCGGAAATCGGATGAACAGTCGTTACATTCGAAGTAAACATAAATACGTCGAAGTTAGATCTTTCCCTTAATATTTACAGGCGCTAGGTTTCTCACAGCAGCCCCTAATAAATCAGACACCGTTTGTTTTTATGCGAGAAGAAAGACGCTCCCGAGTCGGGATGTAGCTGAGGTGGCTACATTCACCTCCCGGCTAACGTCCGACAGGGGCCCGGCGTCGGAGGGTACGGCATACACTCACCGGCGGGGTCGCCGACACTCTGTCCGGCGTCGCGTTGAGTGAGCCTCGGTCAAAACAGCGGTTCTGCAGCACCCGAAGGCGGCCAGGTTGTGCGAGCTGGGGTCGCCGTGCCGGCCGTGCGCAGGGAAAGAGTACAACAGGGGACTGGTTTGTGCTCAGCAGGCACCGAAACCTTCGCCCTGCCCGCCGCCCTTTTGGGACGGCCTGGGTCAGTGCTGACACCCGCGTCTACAATCGGAGGCCCAGGGTCTCTCCGGCCTCCCCTTTGCCAGTCCTGGGGACGCAGTCCATTGCCGTCGAATTTTGAATTCGCTTGTTGCCACTTAACGTATCCCGATCAGAAGTCAGCGTCCCCCGGTTCAAGCTGCCGGCATTCAGCCGGAGCACACACACCTCTCCTGGATCGGTCGTTCGACTAGCCGGTTTACTCCTTAGCTATCTCCGTCCTGGTAGTTCAATCGGATATTTTCGATAAGTCCCAGAAAATCTGTTCGCTTTGTCCCGATCGGTGCCCTAATCGGATACTCTCCCCCCCAAAAAGTGTGAAAGATGCCAAAATCCGTCGTCAGCAAGAGAATAACTCCCACCGGCTCATACTGTCACCGATTCTGCCTCCCGGAGCCGCCATCTTACTTTCATCATCACTGTCTGTACACAACAGTAAAGATGTGAGCAGATAGGACGAGGATACACCATCCCTCGGTGGCCCAAACATCTGTGTGAACCCTGCACAGCTGTCCTCGCGTGTCTGAATAATATGTGCCTATTGATAAATGTACGTATCAGTATATTATGTAGACTAGTAATCGATCATCAACAACTGCTTATCCTGTACAGGGTTGCGGTTATTTTAATTTAAAATAATAATAATAAATAATAATGATAAAACAATAGATTATATAGATCTTAGTAGGTTTAATTAGGTGTTAATGTCCAACATAAGAATCACGTAACACTTTTTTTGTTTGACCTTTGTCATTGCATCAAATGACGTGAATGCAAGGATAACACCCAAGATCATTTGTGTAGAAATAGTTGCAAGTCACTTGGTCATATGCAGTACATTTATTAACTATGTTTATTTTAAAACGTATACCATAATGAGGCTTGTACAGGCAGATAACTTGTATACTGAAATCAGTAACAAATCCATCTTTAAAATCTGAAGTCCATGCATGGTTAGCGGGTATGCCAGCTACAAGAGTTAAAATCCATAACGTGAACCTGTGGAACCTTCATAATGCTTTCCTCTCATCTTATTATCTCAAAGTGGAAGTGCTGCATGTCAGGGCATGCATGCTAGTCTCTGGATAGGAATGTAGTGAAATGTGAGTATGTCTTATGGTTAGCAGATACTTTCACCCAAAACCACATACAGTACCTGGAGCAATTGGGGGTTAAAGGCCTTGCTGAAGGGCCCAACGGTGAAGTCATTCTTAGTGTTTGAACCAGCAACCATCTGATCTGGGTTACAGTGTCCCAACCCACTGAGCCACAGACCACCCCTAATTTGCTTAGACCATAACTGTGTCTTCAATGCACATCTGCTTAGAATGATTCCAAGGACCATTGAGTGGCAGAGGACGTAAAAAAATAGGAACATAGTTGAATTGGTCTGGGTCGGGGGGCCAATGTGAAATGCTTTCATGGGCTCAAAATTTCTAGTGGTGCCCCTGCAGTGGCTTACAGATTCATGTTAACTCACTGAATGTCTAACTAGGTTAAAACTGATTTTTTTTTGCTACCCTAAATAAAAAGGCTCAAATAAATAAAACAAATAATTCACATCTGCAGGTTTATGTTTCATTCCATTGCAGTGGATTAACTATCATTCTTTGGAAGAAAAAAAAAATCTTAGAGGTAGGAATAATTTAGTTCTGTTCAGGATCCTTGCGGTATATAGGCCTTGTGGAAATAGTCAGATGACATGGGTATCCATCCAAAGGAGCAGGCTAGCTGCTTGAGTTGGGAGACGCATGCTGCGTCTCTCATCTGAGTCATTTTCCCTGCTTCGGTGTACTCACCTAACTTTGGTAAAACTTGTATTTTACCAGTTTTTTATGTGTGTGGCCCTACCAACAGCTGTCTTGCAGATCACATGCTGTCAGTTTGCCCAGGCACTGAAACACTCCATGTAAGTAATGATTGCGGAAATAGCCGGAAGCTGGAAGGTCCCAGCCTGCACTTTACTGAGCATTAGGAACAGGCTTCTGAATAACTGACCTGCGTGACAGTGCCAAAGCTACAGGGCCAGAGAGGAATAAACAGCACTAAGACAAATTGAGAACAGAAAGAACAAACAAAGGCATTTTCACCGCAATGACATTTTTTATAATCTCAGAAGCAATAAATATTCACACTTCATTTATCTGTAATTTGTTCAACCAAAACCGTATATACACAAATAATATTCCATAACTCTTGCATTTAAAATATGAATAACTGCTCTAACGCACGCATACACACACACACACACACACACACACACAACTTCACAATCAGAATCCGGTGTCCCTCCCTCCAGTGAAATGGTCCCTTTGTCCTGCAGCCCCTGCTCACTCACCCACACACACATACCTGTACTACAGAAACAGGTTACAGTCCATTCCATAGTCAATATTTATTAGAATTGCTATTATATAATATGTACATTCAGGTCAATAAAGATTCATTTGGTAGGAAATACTCATGCAATAAGGGAATAACAAAGAGACAACACTGACCAACCTCCCCAGTATCCACATACCCAAAGACCTACTTTTTGACTACTGCTGTTTACTGTTACTCTTCAATAACCTACTTACTATTGTCTGCTTCTCTTGCATGTAATCCAAACGTACTCCCCGTTCATAAACAGAATGGAGTGGGTTGTGAGATGTCCAGCATGAAGGGAAGTTACATAGATTTTCCAATTTAGTCCAGTATACCTGTGCTCTGATAGACTAGTATATTTCACAGGGAGGAGAGCAGTACATCACTTGTGCTTTCAGTGTACCTGACCGTACTCTTTAGAGGATATTTTGAAGGTGAGCGCTTCAGATGTGTGTGAAGCTGTAAGGAGTGTGATGTTTGGAGGTGACCGGGATGCGGGGAAAGATCAGGGCTGCATGTGCGGTCAGGTCCAAAGTTGAGGGAGGGGGGATGAATTACATGAGCCTTATTATGAATGCAGCTACTGAAAGTGTTTGAAAAATGTGTTTACTGCTAATAGTCTCGCGTTCGGCGCCACCCTGCCCCAACACACACTGTCACAGGCAGCTCCAAATAAGATAAAGTAAATCAACCGAAAAAACAGTACAGTCACTTCAAAGCAAAATGAAGAATTATTAGTAACAGATTAAACTATTTATAAATGGCATTATCATTGCCATCATCAATGTAACAAAGATCCTTCACACCTGTTACACGTTATCAGGTTTTGAATAAAATCCAATATTCAAAGATACAACTAATGCTGTCAATTTCACTCATTTAAATCATTAACATAGGAAAGGTTAGTCAAAATCCTTCAGCAATCTATTGTCAATTTAACAGATTTACAAGCAAAAAATATTTCCCCAGAAATATGTTGGCTGTTCTGTTAAACACAGTCTACCCAGATGTGTTCGATCTACTGTCTATGTGTCTGTCTCCCACGTCCTTCTGAGCCACATCGAGAGATGTGGAGACCCCATATTGTCAATGTCAAAGCACTGTTCCTCTACGTGTCTGAGGCCACAGCAAGCTGTACTCCGCTGAAGGAGTCCAGCAGCATCTCAGGCCTGTTGAAATAGCAACCCCATTAGGAGACTTCACCCAGCTTGAAGCATGGCTTAAAAGATGGCTGATTAAATCTGGCCCATTGCTAGCATTCACCACTCCTGCACTAATGAAATGGCACAGTTGGACATTACAGATTTGCATTTACTATTGGTTATAATACTACCAGTCAATGCTTGAAGTTGACGTTCACTGACTTACTACCCTCTTAGAAAGAGAACTGTTGTTATTCAGTCCTTGGCTCCTAAACTTCACAGCCAGCTTGCTGTCTCCCCTGCTGGTCTGTCCCCTCTAAGTGGTCTGCTCTCCCTGACCACCAAATCCTGTTTAGTTGGATGGGACCTGTAGACACTGCTGGCACTGTGCACATGGGACATGTCCAGCTCAGTACGAGTCTCCAAGATGCTCCGCCTTTCTTGGTATTGGCGGCATCTGCAGTGAGCCTGGCGAGGCGCTGTCTGTGCGACCTGCGGGGAGGGCTTGCTGCCGGCATGTGTCAGTGAGCGTCTGGGTGTTGTACGTGTCTTGTGTCTGCCACATTCATTCACAAACAGGTTAGCAGAGTTATTAAATGTGCAAGCGCAAGGCCACCTGTCAGTTTGCTTCTACACTGAGGCTTCTGGATGTCCCCCCCTTATCTCTTCGGACGAACAGGGAATCAGACAGAACTTTTCTTCCTCAGGGTCCAATTTGACAACCGGGTGGAAGAAAATCTGTCTGCGTCCCTGTGCAGATCTCCCTCCTGCTACGCTTTTGGGGAGCGCCCAGGCGTCGGGGCGACATGCATGCACCACCGTAGTGCCCGGCCCCTAATAACGAGCTACGTCCCCTTCCATGTGTGCCAGGCGTGCCCGCAGCTCAGCCCTGTGGTGAGCAATCGGGGCGAGGGGTAGCGCGTGCGTGTCGCCAGGGCTCTCTGCCCTCTACATGTGTGGGAAGCGCAGGTGAAAGTAGCAGAGGCGAAGAAAACTGCGCTTTTTCCTGCTGGCTCCGCCTCCCTGGTCCACGACAGCCCTGTCGCAGCTGTCGGCCCTCAGCGTCCCACCTGGGGTCCCCCGCCCCCAGACCAGCGAGTCCCTCAGACCACGGTGCTGATCCGATTGACGGGCTTGGATTTGGAGCTCCCCCCGGTACCGGTGCCGCTGCCCTGGGCCGCGGCCCCCTGACCCCCCTGTGGACCAGCTGCCTGCTGTGGCTGGCCAGGGTGCTGGGGGGGGCGAGGGGAGTGAGGAGGGAGGGGGACGAGGGGGGCGGCAGGGAGGTTAGGGGAGTGGGCAGGGGGAGTGGGGGGGAGGGTTTTTGTTATTGTTATTTTATTT
>JAABNY020000129.1:23450670-23463196 GCA_015164015.2 Brevimyrus niger | reverse complement strand
CCACCCCAGAGGAGAGGTGCAGGATTCCCAGTGACCCCCACCCCCCACCTCATTGGTTTTATGAGCTTCTGGGGAACCTGCCAAAATTGCAGAGCACAGCAGGCCAATCCAGCAAAATCCCCCCTCTCGTTATCATTCTTTTTCTCCTTTAAAATTGCAGCTTTTTGGTGCATTCAGCTGAGCTCGGCAAAGAACAAAAACGTTTGGAATTATTACAAGATCTTTCTTCATAGTGACCAACATGACCGGCAGCCATCATCTGGAATATGGAAATAATAAGCCTTCATCACGTCCTTTATTACCAGGTCTCCTGTGTTATTTAATAAACTAACAAATGTTGAGAAGAGCACCTGGTGAACGGAGACCTCTTCAGCAATGGGGATTCAGTCCCCTCCAATCCTTATTCATTCAAAGCACTGGTACCGAACAGAAAAATCAGCAACCGACAATCTCGAAGCTCACAGGATTCCTGAATTCACATTTAATGGAGACCAACAAAATAGGACTTACATTACAATGTGTGTTGCTATTGGCAACTAACAAATGAAGGCAGCAGTTGCCACAGTAACAGAACGGATAGCTGCTTTAGGTACACTGAATATTCCCTGACAGGTACTCTTACACCAGGCAATGCTCTGTGCCCCAGATTTGACCAATGCATGATCATTACCCTGGAAATCAAAAAACACCACAACACATAGATGGCCCTTCGAAACCTTTACCTCCTGTCCAGTATTAGCATAAGTCTTCAGGGGTCAAGAGCTGAAGCCACAAGGAAAAGGAACAAAGGAGCGAGCTCATATTCATCTGAGCTGCATGTCTTTGGACTGTGGGAGGACCAAGAGCAAAGCCCACATACACAGAAAGGGGCTAGAACCAAAACCACAGAAGCACAAAGTGAACATTCAAAACTTCACATGAACAGAGCTGCTGCATTCTAATGCAAAAAATACAGATGCATCATATCTTAGTTAACATATCAGTATATTGGGTTACAAATCAAGACATAGGCATCAGTCCAATGTATCAATCTTGGTCGATTTTGCCAGCTAATACATAGATGGTCAATTTTCAAAGTTAGCAGTACCAGAGATAACGCCGTAACTAATAAAATAAGAGGATGATGGATTTCCATAGTGAAGGTTGACGCCCTCTGCTAATTGCTACCTTTGCCAAGGCTATCAAATGGGCTTCAACCAGCCCTGTAGTGGTGACTTGGGAGACTGTAGTGAGGAGGAATGAGCTCCACTATGGAAAGTCGCTGATTGTCCAGTGCGATCATCTCCGTTATTTTAGTAGTTATGTCTTTAGCTCTGATGCTGTGTCTTACTTTGATTGTTACCAAGGGGTTTGAAAAATTGGGATATAAAATTTACATCACGTGGCTGTTCTATGCCAGCACTCCTAAGGGGTCAGGTTCTATTAGGGCTGCTGACTTAGCCAGGCAATTTCACTGTGTCTTGGATGGTTCCTCCCCTAGAAAGTGAGCACCCTAGGGTGCCTAGTGGGTTCTTTGGCTGCCACTGACACCAGATTCCCCCCAGATTTGTGGAGGTCAGAGGTTAGCCAGTCATTGATACCGGCTATTGATATCTGTATTACACAAAAATATATCGGTCATCGACATCAGCCAAAATTTCCATGCCGGTTCAGCACTACCACACTAAAACAAGGTGATGAAATTTCTCAACACTGAGAGAACTGGGCCTGGAGCAACCCAACATATTGATGTGGAGAATATGCAAACTCCACACACATTAAACTTAAATGCAGTAATCAAAGAGCAGCTTGTGTGAGTTTTACTTACACAAAAATGTTCTGAGGGAAGAACGAAAAACAGTTGGTCCAGAGAGATAACCAATCAGAATATAGAGGAGATGGGACCAGCAAGTCAGGGGGTGGAGTTTGGCTCAACAGGCCCATGATTGGAGAAGTGCTCAGTTCCAGTCCTCCGACTGACAGATTGATGCCACCGTTGGGCCCCAGAGCAAGGCCTTAAACAATGAGAGTGCCACACGCCAACAGTCCCTGCGCTTAGAGCCCTTTGCACCTGTTCTCACTCCAGCAAATGGCAAATAAAGCATGGTTTTCATTTAAAGTATTGTTTCATTAGTTTAACTTTGACAAAAGCCAAATTGTTTTTGATGTGCTGACCAAACCACTCCCCGCATCGATCCAACTCAACAATTTAATTTCTTTTTCAAGAGTGAGAAGAGAATGTGAGTGAAGATCTCTACTGAGAGAGAAACCCGTGGGGGTGGTTTATTCAGGAGATGAACGTGGGTGGTATCGGGGTGGGGGGAGGCGGAGGAATACACACTGCAACCACTGGAGGGGATGTTCTCTGCTTTTTACAGAAACCATTATTTCAGCACTTCAGCTACCATCCTTCCACTGCTCTTTCAGTGCCTCCATCTTCTCACCATATAATGGCCATGTGACAACCTGCACTGAAACTGGGCAACATCTCCCCTTGGGAAAAGCTGGACTGGATGGTTCTTAAGAAACTGGAGAGGTTTGCTCATAAAACTGCAGAAAACCAGATGGATGATTATGAGTCAGAAGAAATCAAACACCCCGTAAAATAAACCACCTCAAAGCTAAAAGGATTTACTTCATTTACTTTGAGTAAATGATTATTTATGTTATTTATATATATAAGCACATAGATCTATAAGTCTACACTTGTTTCTTATGGCCGAGCTTGCTTCAGCAGGACCTGGATAACTGCCTGGTCCTCACTACATTAAATCAACATGAACCGACTATGAAACCCAGTGCATTTGGCAACTTACAAACACAGACCTGTTTCCTCCTATGTAAGTATGAACTTCCTGATTCCAGAATTCAGAGATATGACAAAAACCACTGAGCTTCCGATCCCCCACAAGAGTCTCAACGTAGGAGGACACAGGAGGAGGAGGTATATCTTCTGGAATGACATCAGCGAGCAAGATTTCATTTTGACATTCACCACAACGTAAAACACGAGACGGAGCTCAGCTGCATTTCTTCCAACATCTGAATCCTCTACAAGGAAACTTACAGAAGATAGTAGGTAGGTAAAATTTAAATTAGAAATTAGAAATGACACCAGGAGACTCCTGTTACTCAGGAAACAGGAGAACACAGCAATTTCGAAGAACATTTGCCTCCAAAACGACAGGTAGCTACAGCAAATATCAGACACCTGGGGGGTGATGATTGCATGACTTGGAATGGCATTATGACAAGCTTGCAAACTGTCGTTTTCATAAATTTGGAGATGGATTGATGAAGCGACTTAGGGAAATCGAAACAAGCAAATGATCTGTAGGTAACGCCTCAGACACTCGGTCAAACATTCAACGACCATCAAACTAGCAAACAACTGCAATGTGCATGATTCTCAAGGCAGGACCTGCTGTCAGGCATAGGTCTGTTTTCATAATTTTGTAAAACAAGAACATTGACAGCAGGGGTGTCTTGGGAAAGGAGCTAAGGACTGCCATTCATGTCACCAGAAGACCTGACTGCTCGGATCACATGGTCATCTACACTAACTGAGCTTACCAAGTCAACAAGGGTTTTAAAGGAACTACAATGAGATCCATCTCAGTCAAAGATCAAAAAGTAATGTGAGAAGAACCAAGCCAGTTCTGGACCCTCAGAGGTTCTACAAATGGGCCTTCTACAGTCATCTGCCATAACTCAGCACTCCACTGCATGAGATGCATCACCGTAGTGGAATTTCAAAGACTTTATTACATCTGCTGTGGTCGTACCGTCCCAATCATGAGCTGAAACTGGCAGGCAGTCAGGGACCTTTTTACTGTGTATGTCTGCTTCACCTGCATGAACTGCAGGCCGCACAACCGGAGGCCTTTTCACAGCATGTTTGCCTCGTCTGTGTGAACAGCAGGGCAGACGGCTGGGGGCCTTTTTGCAGCCGATGTTTGCTTCGTCTGCATGACCTGCAGGGCAGACACTCTTCACTTTCTTCGAACAGCCAAGGTAATAAACGAACAGAAACGTTTTGAAATGAAAATGCAGAGGATCACAACACTGAAGACGAGACACAGCTGCTGTAAAACACCGTGCTGCCCTTTGCTTTTAATTGGTCCCATTTCTCTCATCGCAGCCGTGTTGTTCACAGTAATGCCACGTTGTTTCCTTTGTTGAGGCGATTTAACTGTGGTATCTCCTTTAATTAACATTTCTGCCGGTGCATAAGAAACTACACCAACCACTGACCATGCAGGCTGGACTTCACTCGCCAATGTTGTGTTTTGAAGATGCTCGTTAACATTCTAACTGCCCCGGACGCTTGCCTACGAACCAAAGCACACGTGCCTCTCGCGCCGCTCAAACGTTCACCGCGACATTTCAAAACATTTCTACACGAAAGATAAATAATTGCTGGAAATGGACAAAATGAGAGAGAAAGAGAGAGGAAAAAAAGATGGAGGCAACGAAGGAAGAAAAGAGAGTGGGGAGAAAATAGCAGGGTGACAGGGAAGAAGAGGAGGGTGTTTGTAAGACACAGAAGCAATTTGGACAGATTCTGACTCATATCGGCAGCAGGGGAGGCAACGTCCAGACTACAGCAGGAGAAGGCAGATTATACAGCGGGTTTAAGCTGGCCCAAAAGCATCGGGAAACGAACTCATGTCAAATGCAGTTTTAGGGAACATTCCGGAAAAGATGCCGCCAGCTTGCTGCCACCGATGCCGGAAAGTGGCTGCTCATCGACGAAGCTGGCCCCATGCGGCGTCGGCATGGCGAAACTCCAAGCTGGGGGGCCCAGGGGAGGTGGATAGGGGGGTTTATACCTTTAGGAGTGACAGGCCTGCGGAGGTTAGGTTAGGTTAGGAGCTGGATGCTGTAAACAGCTGTAAGCGAGATTAAACCACCAGCGCACGCTCTTGCATGTTTTGCACTGGTGGTTTAATCTCGTTTACAGCGTTTATGGTATGGATGTACAGAGTCCCGTGCTGCCGCATGTCTGTTGTTTACAGCATCCAGCTCCTGCTCATCCCCACCAGTACTCCCAGTTAAGGATTCTCTAAAGGGGCCAAACCCCGCCCCCCCCCCACAGCCCAGCTCACAATCCCAAACAGCCACCTCCAGGTGGCTTGTTATGATCCACCATGCCTATTGGATAGGATAATTGCTAGTGTAACAATTTAGGGTTATCATCATAATAATTAGATCAATCATAAATGTTTAATGTTCGCCAGATATTTAAATCTTGAAACGGAGGACCATGATCATAGGCAGTTGACTGTGATGCATGAAAGTAAGGAAATTAGTACTGAATATCGATCCCCAACGGCAGTTAGCTGGATCCCACAAGAGAAAACAGCATGTGATCCAGACAAAACGAATGCGTACAGGAAATGGCATGCGCACTGCAAGTCCCAAGGGACGGGACCGGAAATGCGATGTGCTCAACGCTGCATGAGCGTCGCTATTAAAAGGAAATTAGGCATCAAATACCAGAACTCAAAGAATGACGGTGTGTGATGACCCCTCTTCTCAGTACCTCTGTCTGCTTTCCGTTACGTAAGCGACACACAGGGAGAGGCGCTGGCTTATTCCACTCCATCACTGGTGACTGCTCCCTGCCTGCTTTTTGACAGGCGTCACAAATGCTAGTGCCGTCTCTGCATAGACATCTGCAGCTCCGCCTCCGGTCCAGGAGCTCCACGCCCCCCCCCCCCCCAATCCACCTGAATCCGTATTTATCCCCACGTGCTCAGTCACTGTCCTGCATGATCATCGCTTTGCCAGAGGCGTGCAGAGGGGTCGAGGACCTCCAGAAGTATAACCCAGGAGGCATCTTGGCAATAAGCAAAAGAAGAGAAAGGCCTTAGACACCATGACATCACGGCGGAGAGGCAAACTTGTGAAGAAGCGCATGCAGACACGCGTGTCACGCAGCAGTGTTCCCCGTCACGGTTCATTAGGGGCCTTGACACCCCCAGCAGAGGGATCGCAGAGAAGCCGAGAGCTTATCCATTCAGAACAGCCGAGACGGGGCGGTCATTCGATCCCGCAGCCTCGACCACCTGCCATCCGTCTAGAGGAGCAGGCAGCCGGTCAATCGGCTGGGAAAGGCCACAGCCTTCCTGCCCGCATACGACCGCTCACACATCGTGTGCTGCTTATACGCACATTTCCCCTGCACCCTCAGAATTAACGCAGATGGACTGGGCTCTGCTCTGAGTACTCCAAGGATCAAGCGCTCATTAATTATACACTCTTTGCCTTTCATTGAATGCTAGCCAAAGACTGGGCCGATGTCACGTAGACCGACGGCACATAGACCTGCACAGAAGCGTCGAGCTGGACGACAGGGACGGTAGTGAGAGTGCTTCTAAAAGCACGCTGTAGAAGGTCCTGGTCAGGGTTCAGCTGCTGGACCAGCTTTTACACAGAGGGCGGCTGAGCGGAAACAGCAGCAGGCGCAGTGCAAGCCCCCTCACCTCCACCGGAGACAGTTGGCCCCCTTAACAGAGAGCCAAGGCAGTGTGACACTCCACAGCCGAGACTGGGCCTCTAACATGGACACTGTCCACCTTTCATGTACCCAACAACCTGTCAGGCCAATTTTGGGATGCTAGCAAGTAGCCAGCCTCTGCTCCTCCAATCAGCAAGCAGTCAGCCTCTGCTCCTCCAATCAGGGAGCAGCCAGTCTCTGCTCCTCCAATCAGCAAACAGCTGTCTGGGATAACGGCAAACAATTGGCAGCCTGAGAAGTAAGATAACCTGACACTGGCTCCCTGACAAATGCCGGACAGCGATCCGGTATAAGAAGGGGAAAAGAACGCAACTGGACAGAGGAGGGATACTGGGAAAAAATAAACAAAATAAAACAATAAACAAATAATAAGCAATAAACAAACAGTCCCTACACTTTAGAAATGTACAATTCAGAAGTTCCATTACAAATGTACAGTACGCTTAAAATTTTAAAAATAGTGCATACTTTTAAAATCATTTTTATCAATCTCATTTAGATTTCGGTTAGGGAGTAGAGAGACCCCCTCCCCCCCTCGCCCTACAGGAAACGTGCATCATGATGACCAAGGTGGGGTGATGGAAAGGGAGACTGATGAAGGGAGAGAGGAGAGAAATATTTGAGGAGGGGGAGTCAGGAGAAAGCTGGGAGATGGGCAGCAGAGGGAACTGGGGGGGGGGGGGGGGGGGGGGGAGGCGAGTAAAAAGGCGGGCGGGGGGGTGGGCGAGAGAAAGAAGAAGAGGAGCGAGAAAGGGGGACAGAGCCGGGGGGGGCACGCGTGTGTGGGGGGCAGGAGAATCAATCACATGGCGGTTCGTGTTACGGTCAAAATAAATAAGCAGAGAAGCAAGTGAGAAAAGTCACTGTCAGGGATCCCTTGTTGTGCGGAGCCTCAGAAATGGACGTTAATCAGTGCATGGCCAAGCGGAGGGTTATTCCACGCAAGGAGCCCCTGTCGCCTCATTATCGCCGGAATAAGTATTTTAACTAAGTGTTTAGACCTAGCCTGAGCTGCCCTGGATGTGACTCGTGGATAAAGAGCTGCAGCATTAGCACGAGCCTGACTCAGCAGCCTGTTCTGTGCCCGCTGACATCTGGGCGAGCCACAGCACAGGGAACCGGCACAGACCCACGCCCACATTCGCACAGGCGCAAGTGCTGCAAGCAGCCCTGCATCCCGGGGGCTCGGCATGACAGCGGGCGGAACGTCGAGTCTGTCTCCTTGCTTCCGTGTCGCTCCGCCTCCCCGTGGGGATCTGAGGCCCGGGGCCCGGGGCCCGGCGCCCACTGCACAGAGCAGGCAATGCTTCTCGGGGTTCCACGCCGCTTTTTTACAGTTTTTGGTTCTCCTCCGCTCTCTCCCGCTCTCCACTCACTGATACGGGGATGAAATTTGCACAGACAAATCGTCACACAAAATTGTCTTGAAAAGCATTTGATGGAAGCAGAAAGGTATGTTTTAAATCACCCACAGTTCCCAGTGAAACTAAAAATCCTCTTGACTTTGAATAGATTGGTCCAGAATCCAACATGGTTTAGAGACAGTTACATGAATACTGAGGCTGGTTTCAAAACTGTTTCATGCTTTGCTTCAATATTCAATACAGATATCAACATTGTAAAGTTGTAACGTACAATACTATCATATTAAATATACTGCATAGTCTTTATATTTATATATATAAATATATATATATATATATGTGTGTGTGTGTGTGTGTGTGTGTGTGGATTTCACAAATAATTCACCATTCCAATGTGGTTTAATCGCACATTTCAGGGTAAAATTGATACAAAGGTTGAAATCAGACATGACGTTTTTTTTTTTTGCAGATAACGTTTATTCTTCCTTATTTTGCGCAGGCAGTAATGCGACCGGTCTCACTTTCTGATGGCTGGCAGAGCTCTCAGAGAAAAGGCTTTAATTACATGAATGTGAATTTACACACATGCAGCTATATACTCAAACAGACACACACACACACACACACAGCCATATACTCCAAAATACACACACACACATACACACTCACATATACTCACACACACACACAGCCATATACTCAAACACACACACAGGCATATGCTCACACAAACAGACAAATACACACACGCACACACACAGCCATATACTCCAATATACACACACACATACATACACTCACACACACTCACATATACTCACACACACACAACCATATACTCACAGCCATATACTCACATGCACACAGTCATATACTCACACCCACACACACACACACACCCACACACACACATGCAGCCATATACTCTTACACATCTTGGGGTCCCCCCTGCCCAAAGAATACATGCAAACCCTTTCCAACGCCCTCAGTCTTGTGAGGTACCAGCTGCCCCCCCACCCCCCACCTTCTCTCCCATACACCCCCACTGTATTCTTTCTCCCCAACACAATGGCATAATTAGCACCGTGCCGTGCCTCACTGCCTTTTCATCTCCCTCGCTGTCCCTCCCGCCCACTCGCCTTCTCTGCACAGCGTTTATGCTCTGTGCCTCGTATACCGCACTGCTTCCCGCACCTCCTCCTCTGCCACTGCTCACCCCCCAGCCCTGCTGAACTAGTGGACAAACACGTTTAACCTGGTTCTAATCCACCCAAAAGCAACTGGCTTGGTAAAGGGACATGAGAGCTACGTTCGCAAAGAACAGGAAACCATTAGGAAAACTGGGCAACGTAGCATAAGGGAAACCAGAGAAAAAATCAGATAGGAAACTGTACAGGAGATTGAAGAGGAAATCATATTGGGAACCTGAACTGGAAACTACAGAAAAACAGAAAGGAAATCATACAGGAAACCATAGCAGAAACCAGAGTGGAAGTCATACAGAAATCTGCACGGGAAACTGGAAAGGACATCATACAGTAAATTGAATAAAAATTGTATAAGAATCGCTACAGGAAACCATGTGGCAATTGTCGAAAAAAACTGTAACGGAAAAAGCACAGGAAAACTGACTGGTGAACACACAGAAAATCATACAGGAAAATGTCTAGGAAACCATACAGGGAAACCTAGAGGAAAGTGCACTGGACCTCACTCTGCCTTTATGCACTGTGGCTTCCTAATGATGTGGCTCCAGTCCTGTCAGTCAGAACTGTCAAACTCTCCAGCTGCAGCTGTTCCCACCCCCAGGGGCCTGTGGCCTCACCCCCCCCGCCCCCGCCCTCGCCTACACTCACTGTTAGACCATGTTCCACATGGGGAATGAAGGCTCACTGGGCTGCCTGGACACGGACGCACACCCCCCCCCCACCAGGGCCCCTCTCAGCCGATCACCACACTCTGCCAGGCTTTTCTTAGCCGTGAAGAGACGGGTCTTCTCCACCCACCTTAATCCTTTGTTCTGACTCTGTTAAGGTGTGTTATCAGACAGTCGTGTGAGGCTGCCTCTACAACCTGCCGTCTAATTAAAATAAGAATTCCTCTGGGACTTTGCTCCCCCCCACCATTTCCCTCTCACTCTTCCCTTCTATCTCACTTTCCCTTTTTCTTTATTCTCTGTTCCCCCCTCAATCCTCTCTCCCTCTCTGTCTCTCTTTCCATCTCACTTTGCCTCTTTCTTTAGCCTCTATTTTACTCACTCTTTCCCCAAAACTCACTATACCTCTTTCCCCCATACTCACTCTCTCTTGCCCCATACTCACTCTCCCTCTTTCCCCATACTCACTCTCCCTCTTTCCCCATACTCACTCTCTCTCTTTCCCCCATACTCACTCTCTCTTTCCCCCATACTCACTCTCCCTCTTTCCCCCATACTCACTCTCTCTTTCCCCCATACTCACTCTCTCTTTCCCCCATACTCACTCTCCCTTTCCCCATACTCACTCTCTCTTTTCCTCTTTTTCCCCTATTTCTTTACTCTAGTTCCCCCTCCCTCTCTCCCCTTTGTTTCCCTCTTACTTTCCTCTCTTTTTTACCCTGTTTCCTTCTTTCCCCCCTCTGTCCCCCCCCTCTCTCTCTTTCCCTCTTTCACATGAAGCCCACACAGCACAAGGGTAGCCTTACCGTTTTCCATGCACTGCTGACTGACGCCTGAAAATGGAGGTCTCACACTGCTGTTACACTTCTCACACTCTGCTTGATCCTGGGTAAAGGCACCACCCATATCCATATGCAAACACATAGAACATCACACACTCACCAACTCCTCCAGCATACACACCCCCAAAGGGGGGGGGGGGGCAGCTCAGAAGACTGCTGGTTCAAACTTCATGGCTGATCGACTGATGCTTATGCAAGGTCCCAGTGATCTGGAGAACATCCACATAATCAAAACCCCACGGAGGTACTGACCCCCTCATCGCAGGATTCCGCCAGCTGATGGGGGCATGGCCACCATGCTAACCATTAGCTCAGTTTAAATGACATAATTGGCAGCTAGTAAGAGTGTGGGGCTCCTTATGTGTCAGCCTGAGCATATGCCTGTAGCACACATACCCAGCTCTCCCTCCTAAGGCCATCTGACAGTTTAACCAATGAAAGCATGCAACTGCAGTCAGACCCCCAGATCATGTGACTAGCATGGCTTTTAAACAAAATAACATTGCAGTTAACCCACATACACCCAGGTAATCCACCAAAGATAAACACCAAAGTTATAAACATCCACAGTTTGTTTTTTTAATATTAAAATATTTCCAAACACTCCCCAGTGTGTTTTTTTTTCAGGTAAGATTGTAATCGGTAAAATAGTTTGCATACATTCAAAGTCTGAGCGCAGTGTAAATCTGTGATTGGCTGCTTTCCAAGTGCATGCACAAATAGCAGACGCTCTCGCCCAGTTGACAAATCAGGTCGTGGGCAAATCAAGGTAAACGCAAAGCAACAGATGGGCACCATCATCCACCAATCAGAACACAGTTTGTTCCCAGACCCAACCCGCAAGGACCTCCCACATATAAACCTGTATGTAAACCTCCTGAAATAAACTTCCTGCTGTGCCCCTTTCAGATCGTATACTCCTGAAATGCCACCCTTCGATGGACACCTTGGCAAGTCTATGACACCTGTGCAGTCTCTTCATCTCATCAGCAACACACACAGCCATGACTATCATCTCTTAATCAACACCCCCCACCCCTTCTCAAATAACCCCCATTGTTTTCCTGCCCCCAATTATCCATAAATACCCTTGGTGCTAATACATGCTAACGACCAATCCAGATTATTTCGCACAGATAAAACTGTCAGTTACCAACTGTGGCGAAACAAAAACTGTGTAAATGCTGGTTGAAGTGCATCCTAAAGTCGCCAACACCTATATCAGCCAATGCAGAGAATCGTGGGAGAAACTCACTGTCTCTGAAGAGTCTTGGCATGACCGGCGCCGGAGCAGTCAGGTCGGGTTGGCCTCCCCCGCTCCACTGGGGCGGAGCCACAGGAGAGGCCGCGAGTGAGCCGGGCGTGGCCTCGGCGCTCCCGTGCGGGCAGGGGAGGAGGCGGGGCGGAGTCACCATGCGAGTTGGTGGGGAGGGCGCCGTCGGAGCCAGGCTGACCTTGCTGGGCGGAGCCAGAGGCGTCGGGCAGGCGTGGCCGGCGGTCCAACCGCAAGTCCTTGTTCTCCTGGGTGACGCGGTCCAGCTGGACCTCCAGCTCCTCGATGCGGCGCCTCTGTGTCTCTAGGAGCTTCTGCTGGTTCTCGATGATGTTGTTGAGCTCCAGCAGGTACTCCACTGCCCGGTTTGGGCTCTCCGGGCTGCCCTGGCCCGCTTCCATGGTCAGGACCTCAGCTGCAAGTCACTGCAGCCGAGGGCCAGGACTGCCCGGGCGGCGAGTTCTTAGTTTCCCCCCCCCCCACTAAGAAGTGGGGGGGAGAAGAATCGCACAGCGAAGGCTGGAGAAGAGCAAAAGCTGGCTGTCCTCCTAACTTGTCCTTGGTCTGAGGTTAATGGGAGGTTGGCGATCAGGTTATGTTTCCAAGCGTATTTTCACGTTCGTATCAGTCCAAGTTACCGTCTGAACTACAGTCACTGCAAAAACATCA
>JAABNY020000129.1:23390914-23406362 GCA_015164015.2 Brevimyrus niger | reverse complement strand
CCCCCACCCGTTCGGAGCACCTTCCCCCCCAGGACACAATCTAAACCCCAAACACAAAAAAAAAAAAAACACCCCCCAAAAACGAGACCCCGGGACAGGGGAACGCCCCCCCCCCCCCCCCCCCCCAAACAGATTTGTACCAGTTAAGCAGCATCAGATGCTCACGCTGCTTTCTAGGACTCTGATTTCCACATGTGGGGTCAGCAGAGGAGTAGCTGTGCTCATTATTTAAGGATGGCAGTGAGCACAGCGTCCCTAAGCCAGTGAGACGCCCGGATCGCCCCACTGTCCCCTAGCATCCCATCCCAGTCTCAGCTGTGACTTTGCTCTGGATTCCCACCGGACCGATGCAGATCCCAAAGGAGCGTGTCAGCAGGCAGAGTCACAGGCCCCCACCTCACAGTGACGCTTCACTCCCCTCCATCGACGGGCAGATGGACAGTACCGTCTGCCTCATAACTCAGGTTGTCATAACTCCCGCCAAACCCCAACTGCACCCACGGAGAGCCTAAAGGAGAGCACCTTGGCAGAGTCTCGCCCGGCTACACCACACGCAGTATAGAAAAAGTCAATCCAGCCACCTATTCATCGGCTTAGCCTCGTACCGTAACACAACAGGGGGTGGAAAAAACAGTGGCGTTTCCCTGGAGATCGGCCAGCCTTTCGATCAGTCAGGGGGCCAGCGGAGTCACGAGGTGATAACCTGCTGGCTTCAGACTTATCGACACACTCGGACCCAGGGAGAGCCCCAGACTCATACATTTCTGTTTCAGTCCCACCAGCTAGAGCTACTCAGTCCACTACTGCATCTTTACATAAAGTCCCCCACATTTCAGCCGCATTGACCTGTTTAGTCAGATAGGGGATTTAACAAGCCAAACGAATCAATAGCCCATTTTAAATTCTCCAGATGTCTTTAAAGAATTGAGTGGTTAATGATTAGAGTATGAGAGGTTCCAATCAACAAAGAGCCTTGGAGAATCAGCTGTTTCTGTAAATGAGACCCATTCTGCTGATGATCAGAATGATATTAGTTTGCCTGTACCTGTGTATAAATATGGACATGTAGCATTATAAACAACAATAACCACAACCAGTGAAAAACACAAATTACAATAATCACTGGCAACAATAATGATGAATGACGATAATTACAATGACACATTCCACACTAGTTTCAGAATTTATATTGTTTTTATATAAAACAAATAATGTATATTAGTAGGGCTGCACTGCTATAACACAATACCTGGTGAAACAGTCTTGATCCGGATAGGGTGGGGGCAGGAGTTCAGGACACCCCTGACATCCCCCAGCGTCATTCCCAGCACAGGGGTCCCCCCGATTTCCAGGATGATGTCGCCCACTGTGGCCCCTCCCCCAGGTGCTGCGGTGACGAATGGGAATTCCCCGTAGTCAGCCCCGCCCCCCACAGCAATGCCCAGCTCTCCTGAGGCCCCGCCCAGGGGGACGAAGCTCTCCTGCACCTTGGAGTGCCAGTGTAGCTTCTTCACAGCAACTTTAGACATGGCCAGTGAGCTGAGGGCAAGAGGTCAGAGGTCAAGGTCATATTGCATAAGAGGAACTCACCCAGCACAACAGAACGCACCAGAATGAATTACAGAAAAAACAAAGAAGAATATATTAGACAATCCATCAAGGAATGAGCTGGAACAACTGAAAAATAATAAACCTGACAAAACAGACGTGTACAGGTTACTATGAGCAGTTATGTTGATTATTTTAATTGCCAACAAAAAGAAAGTGACATTTATCATCATCACGGAGAATTTGAAAATAAACACATACTGTACAAAAATGTTTTTTATCTGAAATAATACATCTCTTCAACACAGAGCCCTACGTATACTTGTAGATCCTCCACAGTTGATCTAAATAAACAATTTTTCTTCTAATAGCAGAAGGTCTATTGTAATGTGTACATATATACTCTATGTCTATTTACCCTGAGGTTTGTAGAGTTTATTTATATATCTGTTTATGAATCCTCTGTGGCTGGCATGCTTTTGTGTATAAATATATAAGTATAAATATACTCTACACTTATTTGCTGATTATCTTTGATGTGTATTATCAAGCACTACATCAGTTTCATATGTAGATGTTTCTCTTAAACAAACAGCAGCCTATTTAGTTAAGACAAGTTTGCAACCCGATTTAAGACACCTTGGACAATAATTATGTTGAAGCACAAAAAAAAATACGGATATGATTTTTGTTCCTTGATTTTCACAGTGCGGCCCAGGCAGGTCGCTATCTGTCTATCTTTTGCCAATTCTGACACTACCTAACAGGTGTACAGGTTACAATGGAGTGAGATTTAATGCAGGTCACTGGCAAACATGATGATAAACTGACTTAATGACCACCTTGGCCTCTGCTTTAGGGATCCCCAGGACCCTTCAGACTTTCAGCCAGGACTACCCTTACAGGAGACCCTTTCTCTGACAGCCCTGGAAGTAGAAGGTGGAGATATGGAGTGGGTAGGACCGTGGGAAAGATGTGAAGGGTGTTAGGGAGGAAATAAACAGATATGCTTTGTTTGGGGACTTCCCTTTCAACACTCATATCCTGCTTTTTTTCAATCACATACTTTAGCTGGAAGACAGTTAACAAGATCATCAGACTAATCTTCCTCTGGGTTGAGTGGCCTAGAGCCTGTCCCCCTGGATGGGATCCCAGTTTGATAATATTCTGATGAATATCTCCATTAAAGTCACTGGCGATTTGACCATGTTGCTTAGTAAAGACCTCAACCCTGCAATGGGTAAGTCAAAAAAAAAAAAAGAAATGACATCATTTAAAATACACAATTAGCCATTGGTTGTTAAAATATCACCTTTTGAGGTTTTGCTCATTTTCCTAGTTTTATCCTACCATTCCTCCCAATATCTACCTTTAAAGACACCCCTTTATTGTTCCTAATACTCAGTTACTCATAAACTGTCGGTGGTATGGAAAGACTAAATGATAAAATGTTAACAGCCTTGACTCCCAAACCAGGAAACTGAACCTTCCCAGTGTGCCTTCCGCAGTGAACAGGAGTAGGTCTGTATTTGCTGTTAACCTCCCAGGAGAGAGGGCTGTTGTTGTACCCTGCAACAGGGATCTTGATCTTAAGATCACAATTCTTTATTTGCCTTTGTACATCAATACGTAGAACTTCTGAGTCAAACCATCCAGTCAGTAACATATAACCTCCAACAGGATTAGACAGCACAAAACAAGACAATGGCACTCACAAACATTAAAGTAGACAGACAGCTAGGTACTGTTGAGGTATGTATTTATGGAATAAATATATAATTAACAGAAGGAATAGTAAAGTGCAATGAGCAAAGTGACGCTCTGTCCAGTAAAAAGTGAACTCTCAAGATTCTTTCAGAAATAATCAGCAGAAATGCAATTCTTCTGACAATTTGACGTTACCAAAGACAAACTGAAGACTGTGAGTGATGACGGCTATGATGTCGCGCCTGCATTTGGCGACTGAAGGACCTGGTTCTGCTAGTTGAGCTCTGACCCTGCTATTGTAAGCCTTCGTTTCATGAAACTGCACTCCATGTAGAGCAAAATTAGCAACTTATGGCAGCGACTTGCAGTTTTGGCATCACCCGTGTGATGCGGGTCCAGATGTCGGTCCCCCACCCGCCACCAAAGCCCCTGACCTTCCCCCTCCTTCCTGCATGCTAAACCCTCTGCTTTTCTGGAAGGGAGCAGGCAGCCGGCTGCTGATTGGTCGCCTCGGTGCGTGGGCGTGCCAATTTCGAGTGGGGGTTGATCTCTGACAGAAACAGACCACACTGGGCCAAGGCGTGCTGAAGGTGTGGAGATTAATGTGGTGATGTAGGAAGGGCGAGAGAGACAGAGAGAGAGAGGGAGAGAGAAAGAGAGACGTGAAGCTGGGAGGAAAAGGATGAAGGTACAGAAAGATGTAGAAGATAAGAGAAAAGATAAAGAGAACTATCTGTAATAATGATTTCACATTTTAATGTTTATTGACTGCACAGCTGAATAGATGTAACTGATAAACATGAGGCGAGCTCAATGGAAATCTCTCAAATTGTGCTTAATGTCTGTTTTGACCTTATCGTACGCACCAACAACCTATCAGGGGTAACGGTTTGAAAACGACAGTGTTTCCACGTCCACGTCTTCCTCCGTCACGTGTGAGTAAAAGCGCCGCAGATTAGGAAGCCTGTGTGTATCAGCGTGCCTGTCAGCACGCGCTAATCGAGACGTCCTTCCCGCAAGCGCGACGCGGAGCCGCCGATCTGGCCTGGGCTGGCTGAGCAGCAGGCCGGACACCCGGCCAGGGCTCCAGTCCTCGGGAAGCGTGGAGCCGCGGCCGTCGGCGCGGCCCGTTTGGCTGCGGGGAGGGGAGCGAGCGGCCGAGTCACCGATCCGGCCCGGTCTTGGCTCAGCGGTGCGAGCCGCCCTACGGTTCATGCTCTGGCACGGACCTGAGCGCTCGCCCCCGCTCGGCCATCCCGTCCAGACGTCCCGCAGCCTCCAGCGGCGTTCCTGTTTATTTATGTTCCCGCAGCCGGCGCGGGCCGAAGGCAGCTCTGCTGCGCGTCAGCAGCCCCTGCCGTCGGGGGGGGGCAGCCTCCGGCGGCTGTGCCGTGTTTACCGAGCGCACCGTACGCCATCTCCTGACCTTCCCCTCCCGCTCTCCAAACCCCCCCGCCCCGATCCCACTGCGAGGTGGTCCGCGGTGCGTGCCCGCATCCCCTCACGCACGCACACACAGATGGGCCGTGTGCTCAGAGGCGCGCGCGTACGAGTCCGTCTCCCTGCCGAGCTTCCCCGGGGCACCGTGGTGTCAGTCACACCACACTGTGAGAAACGCTGCCCTTCCCTGTCACCGTCTGCGTTTCCCTCACAATATCAGCAACCAATTAAGGAGAGAAATTGTGTATTTTAATATCAAATGTGTCTTTGTAGTGAATATGGGTCACCACACTCAACATATTACCCCCACAAATAATTATGAAACTAAAAATGAGCCGTTCCACTCATCTTCTGAAAAACAGATTGACTGGTTAAACTGGTGGCTTTCCCAGTTCTCCTTGGGTTCATTTCAGGGTGTTCGGAGGGACCTCTGTACCCCCACCCCAGCACACGCATTCAGGCCAGATAAACCGGTGACCCTGCACACTTTACACATGGGGGAGGGAGGGGGGGGGGGCATCAAAGAGCCGAAAACCCCTCATGCGACCCTCACCGGAAGCGGGCAATGAAACGGGATAGAAGATGCAACTGCTTGTGCATGACAGCAGGCCGCCAGGAGAGTCACAGAGCCAGATGGAGACAATGTTTACGAAAATGGTGGGGGGCAAGGGAGGGGGGTAAAGTGCTGACCTTTAGCGTGGACAGTGCTGACCGCCGGGTCTCTGATTCCGCTGCTCCTCCCCTCCATGCGCTATGAGCGGATCACTATTCCCTGTGTTTGCTCTCTGTTGACATTTTATACGGGATATCAGACACTTATGTTCAGGCTGCAGTTTCAGGAGTCCTGAAGGTCATCCTATATACCAGCCCCTTTTTAAAAAGCCTCCACGTTCTCTCTCGCGGCGTACACAGTGCATACAAGAATGATGGCAAAGTGTGAGAGGGTGGCGTCGTGGAGGAATCGGGCTCTTCTTGTGAGACAAAAAAGCTGAGTGAGCGGGCAAATCGGAAGCGCTGTCAGGGGGCCCGAGAGACTCTGTAATCCACCCGTTTCGGCACCTAAAGAAAACATCCCTACTGTGGAAACCAAACTAGTGAAGCGACTGGAACGGAAACCAAACTCCAGTGCAGGAGAGCATCTGTCCAGTAAGTTTTCAATCCTACCTGGCTTCAGATGGCCCACACCTGTTCCTGGTATTTACCTGGGAACTGGTGTGGCTCATCAGAAGCCAGGCAGGATGGAAAACATATTGGACAGTAGCTCTCTGGGACCAGAGTTGGAGATACCTGGACTAGAAAGACACTTCATCCATGTCACAGATCTCTCGGGGATTGAATCGGAGGTTCCTAGCTTGGTATTCTCTCCACAAGCCATGCCGGAAAGAGCAGCGGGGAGACCTGTCACAAGCCAGGTCTGACCACCAAAACTATTATTATAGGTAAACAAAGCAGCCCAGTTAAGCTTAATGGAAATAGCCTGGCGTTGGAATTCCATTAAAATTCACAAAAGGAGCCAGTCCTTGATAAGCAGGCAGCCACATACACTGCCAGGTCTCCCCTTAAAAAGGGAACTGGGAATGCCACTCCGGCTGTGCCAACGCCTCCCTCCATCGCTTCCTGACACGCACATGAAAAAAGCGTGACCCTGTACGTAAAACAATCTAACAGTGGGCCGTGATTACGAAGTGACTGTGGCCCGTTTCCTATTAATAACCGCAGGGTCCTTGGGTGAGACGTACTGTCAGGGCCAGCAAACATCCGTCAGCGTCTCCTGTCAAACGATCTGACAGGCAAAGATCTCCGCTCTATCTGTCCGATGCCACCACTGTCTTACTGGGCTCGGAGCTCATAACCAGGCTGAGGGCAAGTCGCCATGCTTCCATTTCAGATGTGTCTGGTCTACTCCCTATGCTCTAACTCATTAATAACTATTGATTCTTTTAGGAAAGCTTTTACACACATAAAACTACTCAACTTTTTAAGCTCTTTAAGTACAGCATGTAGCGCTGGTAGGGTAACACGAGAACTTTCGATGTACGTGGTTCCGTCACAACAGACTTCTACCAAGATCCATCAGAGGTCATAATTTTAGCGCGCTAGAATGAAGAGAGAACCCTTCCACCTTGTCAGTTGTCCAGAATTCCGCAGCACATTTTTGACTCTACCCACAGCCTGACTTTCTCGCATGTGCCTTATGTATTCTGTCACCGAGAAGGGCCTGGAGGTCAGCCAATACTCTCATACGACACACGCGGATCTTGACAGAGCCCCTGTTGGGCTTGTTGGGTTTTACCCCACACAGCTTCACGAAATCAAAGGCATCTTCAAGCTCAAAATACTTCAAGCCCTCTCTGGATCATACATCAGAAATCAAGAACAGGGAGTCTTGTCGACATGGTGGACAACAGGGGCAGAGTCAAAAATAAAAGATTAGCCACTGCGGGCAGCATCGGCATCAATCTGCGGTATGAATCTACAATCTCGTCATCAGACTGTATCGCAGGGGGCCATCTCCAGTTAACGCTCCTGCGTTGTGGGTCATGGAGACTGTCCACTGGAATAAAAGTTCGGCATTGCAGCCGTAGGAGACGAGGGCCAGTTGCAGGTTCAACTCCCAGAAGGAGCCCTGCAGTACCCTTGAGTTTCTTTTTAACCCGAATCACTCCAGTAAAACACCCAGGATGGGATAAACTGTAGGATGTTTGAGTATAAGTGCCAGCTAAGCCACTATAGGTGAAAGTAAACAGACATTGTTAAATACATCGGTATGTAGAAAGATCCTCCAGAGAGCCCACCACCACACACACACACATGCACACACACACAGAGAAAGGACATGCAAGGAAATAATTGCTTAGCATTTATCTGAGTCACTTACAGATGCTCATTGACTAAGTTTGACCTTCCTCTTCATCTTTAACTCCTCTCAGATCTATGTTAGGAGGTTTAATGTTACCACAAAGGCAATGGAGAGTGTTGAGGAAAGACAATCTCTTTGTGGAAATAAGTAAGAGGCCTTTTCAAGGCAGTCTTCTCCGTAATTGAAGGATCAAAGAAGTGCTATATCTCATGCGCAGAAGATGGGCCGGGCATCTCAGCAGAGACTGGCAGGGGAGTGCAGTGGATCGCCGGTGAGACTTGCAACGGAGATGTGACAACTGGGGAAAGGGGTGCAGTAACGTGAGTGGGCACAGGTCGCTCTGTGTCAGGTTCTGCTGAGTCAAGCAGGACGGGTGAAGGTGACTCTCCCCATGCCTGCTCCTAGTCCGCATCTAGATATCGATCTCCTTTTTCCACTCCGAAA
This sequence comes from Brevimyrus niger, assembly GCA_015164015.2. Classification (NCBI taxonomy): domain Eukaryota; kingdom Metazoa; phylum Chordata; class Actinopteri; order Osteoglossiformes; family Mormyridae; genus Brevimyrus; species Brevimyrus niger. Next base: position 23,398,363 of record JAABNY020000129.1, on the reverse strand, counting down.
GACTTCATAATCATATTCACAGGGTTGATTTTTCAAATTATCACAAAGTGATGTTTATACTTCATTCCATTGCTATGGATATGACCATCATCAAGACACGGGGCATAGGGTCTAAGAAAAATGAAGGTCAGCCTGATGAGGTGACGGGTACTGAACCAACCCATGTAAGTCGCCGAGGTCCCCACAGTCACCGCTGCAGCATCTTAGTGTGAATTAAGAAAAGTACTGATGCGATATCACGCTGAATCGGTGAGGACACGACCATGGGCGTCGTTAGGTCAGATCACTCGGGGCTGTATCCGCAAGTATTTTAAGCACAGTCCAGAGTATTTTAGCCCTGATGCCAATTATCCTCCTTCAAAAAAAAGAAAAGTCAAGCTCCCGGTAAACTTGACTTAACCCCTGATCTTTTCAATAGCTAGGAACCACCCTGGACGCAACTAACCCTAATCCTGACCCTAAACACAACTGGTTGTGAGTGCAAGATCCATTTCAACAAATTACCCTTTTTAAAATATGGTGTATACCTGAGAAATTACTGTAGGAGTGGTGGAGGTAACTAAACGTAGGGAACGGCGCTAATGAGGTGTGGATCGTTAGACAGACCCACCACCTCCAGAAAACGCGATGTCTCTCAGACTTAATTAAAGATTCATAGCACCACCATAACCTTGACTCTCCCAGCCCACAGCAAAGCACAGTGTGAAACCAGGGTCAGAACATCCGTCATTTCAAAACGAGCTCCTTCACATGAAGAAGGACACGCCCGGCGTGTAAGATCCTAACGGAAACATGCGTACTACTCATACGCGCACATGTGCACGAACGTATAGCTCCGCGCATCTCTGAAGTGACACACATGACACACATCTTATGTCTCACCACAAAGGAAAAACTGTTTTTTTAAGCATTAAAATGAACAGTCAAGCAAACCCAAACTCTTTCTGAGGCTTACACTAAATTTAGATATGAAAACAAACGATATAAATTCTTATATAACACCTGTCATAATGAAAAAAGACATATTTATTGTAGTGAAGGAATTAAATCCTACTTCAAAACTTAAAGGTATCTGGTTTAAAATAAACGTATTGTTAAATTCGTATTTTTGACAGTCATAATTATAGAAAGTCATTAAATCACAAACAGGTTTGGTTCAAAATATACTATTTATATTCCGGATACAATTTCATGGTTTCAGGTTTATGTTAGTTTTGGAAACACTCAACTCAAATCTACCAAACCAATTAACCTTCATATCACAATGTAAAGTTTGCAAAAAGTCAGAATAAACCCACTTTACACCCACCTCCTTGTCCCCCACCCCACACATACGAACAACGCACATTTCCAAAGCTAAAATTTGCGGAACATACTGACCTGTATTGGCGCTGACAAACACACATTCTTTTCAAGCAATTTATACGCTCCAAAAAAAGGCGTTTTAACACGTCTATATACATTGACCCAGGCTAAACTGTACCTGCCCCCCAAAGAGTCACTTAATTAAATTATAGGTTGATGAAATTAATTGCTACTTTTGAAAAGTAAGCAATCGTTAAATATACTATGCTAGTTTATTGCTTTCTGAAACGCATAAATAAAATAATGCAAATATTAGCAAACGTTCGTAATCCGAGGCAAGCAGCGACGCACACGGTAGACGGTGTGTTTAGGCGCTGTATGGTAGGGACGCTGTACAGCTGAGCGGGGGACCAGCGATGATCTGAGAGAAAAAAAAGTGGGGAGGACGACAAATCTGCCAGCGGGTGTGTTGTGTGTTCTTCAGTTTAGAAGATGTTCAAAATGCAGGGCACACAGGAGGCGGCGCGCATGGAGTGATGCACGCACGCACACACACACACACACACACACACACACACACACACTGTAAAATACACATGAATACACACACCTACATAAACACACCTACTGTAATAAACACACATATACAGTAAGAGAGACGTCTACGGGCCTATATAGTGTATGCATGTGTACGCGCCACATCGATATGAAATATGGAATAACAGCAGGGAAGATTATAAATGAGCAGATGAATCAGTCGGTGTTTATGCATAGGACTTACCCTCATAATTTCGGCTTTCGTCTGCGGCGGAGGGTCTTCGCTGAATTTTTATGTCTCTCTTTGCAATTCAGCGCGGATACGCTCGGATACCGGTATTTTGCCCAGTGTATCACTGCCGTACCGGTCTGAACCCAAAACGCGACGACGGTACGGATTTAGCAGGAAGACGCGGGCGCGGAATCGCCGCTGCCTCCAAAGCCCGGGGTAGCCGTGCCTTCCAGCGCTTAAAATGGGCACATGTATAAATCGCGTTGCAATCTGCACCGTACAATAATCCCGGGAATAGGAAGAAGGGAAGGATGCCGAGACTAAAGAGCGACAAGGGGAGGGGGTACGAGGGAAAGGGAATAAAAAGAAAAGGAGAACCGCCCCCAGACTGAACGGATTGGGCTGGGTGCCACTTCGGCACCAGGACTGTGTTCAGAGAACCGCGTTCATGTGAAATTTCTGCTGGACTTGACGAAATTGTTCGGTTGGACGGAAGACGCATTTCACAGAGAAATGCAGCTGAGTCGACTAAACTGCTTTGGACTGAAGTGGACGCCTGACGGTGCGTTACTGCCGAGACAGGTGCGGACGGACCGACGGGACGGGACAGTGATGGCGTGGGTTTAGTTCATATTTAGTGTTTTTTCAACCGTGCCCTATGTGTGAGTTGCTAACAGGACTATGACAGCACTGCTCCCCCCTTTCTCCAAGGTTGACAGAGAGGATCTCAACCTGAATTGCTATGTTTGAAATACTAATTTCAACACGACCTGGACAAATGGTTATGGAAGACAGCGGGAGTTTAATGTAGTTTGTATAGTTTGTGTACGCAGAGTAAATAAACCGTTATAAAATAGCAGGGCAGCGCTGATGTCTGGGTGGAGCGGATAAGGAGACACACCTCTTGTTCCTCACCACGCCGGACAGCTGGTGGCTCAAGGGCGGCTCCGCGGATAATTTGCAATATTTCTAATTAGTATTCAGACCTCTTCTGCGTCGGCCATTTGGCATCCCGTACAAGTGTTTACTCCAGTGATGACACTGTAAGACTACCTCTTTTAATACAAAGATGAAATATAAGTCGCATTTAAAAAGCAACAAAATTGCAAGTTGACAAGGATTTTAGTGTCGTGGTCTTGCGGTGTGGGACCATTTTGTTCGATTAAGGTTTGTAACGCGGTGGACGTAACGGCATTGCTTGGGTCAGACATGACAAATTAACAGCAGGAAATACAAAAGTGGGGAGGGTGTGCACTGTATAGGACACAGTTCAAGCAGAGTTCCACTTTATAACTCATCCATAGCCCGGGGATTTTGAGCACTGCCAAGAGCAGGAAAAAATGTATACTCACTGTTTTGAGTGGAGTGGTGATGCACTGAGAGGGATTGTTGGGTGGGTGGAGTCTAGGAAAAGATGCATTCCACCAAGGTGAGGAAGTTGGTTTGGTTATTGACCTTAGGTTATTTCAACTGGAAAAAGAAAATGGAGTGAATAGAGTACCAAACTAAAATGGTATAGTAGATGGGTATTTATGATTTATTAGGTTTGATTTAAGTACTAGGAAGAATCTTGCTACGTTACTTACATTTACCCTTAAACGTCACCATGAAATAGCAGCTGCATAATTATGGTCAACTTATTTACCCTGATTCGATTGCAACCCAGATTCAATGATTTTGTGGCATGACGTATTTCTGTAAAATATGCGTAAGTGCTCTTTCCATAATCTGAAATACGTACCCTGTTCTGTTTTGCATTTAACTGCACCGAAATGGAGCTTCGAGAAAAAACTCTGATTTGATAAGAAAGTGGACAAATCGAATTGCACTGGTGCATTGCAGCTGCAGATTTTGGTGTGGTAGTTAATTTGATTGCAAATAAACAGGAAATGGTCCATCATTTTGCATCATTTCAGATATCAGAGAAATGAAAAAATGACCAAATTCTAAATACGCATATTGCCCCTGTATCAACCTTTCAAAGGGCTTATGCATTTACGCTGACGTTGCTGTTTCTCTGTGACTTCATGCGATGTAATTCGAATGGGATTTTCGCCGACTGTATGCTGGGAGATGTATTCTCCTAAGTATCGCATCTCGAACATGAATGGACGGCGCCACCGCTGAGGACTACGTGTCCCAGAAGCCTGCAGCACCGGTACTTTCGCAGAGCTTTCGTAAACATGGCGTCGGAGTCTGGAGAGAAACACGGTGATGGTATTGACCAAGGTATAGTCGATTCTCGTTGTCAGCAGGATGGAGAGGACAAAAAACCGGCACCCATCTCTTTTGGGTTCAGCAAGACGTCCAGCAAGTTTAAAACCAGCTCGAATCTTAACGAATCTGAGAGAGAGGAGCGGGATTACTTGACTGGGGTTGAGGAGAAAGAGCTAAAGAGGTAATAACCGCTACAATATTATATTAAACATAAATCCAGCTAATATATAGTGTAGGCGTTCAGAATCATTGATAGTAAAAGCCACAAGTAGTACGTTTAAAGACCTGGGCATTTATTTTATGGCTGCTTGGCAGTGCGGTAAACCAGCCTTTCTGGCTGAGGTTTCCGAGTATTCTCTTATGAAAACGTCCTGAGTCGTTGTGTAGTAAGCGATAAAGTCTAACTGAACGGCCATATACGTAAACATGAAACAAATTTTTACTGTAAAAAATAAAAAACGTCAGCTCTTCAGCTAAGGAAACATACTTACAATTTTACTACGCTAGTCGTGTTTAACGACGTTTTTGCGTCATGGCACCAAATATGGTGTATGACATTGTCCAAGGATATACATGAAGTTCTGGCGGCATGACCATTCACGCAAATGTTCCCTAAGATGGAAAAGCGACCATGAGAATCTGGGTTATGTCTGAAAGTAAAACTATGAGTAAATGGAATTTTTGGGCACGCAGTGTAATTAGTGGCTGGGTCTTTTCCTTATTCCGTTGCACCCAGAGCCGGAGTCGCTTTGGTTCAGTGTTTTGTATATCCCATAATCACACTATTTTGTAGTCTGTAATTGCGATGCAGGAATGAGGCTCCGTCACTTTTCTGTCGAACAGCTCTTTCGTATTTGAGATTATTAGGCAGTTTACAAATGGACAAAAGGTCCTTTCATAAAATCTTAACTGTCCCGTTTACTTGACAGTGGACATCTGCGTAATCATGTAGTTGCAGTAAGGTGTCTTGCGCGAATGACAATCATTTGTATAAAATGGAACAAGCTGTTAGTTAAGATCTGCTGTTACTTGATGATGTCTGTCACTCTGTACTGCGCAGCACCAAGCCCGTGGAGCAGAAAAAGGAGCTGGTTATTCCCCTCATCGTTAAGAATCGCTGGGTCAGGCAGGAGGAGCCCAAAAAGGAGCCATCGGGGAGTAAAGACTGTCCTCCAAGCCAGGAGCAGGACTCCGTAGAATCCCAAGCCGTCAAAGAACTTGTGGAAGGTTAGCGTTGTTCATTCCTTCTGTCAGGTCTTGATTAGATATGAATTAAGTACTAATCTGACCTTAAAAATCCAAAAATCTTAATCAAGTTACTATTATGAAAAGAGGAAAAACAAATGATCTCTCTGTGAACAAGCACATGCATATATTTCCTATTTTCCCTCTCACCCTGGTCATGTGATTAGGTGTCCGCCCTATTGGGTACTTACCGAGCATGACCTTGATTAATATATTTGTACATATAATACAGGCTATCACATTTTCAGTGTCTGTGAGAGCATTTCCAGTGCTTAATATAAACAGAAAATGTTAAAAAATTGAGTTCACAGATGTTCAGTTTTGATGATATTTTACGAAAAAGGCTCAAAGGAAAATGAGGCCGTTTTTAATCATGGCTGAGTCTAGCAGGTCTTTGAAATGATGGCGATGTTTCCACTGCTCTCCTTTACAGAGTCCCGGAGGCAGCTGGATCAGTGGAAGAATGGCACCCAGGAGGTCCTTGACCTCACCATCCCCTTGCTGATGCAGAATCAAGTACCCCAGGGGTTCGAGGATGGGGACAGGGTGAGGGTCGACTTGCGGCCCGAGTCGGTAAGTCTGGTGCAGATTAACTTAAAAGACTGCCGACCTCCTCAGGTGCCATCAGCAGGGATGCTGCTGACCTCCATCCCATTCCACCAGTCAGTCCGAGTTGAGGTGAACTGGAAGGAAAGAAATCACTGCCAGTGGCCTCCTGTACGTGTGCAGCTCAGGCTGCACTGTTCTGCTTTGCTGGGAGCATTTGGGTTCATGGGTCGATTCCTCACACCTAATAAGTTAACCAGAATTGACCGTGTGCTAATTCCCGAAATAGCTTTGTCAGCTAATTTTCCCACTCCGCCCCCCACTGTGGGGAACGCGGATGTACGGGACAAGTCTCCCATCACCCCCTGTCTTCATTATGTGGCCCCAACAGCTTTTAAATCTCCCCTTCCTCTTGGGATGGGGGCTTAATTTCTGCTATGACTTCAGAAGATGGGCGGACTGCATCTTCAGCTTATTACTCAGCTGTCAGAAGCAATGATGCAACATTAAATTACATCATTAATCAGCATTAAGTCATTAACCTTAAATCATACTGCTTCTGGTCTGCTGTCATCTGTTAATTTTCTGTTATAAAAGTTCCTTCCAAAATCTGACTTTTGCCATTAAAGTTCTGAAGCACCCAGGGAATCTGTTTTGCTCTTTAGACAAAAGACCCTCCTTTCTGAATTTTCTGCAATCTCTCTGAGGTCGCCTGTCTTTCTTCTGAATTGTCCTCAGAGAATTTGAATGTCTGTGGTGGTTTTCGTTCAGTTCCCAACGATTTGAATTTCTGCTTGTCTTCTGTCAGTTTATGAGTCATTGTTAAAACATTCCAACGTTGCAAAACACTTGTTAAAAAATGGGCTTTTAGTCTATTTAAAACACCTGGGTGTCTTGCGCCATTTCTGTGGCAAAGCCTTATTTAAAAAAAAAAACAAAAAAAACAAGTCTGTCCGAACTAACATGTAAAAAAACACAAACAAATGTTGGTGAAATGTTTGAAACCGCCAGCTATGCACATTTAAATTTGATTGTATTATAAATTTATAAATGCTATTTAGTGGTAATAGGCCCAGGAAAACAAGTTTTGCTTGCAGGCACTTTGTTGCATTTCCAGGGGGTGTAACAGGGTGTGTCTGACCATTTGCATGGGGGCTGTCAGTCCACAGATGCCGACTATGAGAGTGTGCCAGTCGAGGCATATGGCCTGGCCATGTTGAAGGGCATGGGCTGGAAGGAGGATGAGGGAATCGGCAGGACTTTCAAACAGTAAGTCAGCCACCCCCCCCCCACCCCCCCCCCCCCCCACCCCCGCACCCACACGACCCCCCGCCTCCCTGCAGCCCCCCCTTGTCCCCCCCTCCCCC
>JAABNY020000129.1:23348901-23376887 GCA_015164015.2 Brevimyrus niger | reverse complement strand
CCATTGTATGATATCAGTGTTGCTTTTGGTTCCTCAGTCTCCCCATCTCCTGTGCCTATGTCTCCTTGTCCTGTCTCACTGTCCCATTGTATGATATCAGTGTTGCTTTTGGTTTCTCAGTGTCCCCATCTCCTGTGCCTATGTCTCCTTGTCCTGTCTCACTGTCCCATTGTATGATATCAGTGTTGCTTTTGGTTTCTCAGTGTCCCCATCTCCTGTGCCTATGTCTTCCTGTCCTGTCTCACTGTCCCACTGTCCATTCTCCTCTAAGACCAACTTCCTCCATCGCTGTGAGACCATAGTTGTGAATCTTGCTAGCATCAGCTCAGTTTTTGTGTACAAAAAATTAAAAAAAATGTCCCCCTCCATATCCCAATAATTTTGACTTCACTGTATGACTTACACATGAACTTCACACAACTACATGTATGTAACTCCCCCCCCCCCCCCTGTTGTCTCACCAGTGGTCTTGATCCATGCTGCAACACGTCTGCGGAGCCTGAAGAACAAGTTAGAGAAAAAGCTGGAGAGCATCGGGCTGAAGAGGACTCCTATGGGTATGCTGCTGGAAGCCCTGGGACAGGAGCAGGAGGCGGGGTCATAAGACGCAGCGGTGCTTCAGGGGACCAGGGGGAGCAGGGGGAGCAGCTGGAGTCGGCTGTAGATCCCTCGTCATACAGTTCGGTGCCGTAAGGAAAAGACTGAGTGCTGTGCTCACCCCTCTGGGGCGCTCTCCTGGCATGTCATTTTCTGATGCTAAATCGCTTCGATTGCTCCAATATTCCAGGTTTTATTAATCATTCCTTCACTCATGGGGCCAGCGTGACACTTTAAAGCACTTAAGCATATTGGGAAAACTTTATTTATTGAAGTCAAACTGGAACTATTCAGAGAGGAATTTAACTTAGGGACTGTCCTTTGTATGTCTATTCAAAGTAAAAAATTGCATAGGTATTGGTGTTATAGGCAATATTGTCTTTAGTATTAATGAATATGCACATACTTTGATCAGAGAACATTTTCCATAACACCATAAGGACAGTTCATGTATATGAAAATGTAATGAAATCATGTCTGACATACAGCTAATTGTCTTGTGGTTATTAAGAAGAAACTCAGATTATTGACAGACATACAAAAATCTATCTGATATTTCTCCTGTTTGAACACCATTAGTGTAAAGTCTTTAAATAGAATATCAATGCTAATTGAGGTCCTCGTCGCTTTCTTTGTGAAAGACAATAATGGCCTGAGAAAATGTGATTCATTCTGATCACGAATCAGAAGATCCATGGGTCTTCGCCTGGGCCATCTGTTGAACTTCAAAGTTTGGCCACCTGGTAAACATGTGCCTTTAGCTTTTAGCCTGAATCTCAGATTACATATTACTAAGAAGTGTGAGATTCAGAAATTTCAAAATGAGGGTATTTAGTAGTATTGTCATACCTTACTGCACCCATAGAGTTCCTTCATAGAAGCTCTTGAACAGAATTAGGTTAGATTATTATAGTTTACGAGGCAGGAAATGCCTGCACATTTAAAACATCTTATCGTGGGCTGTGAGACCCTGATAGCTAATTTAGTCTTTATGTCTGCATGGTAATGAACAATGTTTCTGTCTTTCTCGGTATCTTAGAAAACATAAGTGTCTGTTTGAAATGCTTGTCATGTATTATATCCCAAGCCATCATTTCAGACCCGTGAAGCCAAACTGTATTTTTCCTGCAGAAGCATAAGGACGCGTGTAAACGTGTGCATAAACAGCAACTTCCTGTGCCTCGTGCTTTCTGAACCAGCTTTTTGAAACGTTTTTTATATGTGTGTGTGTGTGTGTGTGTGTGTGTGTATATGTATATATAAACATACACACACAAACAGTTTTAAAGCTCATTCAGCGGGAAAGGTCACAAGTATCTTTAATAAACACTAAATGTGGCGGGCTTAGTGAAAAACACTCATGTTCTCTGGATGCTCATTAGCTAACTGACCACGAAATTAAAAAAAAAAATGGCTTCTGTATATGTACACATTTTACATACTTTACATGTAAAAAAATGTATATATTTCCATAAATAGCCTTTTGAAACAGGAAGGTTTGCATAAAATCATACTGTTGTGTAACTGTGCGCTTACACCAGGCCAAGACAAAAGTATTTCATCTTCTGAAGTCTGGAGCTCCTCAGCTGCAGGCTGTACTGTGGTACCCTGTAATGATTTACTGCACCACTGGCCCCTTTCAGTCCGTCCGATAGTATGACTCCGTTTCTTTTCATTAGCTGTATTTGTTTACCTTTGCTGGAATCCAGTTGATCCTCTTAGATTCTCATCATTGGGTGTCTGTTGATGTAACTGTGCTGTGCTCAGAACAATTCTGAATGAAGAACTAAGGCAAGGCCCGGTACGGTTAGTCTGGAGTGCCACGGGTCCTGTTGTACTTTTTGCCATGAAGAAGCTGTTTGAAGCTTCAGTGCTTGAAATGGGGAAAACAGGTGCCAATTCTCCCCTTGTTATTCAGTAACAGGTATCGGTACTCCCTTTGTTATTCAGTACCAGGTGCAGGTACTCCCTTTGTTATTCAGTACCAGGTGCTGGTACTCCCCTTGTTATTCAGTAACAGGTATCGGTACTCCCTTTGTTATTCAGTACCAGGTGCTGGTACTCCCCTTGTTATTCAGTACCAGGTGCCGATACTCCTCTTGTTAATCAGTACCATTCATTACCCAATTCAAGCACTGTAAAGAATGATCGTTACCAAGTCATTTTTCAGTGGCGTCTGCTGTAAAAAGTCGATATCTTGATTGGTCGATATGCTGTCATCAGTGCCAGTTCTCCTCTGTGTTTGAGTGTGCAGGTGACTTTTTATTTGGGCGTTGAATTCATTCTGTAAGGTGTGCTGAAGTTTAAGGACCTACTTAATAAACTGTCAGCCCTGGAAGAACAGTCTCTGCGTGTACTTCAGCATTTTAAATGCAATCCTGTACTAAGGATCTATGGGGTGTCACATTTTCATTGACATGAAAATTAGTTGGGTGATTGTGGTGCATAAGTTATATTTAATTTCCAGTTAAAAAAGATTCCCACCCCTTAAGAAAGATGGAAAAATTAAGTATGTAGACAGACATTCTTGTTTTTAACACGGAACTAATCTGAGCTCCGTGACTGTTTACAAACGATTGAGAAAGCTCTCAAAAGTTTATAAAACATTAGGTAAAAGTGAAAATTTCCATTAAAAAAAAATCCATAATTTTACTTTTAACATTTAATATTGATTGTTAATCTCTGGATAAATAATTACCTAATCTTTTTGGCGCTATATGGTAATTATTACTTTATCTGTTTACTTACATAGAGAGCTGCATATTGCTTCACATTAGCACAGCAACAAAACGTGTCCTCTACATTTAACCCGTATTTAACATAACAGGGGACAAATAATTCAGCGCCCGAGTAGTAGTGTTTTGCTTAGGATACCTCAGTGGTACTTGGCTGGTCGGAGATTCAAACCAGCCATCTTTCAATTACAAGTGCGATTCCCTAACCATTAAGACACCACTGCCCATATTGCTGCATATGTTCTCTGGAGCAAAAGGTTATTTTGGTAAAGCAAACGCGCTGAATCCTAATCATTAGTGTCAGTGCAAATAAGAACACAAACACCTTACCCTAAGACACCCTCGCCTGGTTAGAACACGCGTCTCTAATCCCGCTTATTACTGTTGAGGCTGGGGGCTGAAGAAGGTGTTTTAGCTCGCAGGTGCCGCGAACGACTTCTCCTCTCTTGATGTTCAGCTACCTTTTTGGTAGATTTTAATTCAACATGCTACTTCGTTAATTGATTACACTTTTAATTAGTAAGCATGTAGTCCAGGTTTAAGACTATACAACAGTATAATTATATAGTATATATTTCACTTTTCTTTTTCCCTAAACAGAACTAATTTCGGATATTGCTGTTCTCTGTTGATAATTCAATACTGAAACAATGGCGGGTGAATGACATACGGCGCAAAGTTGAATCTATACAGAATAAGGACATGAACGTCGAAGGCAAAAGTAAGTATTTGTATCTTATGTCCTCATGCAATTTTATTATATTTTCATGAAAACATTGTTATCTAGGTCCTACTTATTGCTCATTGTAATGTTCATTTTAAAATAGCTCAAGAACCCAAAGATGTTTGGCTAAACCGTTTACTCTAAACCTAAAACAGCCACTTAAATATAACAATTTGTGCAATTATTACTAACCAGCTTTAACCAGTATTGTTGGTATAGCATACATTCTTGTTAATAAACTAGGTAGTTCCAGGTTCTCGGTGCATTGCTTGTACGGTTTAAAAGTAGGTGTTTTCAGAATATCTACATTCTAGCAAAAGGCAGCTGTCAAAGTTTAGCTGAGAACCAGAGATCACAGTACTTTCAGTTATTGATGTTATTCTATACAACAAGTACAAAGTGTTGAGTCTTCGGGGGATGGGTGAGCTCACGGATGCTAACTAATCAGTTTCGCTGTCTCCTAGCCTGGTCGTCTTAACCAAAGAAGTAGGTCACACCTGTCCACTACAACATGACACTGTTAACCTGCCTTCCCTGCCCCCTCGTGCTGAACTTATCTCGCTAATGCTAACTATTTCACTTTTTTATTTGCCATTTGCTGGCATTTACTTTTTGATTTTACTATTGGCTTGGCCGTTGATGTATGCGAAATTTCCACCGGAAGTCTACTGCAGCAGTGTATTGCTTAAAACAGACAATAGTAAAAGACGCCAATTTGATTAAAGTATAGGCAATCTATACAGTGTATCTGGTTTATACGGACAGGTAAGATAAATTATGCACAATGTTATACTAGATAAGTGGTTGGAAGATGAAAGGATGAGAACGATTCCAGTTAAAGTGAGCAAACAATATTGATGGATGTGTTATGGTGAAAGGAAACTTTGTATCTATAACAGTTTTACTACAAACAAAATAGTTCACATTTGATATTATTATCAATACATCTGTAAACATATAGTGTATTTTTTTTTCCAACGGCCAACTGCAGTTCATGTTCCATGTGAATACCGTATACGTATTGGGCTCCACACTGAGTGAATTAATGTGTTATAAACAGTAGAAAACTGTGTGGAGAGCTGTTCTTTTAAACAACGTATTCACACATAGATGTGGAACATGGTCATAAATGAGTAAAACTGTGAACATGGCAACACAGTGAAACAACTGGGTAGCGTTTTCCAGATGCTTCCTTTGGGAGGTGATTTGGGGTTGGGGAACTGAGATGCCAGACAGGCCTCCTTCTGACTGCATATCTCACATCTATGTGAAACATTTGTGTAGATTAAAGTGGTGATGTGTTGCAGATTATATGTGCTCATGACGTGCTACCTTTTTTTATTTCCATATATTTTCTGAAACCGCTTATCCTATACAGGATCATGGGGGTCTGGAGCCTATGGGCACAAGGCAGGGATAAACCCTAGATGGGGTGCCAATCGCAGGGGACACTCATACATGCAACTTCAGTTAACTCTGGGCAGAAACTGGAGTATCCAGAGGGAACCCCACAATGACACAGGGAGAACATGCAAACTCCACACACCCGGAACCCTGGCGGAGACTCAAACCCTGGTCCCAGAAGTGTGACGCTTATCACCATGCCATTTCGCTCTCGTTTTTATCTATACAATCTAATTATGGTGGGAGTCTTAACAGAAAAATATTGGGTACAATTTGGAGGCTCACCTGCAACTGCTGCAACTTGTGTAGGCAGACTCTAGCTGTGAATTTGGAAAGGGGGAGAGGGGAATGGTCCAATTTTGCCCCACGTAACTGAGATGAAACCAGAGGTGACAGTGGATCTGTTCAGCTCGTACAAAAGGTCATTCGACGCTGCTCTCTGTGTGGCCCAGCAGCTGAGCCGGGAGGGGCTCCCTGGCAGACAGCCATCGAGATGAACGGCGGGATTCCCCGGTCAGACACCCTCAACTCCACCAGCTCCACCTCCACCCAACGCAAGAAGCGGGAACACGCCAAGAAGCCGGTGCAATGCACCACCACGGTGATCCGAGCCCCGCGGGTCCTCTTCTGCCTCCGGCTCGGAAACCCCATCCGCATGGCAGCCATCGCCATTGTGGAGTGGAAGTATCCCCCCCCTCTCCCTTCCCTAGGCTGCCACACACGTTAAGGCCTCCACTGGTTCTCCCATTCTTCAGATTAGTGAAGCCTTCTTCAGCACAGAGGCGGTCCAGCCAATAGCAGTGACATTATGTTTAGATTTGTGGGTATATTACTACAGATTTCTAATGTAACAGACTTGGGTTCAGTAGATTTTTCAGCTTTATTAATGAGTTTCCCCATTTTCACTAGCACCCATCTATCTCTGAATCAGAACAAACGGTCCTCCTTTAAAGGGGAGTTCTAGCCAAAAGCGTTAATAGGTTCTTTCTGCTCAGGACCAACCCCCATTTTCCATCTAAGTGATCTAGAAGATATAATGCAGATGTTGCTGCTACATTAGCAGGGTGATTGAAGGACACCCCCTCACTGTAATGCTGGTGGCCTTGCTTTAATTCATTACACACTACCTTGCAAGGGCATTTTGCTTTTGCGTGGAATGTTCTGGGCCTTAACGTCATCTCCTCAGACCATTTGACATATTCATTCTGCTGGCCATCTTCGCCAACTGTGTGGCTCTCGGGGTCGCCAAGCCTTTCCCAGAGGACGACTCCAACCCCACAAACCATGCCCTGGTGAGTGACACACGGGGTGCACCATCAGAAGTGCTGAAGTGACCCATCAGGTGACACAAGGTCACATGACTCCTGCACAGTACCAATCCAAGCCTTGCTGGCAAATCAGCTGTCAGTGTTCCGTGCTGGAAGAACTGATTTCACGGTTCTTTTTAAATATGGAGGCTTTGTACTCGTCACTTACTGTTGTTAAAATGTTACTGTTAAAATAGGGGTGATTTGTAATATTAATGCATTACATTTTGATATTTTGTTATATTACACATATTTAGGTAATTTATAACAAATATATAAATAAATATCCGAAGTAATAATAATAGCTGTAATATGTGTAAGATTATGTCATGTAGGTTATACCCTGGGATTTAACTTTATTCCGATAGTATGTGTGGACCCTTCTGCTGCTAGTGATTGACTTGTAAAAGCCCTTTATTGGATTATAAAGTAGTGAAATGTGGTGTCAGGGATAGGGACAGTAAGACCAAATGACCCCCTGGGAGGATTACTAGTTCAGATTTACAGATTGTAAGATACTGGGTTTCCAGTGACCACAGAAACCAAAGTTTAATTTGTCTTACTGTTAAGTTTGGTCTTTTATTCTGCAGGGAGTGATTTTTTTTTTACATAAGGTCCCTGCTCCGGAAGAATATTTCTTTCAGTGGTCATTCATTGGCTCATCAACCACTGGAATAAAACAGCCGGTAACTGTAATGTGCTTGTTCTCAGTGCATTTTAAAATAATGTTTTCTGCCTTGTCTAATATTGGCATCACTTCTGATGAAAGTGTGCTTTAATTGTACAGTAAAGTGTCCCTTCATTTAAACTGGAAGTAAAAGACAAGTCTCATGCAGGCTCCTTAGCATAGTGCTACTCTTACCCCAGGGTTAAAACCTGTCGACATAGCATTAGCCGGTTACGGGCAATGTCATTAGGGCTGATTCATGATCACTGGACAAATCCTCGTAAGTCAAATCAGTTGTTTGGTCTGTCTAGAACCATTGTTTTAACTTCCTTGTACCCCTTGATTCTTGGGATAAACTGCAGGTCCATTGTGAGTCAGTACTCATTGGTATTATCCTGAATCATTATATTGTAGTGCTTATAGAAGATGGATGGATCGTGTCTGCTATGTGGCCAACATGTCCGATTTTGTTTTGGTAGGAGCGAGTGGAGTATGCGTTCATGGTTATCTTCACCATTGAGACCTTCATGAAAATCCTGGCGTATGGTTTGATTCTGCACCCCAACGCCTACATTCGCAGTGGCTGGAATTTGCTGGACTTCATCATTGTCGTCGTCGGGTTGGTCCATGCCCTCCTCTCCCGCCTCCTGGCTTTTTCTTGCGCCACGTCATCGTTCTTTATCAATACTTCTTGTCCCTTTTTACCTTTTCGTGACGACTGATTGCGGCACGATCATACCCCAGCCTGTTCAGCATGGTACTGGAGGGGACATCCAACAAGTCTGGGGAGTCCCACCACACAGGAGGAAAGCCTGGTGGACTGGATGTGAAAGCTTTGAGGGCCTTCAGGGTACTGAGGCCACTGCGGCTGGTCTCGGGAGTGCCCAGTGAGTCTGTCCACTTTGCTGCTTCACTGCTGGCACTAGCCTGCTAGCGTACAGCCTCATGTAGCCTTGGATATTAGCCACTGCTGGCTGCGGAAATAAGAAATCTGACTAGAACTGTGCGTCACTCATCTTACTCTGGCGCTTCCCCAGGTCTTCAGATTGTGCTGAACTCCATCATGAAAGCTATGGTCCCACTGCTGCACATCTCCTTGCTGGTCCTCTTTGTCATCATCATCTATGCTATCATCGGCTTGGAACTCTTTATTGGCAAGATGCACAAGACGTGTTATTATAAAGGCACAGGTATGAAATCCATATCTCCAAGCCAATTACTCCTAAGATCTTCCCAATGGCTACCGTTTGTACTCACCTGCAAACTTACTCAAGGATTATTGTGTATCATAATTGGGCCTCTAAAAACATACATCAGAAGTGAGGTCATTAAGAATGGTCCTGGAGAACTGTTATCCTGTTTGTTCTAGACCTCATTGTTGACGATGAACCAGTGCCCTGCGCATTTGCGGGATACGGCCGCCCGTGTGAAAAGAATGGGACAGAGTGTGGGGGCAAATGGGAGGGCCCCAATGGAGGAATCACCAACTTTGACAACTTCTTCTTCGCCATGCTGACGGTCTTCCAGTGCGTCACAATGGAGGGCTGGACCGATGTGCTCTACTGGGTAACACCTGGCCTTATGCTCTGCGGATTTCGCTACAGTCCAGGGTTAAATCTAAAGTTTAGTGTTGACTTTAGCAGAGGTGGAAATTTCAGCTTCAAAGAGTACAAATCCAGACCAAGATTTTGTTTCAACCAAACAGTTGAGTACTCTGTAACTGTGACTCTATATACTCAACTGGTTGGTTGAAACAAAATCTTAGTCTGGATTTGTACTCTGGACCTGAAATCTTCACCTCTGCACTTTACCTATACTACAACTGGGTTATTTAGGTATAAATCTCCAATGAGGAATACATTTTATTTCAGCACCAATAAGTAGAGGGCAAGGAAGTGCGAAATGTGAACCTCTCCCCAGGAGCAGAAGTGAAGAGCCATAGATTGAATGAAAGCCGAGATGATCCTGCTTTTCTCTTACCCTACTTTGCAGATGAATGATGCCATTGGGTATGAGCTGCCCTGGATATACTTCGTCAGCTTGGTCCTCTTCGGCTCCTTCTTTGTCCTCAACCTCGTTTTGGGTGTGTTGAGCGGGTAAGAATGGCCTATGCTTACTTGAGGCACGCGGGCACCTTTGCCACGTGTTTGAGCGATGGCAACCTCTCTCCTCATGCAGGGAGTTCTCCAAGGAAAGAGAGAAGGCGGTGGCACGGGGAGACCTGCAGAGGGCCAATGCGAGGCAGCAAATGGAGGAGGACATGCTTGGGTATATGGACTGGCTGGAGCAGGCTGAAGACATTGATGAAGATGATGAAGAAGCCAAGAAAAGTATGTGAGATCCTTTGGTAGATATAGAAGGGAGCACTAAGTATATGGCTGAATGTACCATAAAAGCCCCCGGATGCACAATGCTCCTTTTCTGCCTTAAGATGCTTTGCTTGACATATGCATTTCAAATGTGTTCTTGTTGTTACTTTTGTTTAAGAACCACTTTATTTCCTTTTATCAAGAACAACGGCGGAGGAGACGTGTTTTTCTGCGTCAGATTGGCGGTATAGAGCAAGGTATCACTTTCTGCTGGGACTATGTTCTCAGTGTCTAACTATATCTTGGTATCGGTCATTCAAACCCCACTAAACCTATTGTTGGCTAGTCGGTCAGAGGATTTACCCATCACTGTGTCTGTGACTGGTTATATGAAACTCTCCCATGTCTCCCTAAGACAGCGACTCGGACTCTGAGGACTTTGAGAACATCGACCTCGATGACGATGGTTGTTGTGCCTCCTGTTGGTAACTAACTGCCGGTTTCTACAGTATAGAATTAGCACTTCTACCAGTACTACCAGCATCTGTGAGGCTCTGACCTCTGACTTTTGGACTAAAGGACTGACAAACATTTGGCTGGTGCACTTAGGAAATGTTTCTCATTGTTTTCCTCAGTGCCCGACTGATGGCCAATCCTCTTTGGTGAGTAGGTGAAACGCTTTTAAATGCACTCAAAATAAAATCTCAGTTTTACTTTAGATTAGCAAGACATTTTTTGAAAAGATAGCATATGGTGTTCAGTCATATTGAGTCTCAGCTTGGCATTGAGGGGGGAGGTCCACGTAGACAGCAACATTTTGCTAAATGCAGACACTTCTGTGGCAACCAAAGAAACCAAATCCACAACCACAAGTCAACACTTTTACTAAACTTTTGATCTCATCTTGTTTTCCTGTATTTTGTCAGTGACGAGCTGTGCAAATGGAACCACTCATTTCGCAAGAAATGCAGATCTGCAGTCAAGTCTGTCACGTTCTACTGGGTTGTACTTCTGCTGGTCTTCTTAAACACAGCAGCCAGCGCATCTGAGCACTACAATCAGCCCAAGTGGCTTACTGGGGTTCAGGGTGGGTGGATGTTAATTCTATGTACAGTACCAGTCAAAATTGTGTATTTGTACCATTATCTACATTTTAGAATAATCATAAAGACACCAAAAACCATAAAATAACATACATGGAGTTATGCACTGAAGAACTGTGGGGAAAAAAAATCATTTGTTGGCGCATAGCATGCATGGGATTCGGAAGGTTGCCAGTTCAAATCCCGTGGTCAGCCCAGTGGTACCATCCTTGGGCCCTTGAGCAAGGCCCTTAACCCCAATTGCTGCACAGGCTGGCTGACCCTTCATGAGGTGGCCTCCTGGAATGCTCTTCCAGCTGTCCTGAAGGAGGTGCCAAATATATGCTGAGCACTATTTGGCCACTTTTCCTTCACTCTCAAGTCACACTCCTTAAAACCCATCCCTACTGGGTTTAGGTCAGGTTGCCAGGTCATGTGATGCAACACTATCACTCTCCTTTGTAGGCAGCTTGGCATGGCCATACTTTTAACTGGTATGATACCTTAGGAGCTTCTATTGACTGAGTTATTAGGTCACCACCTTCACCTCATTATGTGACTTCCATGTCTTTCACACCTTTCATATCTAACCAGCTTATCTCAGCCTTCCAGGTCTCACTAGCTTCTTCCCTCTCCCAGAAACTGCCAATCGGGTGTTATTAACACTTTTCACCCTGGAGATGTTGCTGAAGATGTACAGCTTGGGGCTGCAGCTCTACTTCCTGGCTTTCTTCAACCGATTTGACTGTTTCGTTGTGTGTGGTGGCATTGTGGAGACTATCTTGGTGGAGATGGACATAATGCCCCCACTGGGTATTGCTGTGCTGCGATGTGTCCGGTTGCTGAGAATCTTCAAGGTCACACGGTAATGCAGACATTTTTGGTCTTCATGAGCTGAGATCAGTACAGGGCAGTGGTTCTCACTCTTGTTTCTGCCCCCCCTCCCCTGCCAGAATGTTTTCATTACAACCCTACCTTAATCAGGCGTACATGGCCCTTAATAAGTAATAATGAATGTGGCAGATTGAAAGCAGTGCGGGTTGGAATTTGCTGGGTGGGTGGGGGGGGTGCCAGGAACAGGATTGAGTAGTGATGTCCAAATGAAGCTTCATGAACCATTTGCAGTATTTCTGACCCTACTACATGGTGCTCTTTATTTAAAAAAAGGGCTCAATGTATGGCCCATTGCAATCCAAGAGCAAGGATTGAGAACTAGTCAGTAAGTCAAGGAGGACACTTTGAGTTAGAACATGATCTGTAAACTACTATTTTAACTAAAATGACCCAGATTTCACTTAAGCATTGAGTTCTTGATGTGTGCTGATTGGTCAGTCTTTTATAATCATGTATGTGTCACTAATGTTAATGTGAAATGGCTGGATGAGTCTTTCAATCAAGAAAATAAAACAGTCAAAGCACCAGTTGAACTGAACTAATTAGGTGAGCACAGGAGCCCTTTAGTTTTAATTTAAAGTAGTTTGTAAAACCTGAAGTAGCTCAACGTGTCCTCCATGATATGGATTATCTAGTCACCCTAGATCAATACACTGGAGGATGGTTGTTGCTGGTTGCCATAGACAGCATGTTAATATTAGGTACAGGAATGTCCTCACATTGGTATCTGTTTGCTGTTCTCTCAGCCACTGGAATGCCCTGTCCAACCTGGTGGCTTCCTTGATCAATTCCATGAAGGCCATCGCTTCCCTGCTCCTCCTCCTCTTTCTCTATCTCACCATCTTCGCTCTGCTGGGGATGCAGCTTTTTGGGGGAAAGTTCAACTTTGATGAGACAGAGACCAAGCGGAGTACTTTTGACAGCTTTCCTGCTGCCTTGCTCACCTGTTTCCAGGTGTGTGTGTGTGGGGGGAGGCTGAGTCTTACTGCTCCTAATTCTTCCCCTACTTCCTGCTCTGCTCCACCATTGAGTTTCTTTTGCAAACCTTCCTCGTTTGTTATGTTCTATTTTTTCCTTGGAGCAGCAATCATTTTATGTTGAAAACTAACTAATATGAGTCTTTCTTTAAAGAAAACACAGCAGCACTTTCTATAAGTGACATGGCTATAAGAATTTTTGACGACATTCGTAACACATTATGATGCATTCATAGAGCATACAAAACATGACTATTAGTATTTATAAAACGGCATAACACATTATAGCCATGTTTATTAGGGATCATGAATGATTTTTGAAGCTCTCTTTTATTATGCACTATAGGTACCTTCATAATGCATCTGTAGTTCTTATACCAACCATTATAATACATTATGAAGATATCTATAGTGCATTAAGCTTCAAGCAAAAATGTTACAGAAAACACTGGTCAATCTGAATACCGATTTTCCCAGTAAATTGGTATCAGTGGTTTGATATTTTATGAATGTCTTAAATTGTGTGTCATAGCTCTTTCTCTGTCTGTCTGTCTGTCTGTCTCTCTCTCTGTCATATGACCTGCCTTACTATTCTCATCCCTCATCATCCCTCTGCTTGACTGCAGATCCTGACGGGGGAGGACTGGAACTCGGTCATGTACGATGGCATCATGGCTTATGGTGGCCCGAACTTCCCTGGCATGATTGTCTGTATATACTTTGTGATCCTCTTTGTCTGTGGAAACTGTATCCTCTCAGCCAATGTGGTGTTGCCTTAATCCTGTGCACCAGTTTGGTACTTAACAGTCAGAAGAGATATAATAGATATATATTGTCTAGGATCATAGATTTCTTGCCATCGCTGTGGATAATGATTTCGGCTTATATGCAGATAATAGTGTTGAAAGTCACAGGAAAGACTCTGCTAGGCTCTGTTGGGCAAAAACCTAGCCATCTGTTTACAGTGTTGGGTATTTCAGGTCCAGAGAGTACAAATCCGGACCAAGATTTTGCTTCTACCAGCCAGTTAAGTACTCTGTGACTGTGACTTTTTATGCTCAGCTGGTTGATAGAAACAAAATCTTGGTCTGGATTTGGAGCTTCTGGATCTGAAATGCCCAACACTATCTGTATTAAGTGATATGTTACATTGGAAAGAATGTCAGATAAACAACCCAATTAAAACCGTGTACATGTTTTTCACTGTATGCATATAAAGAAGATATTTCTTGTGTTAGACTCAGCAGTATGCTCTCTTGCCCTGGATGGTCCTTAACTTCCTCCCTCGCACAGATATCCTGCTGAATGTCTTTCTTGCCATCGCTGTGGATAACCTGGCCACCGGGGAAAAGGAGGGCAAAAAGGAGTAAGATGAGGGTGACAGACTAGTCTTGTAAAAGGGTTGGATTCAGGCAAGCCAGTGAGAGAGATGTATGAGAAAGGTAGAAGACCTGTCATAAAATAAAAGGGAGCGTCTCGGGAGAAAGCATTTGCAGTTAATGTGAAAACTAGAGCCATTTTTACTGACTGAGCTGTTGTGCAGGGAAAAAAAAGTGGAGGAAGAGGAGGAGGATGAAGAAGACGAAGCAGAAAAGGTATGGATATCGGAATTGTTCCACGGTTAGTGAGGGAACTTCGCTCATGTGACCTTCACTGTGTGACCCAGCAGACGCCTGTAATTCAGCCCTGGTGTCTTTATTGGGTATTTTGAAGAATCTCAACTCAATGTTGATAATTGTATATTCTGCATAGATTGAGAATGAAGAGGATGAGGAGCAGTTGGAAGGAGAAGGGCCCGGTGAGTGAATCCTCCACAGACAGCAGACAGAAGTCGTAAGGTTCTGCCAAGCACATTTACGGAGCCTCCAGGTTCGAGTCTCGCCACAGCTGCAGCTGCAGCACCAAAGTCTGACCCACCAAGCATGCCTGACCTAACATAAGGCCACAATCCCAGCTATAACTTCAGTTCTAACAACAACAGGGGGAGGGACAAAGTTCACATATATGGGGAGCAACTACTTGGTTTTGGACCCCAGTGTTTTTCTCCTCATAAGTACCACGGCAGGTTTTGGTTCCTCTCCTCCCTTTTCTCCTCAGGTTCTTCTCCTAAAACGTTGTTATTGTCATTATGTGACTTAGTTCCTTCAGTGTGATCTAGGACTTTTTTGTCTTAGCCTGTTTACATAAATTGTACATTGTTAAAGACCTTCAAGCTAATGAGCACAGCTAACTCTTTCCCTTTGTCCCTGTCCATCTCAGAGGGAGCAGGAAAACAGCTAAACATGACTAACTTTGCCCCTCCCATTGAGAAAATTGTCCCCATCCCAGAGGGGTCTTCGTTCTTCTGTCTCAGAAAGCACAATGGGTGAGTCTTTTTTGCTCTACACAAAGTGTGAGAATGCCCTCAATCCTGTCCTTAAACAATGGAGATAATTGGGTGGGGAAATTCTGGAATCACTAAGTGTTAAACAAAGTTGCTTGGAGAGATGGGAGGTGATTACCTTCACGTGTTTTTGAGCCTGATGATGTTTTCGCCGTGTGATTGCTCGCCAACATAGTATGGACTCTCTTTTTTTCTGTTTCAGGTTCCGAAAAGGATGCCACAAGCTCATCCACCACCCCCTCTACACAAACCTCATCCTCCTTTTTATTATCCTTAGTAGCATCTCATTGGCTGCGGAGGACCCCATCAGGGCCCATTCCTTCCGGAACACGGTGAATCACAAAAACTGCAAAACTTCAGTCAGTCATGGTTGCAATGAGGCTTCTTATCCCACAGTGGGCATAATTATACCTGCTAATCACTGCATAGTTGAACCCAAATTGGTACAAATAAAGTAACTGAGTCATTGAGGATAATTGCTCAGTATAATCCAACCTTCATTCAATCCCTAACCTGCCTTTCAAAATATAGACCCTCAGAAATAGCTGCAACCTGCTTCTCCTATTGGCACTGATGTTCTCCATGTGGTGCTATAATGCTCATTTCTGACATACTGTACTGTATAGGAAATTCCTCCATAGAGACACACTGACTAGCGGTATGTGTATGGGATGTTAAATTCCCTGTTCTTTCCTGGCCAGGTCTTGGGCTATGCGGACTATGCCTTCACGTCAATATTCACCGTGGAGATTATACTGAAGGTAAGGAGGACACCTTGCACTGTTGGTAATGTTGAGTAATTTGTATGGTTCGTGTGCCTTTTTTTTGGTCTTAGGGAGAGGTACATACACATTCTGTCGTACCCCCCAACCTTGTGACAGTTTTATAGTGTTGCTAATAACTGACTGGCTGCTCTGGTGAGTCTAATATAACTCTCACGTCACATGTATTTTTTTAGCAGACACTAAATACTGTACATGCAAGTAAGGCAGATAATACATTGTGGTGTCTCTGCGCATTATGGATAATTATTGAACCTCCTTCCCCATTCTTTTCTTTCTCATATTAGATGACCGTCTATGGGGCTTTCCTGCACGAAGGCTCCTTTTGCAGGAACTGGTTCAACCTCCTGGACCTGTTGGTTGTCAGCGTGTCACTCATGTCCTTTTTTCTCCAGTGAGTGCCCAGCATATAGAGAAAAGTGTCTCTGGGGCTTTTTAATGTGCCTGGAAGTGTGTTTTAAGATCATGATGGATTTTATGGGCTTTTGATTAGGTGCAATTGATGCTAAAGCTCTAAAATATTAAAATGTAATCTGATCCGCCCACATCCTTATTCTCCATGTTAAAAGCAGCCAGCCCAGTTTAAACACAGCCCAGTCTAACAGGCATCACATTACTGGTGATTTGAGTGACTATGCCTCCCTCGCAGCTCCAGCGCTATCTCCGTGGTTAAGATACTCAGAGTCCTGAGAGTACTACGGCCTCTCCGGGCTATTAACAGAGCCAAGGGACTTAAGGTGGGCAGAACTCTGTGTGAGTGTGTGTGTGTGTGTGTGTGTGTGTGTGTGTGTGTGTGTGTGTGTGTGTGTGTGTGGTGTATGTATACATTACAATGTGATAAAAATATAGTATTTTGAGATTGTGGTAGGGCTGGGCGATATAGACCAAAAAAAGTAATAAAGTAATAACAAAGAGTCAGTTCTGAATCAGATCCAAATGTCCCCAATGTCACACATTTGGCCCTTTTATTAACTGACAGCTGTACACGTACATGATAAAAATGGCTCAAAAATAAACTACAAGCTCTTGTAACATCTAGCTTACCTATTAAAATAGGTAAATATACATAATAATCATTCATTCCTACCAGCAAAACTGGACTCTGTATTTAAACAGTGGCAAGATAAGGGCATCTCTCGGTTCAGTGATTTTTACATTGATGGTGTTTTTGCGAGTTTTAGTGATCTGCGTTCTAAATTCACTCTTAATTCAGTTGACCTTTTCCGCTATTTTGAGATATGTAATTTTGTTAATGTCCAAAGCTCATCATTCCCAAATATCCCTTCAAAGTCCCCTGTGGACACTCTGTTTGAAGTACCCTCCCATCTACGAGGTCTTGTTTCAAGAATATATATAATTCTAACGTCTTTAAAAAGTGCGAGAACCGACAAGATTAGAAGCAGGTGGGAGAGCGAGCTTAGTATGCGATTTTCAGAGGAATTTTGGAGAAATGCTCTCTACAGAGGGAATGGTAGTACTACTTGTGCCCGGTTGAGTTTAATACAGTTTAAAGTATTGCACCATATGCACTTAAGCAGAACACGGATTGCCTCTTTTAATCCTACCTTTGATAAGACCTGTATTAGGTGTCATACAGGTGAAGCAGACCTGACTCACATGTTTTGGGCATGCCCCACACTCACTGCTTACTGGGCAACCATATTTGATACACTTTCCGAAGTGTGTGAAGCACCGCTGAAGCCATGTGCAGAATTCGCAATATTTGGCGTTCCAGATGTGACAGGGTGTGTTAAAGGGGGAAGGAAGGGGCAGGGTACAGGGAGAGGAGAAATAGGTGCACTGGTAGCCCTATGAGTATAATTTTAGAGCAACATAAACTATATTGGTATAAAACATATTGTTTGATCCTATATCTCGT
The DNA here is from genome assembly GCA_015164015.2 of Brevimyrus niger. NCBI lineage: Eukaryota > Metazoa > Chordata > Actinopteri > Osteoglossiformes > Mormyridae > Brevimyrus > Brevimyrus niger. The sequence goes on along the minus strand of JAABNY020000129.1, from coordinate 23,359,147 downwards.
ATGAAAATATATTGATATCACCCAGCCCTACTTTGTGGGGACCATTTTATTGGTGGACATTATGTCATTATGAATTGAACTGTTGAAATAAATTTGTTATGATGTTCAGAATTGGGCCCTGGTTACCCATGTGAACGTGGCATTCCATAGCAGTTATCAGGTGCTTATACTGTATGACAATTACATCTACCCCTGTGTCCCATAGAACGTGGTCCAGTGTGTGTTCGTGGCCATTAGGACCATTGGGAATATCCTGATCGTGACCACACTGCTGCTCTTCATGTTTGCCTGCATTGGAGTGCAGCTCTTCAAGGTAGGCCCATCAGTGTATAAGATTTCAGGGTGCTTTGTACTGCAGTATGAAGGTATCTATAGTGTAATATAGATGAGAGCTTCATAAAGCGTTCATAATGCATGCATAATAAACATGGCTATAGTGTGCTATGCCTTAATAAATATTTATAGCCATGTTTATAATGCTTTATGAATGCATTATAATGTGATATGAATGTGTTCATAGATTCTGAAAGACATGGCATCCACGAAAAGTGTTTTTCCTGGTTCAGGGGAAGTTCTACGCCTGCACTGATGAAGCCAAGCACACACCAGAAGAATGCAAGTAAGAAGCAGAAGATGGCAGATGAGGGCACCCCAACCCTCCACCTGCCTCTTCTGGAGTGAATGCATGTCCTCACTGTGGCCTCCTTAGCCGCCCCTTTATCCCGTCATCTCCGCTATGATGACCAGCATTGTTCCTAGGCGGAGGGATGCCGGTTGGTCATGTGAAATGGGGTCTCTGGGATGTCCTGCAGGGGGACATTCGTGGTGTACAAGGACGGGGACGTAAACCACCCCATGGTGAGGGAGAGGGTCTGGTACAATAACGAGTTCAATTTTGACAACGTGCCTCAGGGGATGATGGCCCTGTTCACCGTGTCAACCTTCGAGGGCTGGCCTGCGTGAGTGCCCCTATGCCGAGGCAATTCAGTTGTTTGGTGTCATGTTGTCATCTGTTTCTGAGGTTTGCTTGGGAGGTCAGATGCTGTTGCTCATGTGAAAGTGAATGCAAACATAAGCGTATGAGTGTGAATCTCTCAGGAGGCTTCAGAGATCCTGCAGTGTCCCTATCCATAAAATGTTCTTCTCTGTCATTCTTTCTTCTGTCACCTTCAGCCTTTTGTACAAAGCCATCGATGCCAACGCTGAGAATCAAGGTCCCATCTACAACTACCGCGTGGAGATCTCCATTTTCTTCATCATCTATATCATCATCATCGCCTTCTTCATGATGAACATCTTCGTGGGTTTCGTTATCATCACGTTCCGTGAACAGGGCGAGGCTGAGTATAAGAACTGCGAGTTGAACAAGAACCAGGTCAGCAGCAATAAACACATAAGCACATGCAGAAGAAGTATGTGTGTCAAACCGGTCTAAACACTATGATCTTGGCCTTCACAAGCTGCCCGCCATATGCTTCTGTGACACAGGATGGTCTTGCTCTGGAAATGCATTAGCTGGGTCAGAATTAGTGGGTGGTACGGTTAGGCAAAATAGCCACATTTCTATTGGGCCCTTGAGCAAAGCCCTTAACCCCCCCAGACTGCCCCAGGGGTGCCAAATAACCCGCCTGACCCTATGTTCATTCCGCCAAGGTTCCCTCCCAACTATATTTATGTCTCAGAGGAGAGCATGATGGAATATGTAAAAAGAAGCATTTTGTTGTACTAGTGCAAATAGCATAAATAGCATCATATATTCTTGAATACAATATGGATAATTGAGTTTGTTACACACCAGTATTACATTTGACCTTTAGTCTGCAGACATAACTTGGCTTGTTCTATGCAGGGATTGAACAGTTAAAACTGACTCCTTTTCTCGTGTCATTGTTTACCTATGAACTGCTACTAACACGACACTTTTGTGGGAATGAACAGGACCGCTTTTCTTTCCCCACTGTCCCACCATCATTCTCAGAGGCAGTGTGTGTACTACGCATTGAAGGCCCAACCTTGGAGACTCTACATCCCTAAGAATCCAACACAGCTGAAGTTCTGGACAATCATCAACTCCACTGCCTTCGAGTACATCATGTTCGCCCTGATCCTGCTGAACACGGTGACGCTGGCTATACAGGTACCAAGTGTCCCCACTGTCCCTGGCTATACGGTTACCAAGTGTCCCCAGTGTCCCTGGCTATACGGGTACCAAGTGTCCCTAGTGTCCCTTACTCCATGGCATGGGCATGGTGCTGACTCATAGGTTATTGTGCCTCTGTCTCCACGTTCCATAGCATTACAATCAGTCCGCACTCTTCAGCTCTGTCATGGACATGCTCAATATGGTCTTCACTTGTCTCTTCACTGTGGAGATGGTGCTCAAGCTTCTGGCTTTGCGCTTCAGGGTAAGATCCCCCTTAGCTGGTCCTAGCCTCTTTGTCTACATCACTGCATTGAATATTTATTTATCCCTGGTGTACCTGTGAGTGTCTTTATGATTATAAAGGTGGTTTCTGGTATCTGTGCCAATCTGTGGCTCTCTAACGCTGATGGCCATGTGTGTAGCACTACTTTATGGATGCCTGGAACTCTTTTGACGCTCTGATCGTGGTGGGCAGTGTTCTGGACATCCTGCTGACGGAGCTGAGTGTGAGTGGGTCCCCTTCACTTGGCCATATCACCTTCAACAGCCTCATCAACAACCAGTTCTGTATTAAAGTGCTACTGCACAGACCCTTTGAAAATCATACTTTAAAATCTCTAGGTTACTGCTGTTTCTGCAATATTACACTGAAAGGTATCATATAATGAACCAATGTAAATGAGTCTTATTTCCAATTAATAAAAATTATTGTTAAAATTCAATCACATTTACATTGTTAGTGTATTTTACTTATATAGTCATTTTCCTTTACCCGGTTTTTACTGGGTATTTCAATAATTAGTAATTGAGTTAGGATTAATGTCGACAGTATCCCTGATATGTTTATTTGCTATTTACTTATCGTCATTACGTTGAAATAATCGCCTCCGTGGAATTGTTCTGCTTTGTTTTACATTGTTGTCTTGTTTCCTTTCCCCTGCTGCTTTTCTCCTCTCATCTCCCAGACTGGACACTCTCCAGAGGTGAGGGGAGACACCTGCCCCTTGCTCCATGGCTTGGCCAGCAATGCCACCATTTTGTTTGGTGCCCCTGCACCAATCGCATTCCCTCCTCTTTCTTGCCCCGCCCCCTCCCCAGGGCTCAGAGGAAAGCTCCAGGGTGTCCATCACATTCTTCCGCCTTTTCCGAGTGATGCGATTGGTCAAGTTGCTAAACAAGGGGGAGGGCATCCGCACTCTGCTCTGGACCTTCGTCAAGTCCCTCCAGGTTGGCTTTTAGTCCGCATCACCGCAGTAATGACCTGTCTGATCATTGGCAGTATGGAGCACTGCAATGCTCTTATGACTAGAATAGTAAGCCCCAGCACAGTGCAAACAACTGAACAACAACAAGGAAACTTAAAAAGAAATGACTAATATGTGCAAGGAAAAAAAATCTTGCAATAGTTTGTTTTTATTTCCAAATGTGGAAAAATAGTATAAAATTGTGTTTCTGTGGCCTGATTCATCCGAGTGGGACGGCACAGTGGTTAGCGCTGTTGCCTCACACCTCTGGGACCAGGATTCAAGTCTCCTCCCTGGCTCCATGTGTGTGTAGTTTGCATGTTCTTTGTGGGGTTTTCTCTGGATATTTTTGTTTCCAAAAACATGCTGAGGTTAATTGGAGTTTGTCTGTGAAATTATCAAACTGTGACGGGTCTGTGCCCCATCTTGGGTTATTCCCTGTTGGAACCCCCTCCCCCTGAATAGGACAAATGGTTACAGAAAATGGATGGATGAATCGGAGCATGTCCGTTACTGCTTTTAAATTGAAGAATATAAAAAATATCCCAGATTTACAAGGCCTTTTAGTCTATATCACTCACTAGAACAGGGATGGGCAATCCTATCCACAAGGGGACAGTGTGTTTGCAGGTTTTTAAAATAACCTTTAAGTCAGCTGTTCAAACCCAGGTGTGAGGACTCTTCAGTCAATCAGTCCTCTAATTAGTCATCTAATTAGGGAGTTGCAGCGAAAACCTGCATACACAGCGGCTCTTTCTGAATAAGATTACCCACCCCTGCACTAGAGTGCAATGCTGGTAAACCATTTTGCTAAGTCTGTCTCCACTGCACTAGGGGGCGCCTAATCCAATCTGTGTCTTCCAGTATCATACTCTATGTGATGAAGCTGTCTGTACTGTGTGTCCCGCAAGGCTCTGCCCTACGTTGGCCTCCTCATCGCCATGATCTTCTTCATCTATGCTGTCATCGGCATGCAGGTGCATTCTCATAACCACGCGAAGGTTGTGAAGTTAGGTGCACATTCAACACTGACAAGACCATACAGGTCTCTACATTAAGTAGTTTCTGTAAACTTTTAAAAGTCATTTTGACCTCCATGACAACAGCGGTGGAGAATGTATCTTTTTGCATATTTGAACCCTGTATAAAATACATCTATTTGAACCCAAGAATGTAATGTAACTTGCTGAAAGGAAGTTCTTATAGGTTTTCTGACTATCGATTCTCAGCTCTGAGAATTTCCCGATGATTTCCGAACATCTCCAGTGACTTTTTGTCCAAACCCCCACTATGCTCCAGACTTTTGGGAAGATAGCTCTGCAGGACAACACCAGCATCAACCGGAACAACAACTTCCAGACGTTCCCACAGGCAGTGCTGCTGCTCTTCAGGTGAGCAGACGCGAGCATGTCAGCCCTTTCCTTGGGTGCTGTGGTGCTTTAAGCATACCCGCCCCTGTGGACCATCACAGGTGTGCAACTGGAGAGGCCTGGCAGGAGATCATGCTGGCCGCCTTCCCAGGAAAGCTGTGTGACCCCGAGTCAGACTACGAGCCGGGCGAGGAGTACACGTGCGGCAGCAACCTGGCCATCGTCTACTTTATTAGCTTCTTCATGCTCTGCGCCTTCCTGGTGAGGCAGGGCAGCACGTGGGCATGCCCCTGTGGGCAGACCGGGCTCTGTCAAAGCCCTGCTCCTTTTAACTTGTCTGCTTTTCTTTCATCCAGATTATTAACCTTTTTATCGCCGTTATCATGGACAACTTTGACTATCTGACACGCGATTGGTCCATTCTTGGCCCCCATCACCTCGACGAGTTCAAAAGACTCTGGTCTGAGTATGACCCTGAGGCCAGGTCAGTTCCTTCCCACCTCATCCTCAGTCTTACTCTCTCACTTTCAGTTTCTCTCTATCTCTCTGTCTCCCTCTCCCTCTTTCTCTCCTCCTGTTTCACTCCCTCCCTCCCCTCCAGTATTCTTATTCTCTCATTCTCTCTCCCTTCCCCTTTCTACCTCCTCTCCTGTCTCTTGCCCATTCTCCCTCTCTCCCTAATCTCTCTCTCCTTCCCCCTCTCTGATGTTCTCTGACGTTCCTTAGCTCTGCCTCTTACCGTTTTCACGCTGTCGGTCTTGCGTCGCTCAGCCACGGTCTCATGCTTGCAGTGGCCGCATTAAGCATCTGGACCTGGTGACGCTGCTTCGCAGGATTCAGCCTCCACTGGGCTTCGGGAAGTTGTGTCCTCATCGAGTTGCCTGCAAGGTACCGCCGCACACTGTCCAGTGCCCTTGCTTCTGTCTGTGCTGTTCGATGGCTGAGCTTCTGTATAATACAGACTGTGCTTTCTCTCTTGCTGTGGGCTTTCTGTTGTCCCTGTCTCACTGGCCACGCCCACCCCATGACCACAACAGAGACTGGTGGCCATGAATATGCCACTTAGAGGCGACGGTATGGTGACCTTCAACGCCACCCTGTTCGCCCTGGTCAGGACGGCACTAAAGATCCGCACAGATGGTCAGTCATATGCCCTCATAGGGAGGTTCAGCAACCAGAGGCACCACCACAGCCCAAAATGTCATTTTGGATAGATGTGGTGGAGGATGTTTCAGTTCTGCCCCTTACAGGCAGGATGATGTAGTGCTCTTTCAGAATTGGGCATTCCCTTACATAAATAGTAAATTCTACCACCTGGATATTTACATATCTGTTTCTCTACAACTGCACCTCCACCCGCAGGCCCCCCAGAGGTGGACAATGAAGAGCTAAGGCTCATCATTAAGAAAATCTGGAAACATACAAAGCCCAAACTTCTGGATGAAGTCCTTCCAGCTAGAGAAGGTATGGCTGATACCATTGTTCAGTTCCATATTCAAGGGTACAACAGAAGCCATATTCCTCATAACCTTCATATGTGGATGTTGATGAAAAGTATCCATCTGGTTCATTCAGAGGGAGAGATAACACTGGGGAAGTTCTATGCCAGCTTTGTAATCCAGGACTACTTCAGAAAATACCGGAAGAGAAAGAATATTCGGAAGAAGAAGAAGGACAAGTCCTCTGCTCTGCAGGTTTGGATGCTGGCATTGCTTTGCAAAACCACAGTGAGCAGATGCTGCTCACTGTATGTGTTTAGACAGCTACTTCATTCACAGGCTGGCTTACGTACCCTGCAAGACCTGGGCCCTGAGATGCGGCTGGCCATGTCATGTGACCTGGAGGGGGAAGAGGAGGAAATAGGGGAGACGGGGGAGTCGAGGGAGGACGAGGACTTCTACAAGGTGAGTGCGGTTGTGCAAGGAACTCTCTTCATTCCTGGCTTCCATTTTGCGAACCTAATGATCCCTTGACATCATTCTGGAGCCACAGACTGGCGACGTGTACGAGGAGGACATGGAGCTCCCTCCCAAAGACAACTGTCTCCCCGAGTCACCGGACCTCCACGACACATGTGTGACGTCCCGAGAGGAGGAGCTGGAGGAGGTCATCACCCTTGAGGAGGTGGCCGACGAGCCTCTCGAAGAGGAAGGGGAGCTGGAGGGGGAGCTGGAGGAAGTAGAAGCTGAGCCCCCCCCTCAGCTAGTCCAGGAGGAGCGATTAACAAATGAGGAGGTGATAGTCCAGCAGCCGAAATTCACCAAACGGTAATCCTATATCTGGAGCAAATATATCTGCATGTGTGTGGAGTTTGAGCCCCTACCTCACCGGTATTGCGCCCTAACCCCTCTCCCATCTCTGTGCCCTGCACCTGCTGTTAGTTCTGCTTCTCCTCATACCCAATCCCACCCCCAACCCCCCATCCAAAGCAGCAGGTACAGCACTGTGTCCCAGCGGGAATATGCCCGCGAGGTTGGTGAGGAGAACAGCTCAGGTGTGCAGGGCTACTACACCCGGGAGGAGGACAGCGAAAGCACTGCGTCCCGGGACAGGTGTGGGCACGGCGCGTTTGTAAAGGAGAAACTGTCGGGTTACATTAGCTCGTGTTGTTGTATAGCAGCTACGCTCTGTGAAATGCCCCTCCCAGGCCCTGGTACTCCGAAGCCCCCCCACTATACCGTGGGCACCGTGAACACGTCTACGATGCACAGCCTGCCAACCATGTGGCCTACAGACCCCCCTATAGCAACGGGGAGGCACAGAGATCGGGGCGTCAGCGCCGGCGTCTGCTCCCAGCCACCCCCACCGGTAGGATGGCCCCATCTTCCCGGGCCCACCCCCTGCGATCAAATGTCTATCCTGGGGTTCTCTCAACATCCCCCCCCCCCATCAGCTCCATGCTGTCCGTATCTCGCCCATTTCCCTTCCTATGCGCTCATCTCGCTCGGCCTCTCCTCCATCTGTTCACTCTTTCTTTTACCAGGACGAAAACCTTCATTTAATATCCAGTCTCTGAGGTACCAAAGCAGCAAAGGCGACACTTCCGTCCCAGAAATCTATCGGGAAAACTCACCACGTGTGCAGGTAGCACAAACTCGAAAACAGGTAATATAGTTAATACAGGTAACACAGACTCAAGTACAGGTAACATAGCACAAGTAGCACAAACTCAAATACAAGTATTATAGTAAGCACAGCTAAAATGGACTCAGGTACAGGTAACAGAAACTCAAATACAGGTAATATTGTTAGCACAGGAAACAGACTCGCGTAACACAGACGCAGGTACAACTAAGCAAGGTGTGTGACTCCTGTTATCTTCTTGAATACAATTCTCTCTCACAGACATACAGCACCATCGATCCTCATTGTGGCGGCTGGTCCTCTGTAGGATCACCCTCCTCCACCTGGGCCAGCACAGGCCCGCGACATGGCCGCCTGCTCTACACTCCCCTTATCCTGGTGGAGGAAGGGGGGCAGAGGGCCCCAGGCCTGACCACCTGGGCGGAGGAGGTGACGGGTAGTGCCAGTCTGCCTGCTGCCACGCGTGTGCCCGGCTGGTTCACGGATGGCAACCGAACATTATCCAGCCTGGGGGTGCCCTCCCAGTTCAGCTCGCCATACCCGGATAAAAGAGGCAGCGCAGACAGCCTGGTGGAATCGGTAAGCTTCTGTCTGCAGCAAAGGCTCAGAGTCTCATCCTATCTCCATGCTCCTCTACTCCACCCTCCCTCTATCTCCTTTCTTTCTCCCAGGTCCTCATCTCCGAGGGGCTGGGCCTTTATGCCAAGGACCCAAAGTTTGTAGACTTCGCCAAGCGGGAGATCGCCAGCGCCTGCGACATGACTGTTGACGAGATGGAGAACGCAGCCAATGACTTGCTGAGTCGAGGGAACCTCCAACGGCACAATCCTGAGGCAGAACCCGTGTACAGTGATGACGAGATTACGTGGGGCCAGATCGAAGAGGACCTCGCGGACGAGATGAACTGCATGTGAACCTGGTCCTGCCACTTTCTTTGCAGGATTGCACGATACACCACTCTTTTTTTAACTGTGTAACATTTCTTCTGGAACCTTCCGTGTTCCTCTCAAGCTAGTGCTTCTAGTTTGCTGTATAGAATCAGTTTTCCAGGTTTCTCATGGGAAGGAGCTGAACAGCTCTGGTTGACCGCTAAGCAGCTTCAAGAACAATGAGTTTTACAGTAGTTGACATTTCTGAATATTGGCACTATAAGTGTCCATGTAGCAGATAGCAGATGATGTGAATAAGTTTCACCTTGTGTGTAATTTAATTTTTTTTCCCAAAGAAAAACTGTTCATGTATTGATCTTTATAACAGTCCCATCTCAGGTCAAAATGGTGCTGCTTTTTTGAGTTTTTGCCCTCACTGTTTTCTCCAATCTGTGGTGTCTAGACCAGAGATATCTAAATCACATCCTTACCATCCATGCACTGCTGATTTTCCAGCCTTCCTTCACCTGTGAGCCAGGTGTGAATCAGAGTCCGTAGTTATTAAACCAACTACGTTGGAACTGAAAACAAGCCCTGGATTTGGAATCGAGGGTCAGGTTGGAGGAGCCCTGGTCTAGGCTATGGGATATGGAAACTCCAAGTGCCTGCAGTTTGGCCCAACTTCCCAAGTGGTGAACCTTAGCGTGCTGACTTAGGATTGTTTTCTTCTTTTGTTTGTTTGTTTTTACTTGAAGTGAGACAAACTCCAAAGAGGAACAGACATCCACATTTACAGCTTTAGTTGCGTTTTAATGAATTTCCACACACCTTGAAGATGCATCATCTGCAAAGTCTCTTGGGTCCCTGAGTTATCCTTAAAGTAAATTTGCCCGTTTTCACCACCAAGGCGACCACTTTCATTAGGGACATAACCACTACCCCCCCGCAAGGCCCTGTAAGTACAGGAGCTTGAATGAATGACGGTGCTTTCTTCTACCCAAACCTACATATCACCCTCCTCATATTGTATCTGGTTTGAAGTCGTCTCTCATTCACATACACATGTTGGAGGATGTGTTCTGGAACACAGACATTTGGGAGGGGGTCCAGGGGTAATGGATGCAGAGTAATCTTTGGAAGGGCATCTCAGTCCCTTTGCTTAAATCCAGCATGTGCATCTGAGTTTCATCTTACCTTAAGCCCCACACCTACCCCGTTCTCTGTTCCACTTACCCCTGCCTCTCCTCCCTCTCTCTTTGCCCTCCATGTCCCACCTGGCCCCACCCTGCCACACCCCCATTATGCTGTCTACCCTGCCCCCTCACCTTCCACATATCATGGCTACGATCCTTGCCAGCTGTTGAAATTGGTCAACACTTCCTCTGCACAATTGCTTCAAAATCCTTTTTCTACATAACTTTCTTTCCCCAGGCCACTGCTGTTCACCTCCGTCATGGTCACTGCCCAATGAGAAAGGTAGCTCCATGGCTTCTAGCAAACTCTTGAGTATTGGACTATTTTCTCGAGGAACACAAT
>JAABNY020000129.1:23331605-23345075 GCA_015164015.2 Brevimyrus niger | reverse complement strand
TTTGTTTTTATTGTGTTTGCCTTGCGGGGTGGAGTCGTCGGTATTTAGTCCTTTAGGGTGGCTGGGGTGGGTGGGGGGGGTGGGTGGGGTGGTGGGGGTGTGTATGACGGTGGGGGTGAAAAAAGGAGAGGGGTGGGGGCGGTGTCTGGGTTACAAAGGGGGGGGGGGTCCCGTGTTGTTTGCCTGCGGGGGGCAGTATGATCATTTGACACCTTGTGGTTGTGTGTCCTTGTCCCCACATCTGGAGGTCACCCAAGCGGGCATCAGGCTTCAAAAGATGCTGTGACTTTATTTGTTTTGAGAAATGGCTGCTGCCCGGCCACTATGTAGCACAGCTCATTTGTGTTTCAGAGATTAAGGTGCTTTTGTACAGTATATTCATCCATGTTATCGATCACTTGCCATTAAAACCACCAGCTCGTCTGTGTGCTGTAAGGCAATATAACACGAGTTTGCTGTTTCTGCTTTTACCAGTAATCAGATCGTTGCCTTGAGCAATGTGCATATTTTTCAAGAAGCAAATAAGGGTGAATGAAAATTTGTTAGAATAATAATATAAAAGCAATAGAATGACATTATGTAGAGACCACTGGTCTTGAAGGACGAGTCAACGTCTCCCTTGCATCGAACTCTGCCAAATGAAGTATTACGCATGGAAATTTAGGGAATTGTTGAGAATGAGAAAAAATGAAAGGGTTAGGGTGGCACTTTCCACCCTTCTATTTGTGGGTCTGTTTTAAGGGATTTGAGTTTTAAGGGATTAAGGCAATCTTGAACTGAGCATCATGAACCTTGTGCTTTTTCTGCATTGACAGTGGATGACACTGTATTCACCATGTTGGATCTGAATAGGGCCAGACTAGGGTTCTCAGCTGGGTCCAAACTGATGTTAGAGCAAGCAGCAGATTAGACTCCACTGGAATTATGCCCCCCATCCCCCACCCACATATGGTCGACAAGTGATGAGAGGAAGAAGATGTGTGTTTGTGGATCTCACTGCAGTTCGGTCAGACTGTAAAGGGAACAGGGGTGCGAGGGATATGAGGTCCCTAAGGTGTGTGTGTTTGCCTGCTTTTGGTAGCAAAGTAGTTCCTTTTCTAATTCTTTGCTCATATTTTGGTCACTAATGGACAGCACAGTGTAGGTTCATGTGTTATATATGCGCTGTAATCACGAAAATCATGTATTGAAGGGTTTATTTTGTTTACTAGCAGTCTGTGATCAGGAGCTGAACTGTACACATTTAATAGTATATCAGGTAACACACTGCATATGTAAGATTTAATTGTAATTAATGTATATAAATGCAATGCAGGTGGATTAAGTTTGTATCACATCGTTCCAGTAAGAAAATATCATGATACTATTTTTTGCGGTTGGAAATGCCAGCTGCCAATCATGTCTTGCTCAATCCCCCCGGGCTGCCATCTTCACCTCATCTACTGCTCCCGCCTGCTTCTAGCCTTCCCCATGTGCCGTGTGGCAAACTTACACGTGGCATTCCCAGGTCAACTGTTTCCGTCGCCGTGACAACTGTTGCCATGGTACCGTCGGGTCCAGGTGTTTCTCCTTTATCCGTTACCTTCAGTGGCTCTTTCTCTGAAGTCATGAAGCTTGTGCGAACGTTGTTTTGTAAAGGAACAAAAAAGCAGCGACAGATCGCGGCGGGCGTGTTGAATCCGTGCCAGAACTGTAATCCCATCTGGCATAGACGGAGCTCCTCAGAATGTTGATGGTGGAAAGTGGCTCGTGAGGGTGTCTCGGGGAAAGCGGCGAGCGCCCTGGGGATAAATGAGATGTGAAGCACGCCTGAATTGTGGATGTGACCAGCAAGGCTGTTTCAAGGATGTATCAAAATGGCTGATGGGAGATGTCTGATCTGCTCAGCTCCACCAACTGTGGGGCTGTTTTCTGTGAAGCTCCATCGTGCCTCGGTGTGGCTCATCATGGGATGTGACTTTAAAGTAAACCATGCCAGCTGACCGGTGCAAAATGATACTCATTTGAAAGGCGGGGTAAATAGAGATGAAAGACGAGTTATCTCCGGGCTGAAGGAAGGACAGAGTAGCGGCGGACCACCTCGGGTGAAGAGCATGCAGAAGAAGAGTGTGTGGAGTATGGCAAGATGGCCGTCCTGACCATCTGAGACGGGGAAAACTGGTGTGCATGTGTAAGCGGGTGCGGTGCAGGTAAACCAGCAAGCGATGCAGTCTCATTCAGGTCAGGTGTGCTGTGTGGACCAGCAGCCATTTCACAGCATGTCGGGTCTCTCGTTTTCTCTCCTGCTCTTCATCTCTCCTCCCTGGCCTGCATGTGTCCATTGTTGTTACTCCTCTGTAATATTCCACTCTTACGTCCCACTGGTGTGACGTTTTTGTTCCCTTTTGCAGATATTTCTTCAACGATGGTCCCTGTAATTCTAAGGTCACTTGGGGGGGGGGTTGACTTTTATGAAGTCATGTTCTGTATGTCTCATGACACATGAGTGCATGTCCCCTGGCTGTTTCCCTCTAACTCAGTTCCCGCTGGTTTTCCGGAAGCCCCGTCAAGTCACGGTCGCGCTGTCTTCCCATCCGCAAGCATTCCTAGGGCACCATATTCCTCCATGGGGCCGATAACCACGCTTCCCTCCTTCCTGAAAATGTCCTTGAACTGCAGATGTTGTTAATGGATTATTATATTTTTTTTGGTCGTGTCGCGATGCATTAGCATGGATCACATAGACGTCCTGATCCGTGGGCCGCTGATTTACCCACCCGATCCGCACTGTGGAGAGCAGCAGACAGGCACGTGTGTGCGGATACCGCAGGAACGCTCTGTGAAGGCAGACTACACGAGACTCTGTGGCTCACTGCACGCACAGAGTACAGCGCAGGCCAGCTGAGCAAGCAGCACCTGTCTGGAAATGATGTCTGTCACTTTCTGTCATGTTGCACACCGCTGGTGGCTGAGCCAATGCTTTTCTCTCGGACAAATGGTATCAGTCAACAGCCGAGTCCCCACAAGGTTAATTAGTCATATACTAATTTATTCACCTCCCCAATGGGGGGGGGGGGCTGTCTTTCATATAAGAATGAGGAGTAACAGTTACAGATACATTTTTACTAATCACTACGCCATGCAAATGGCCATCTTCAGTACTGCTTGAGAGAGCTGTCTACCACAGGCCTTCGAGGGGTCCAGAAAGGTTAATATAGTGTGGTTACAGTTGCAATGGTCCATCTGTTATAGGTAATGGTATCTATGCATGTACTGCACATGTGGACCATGTGTGTGCATATGAAACTCCAGCGAAATGATGCCATTGGCTTGAAAGGGGTTTGTTGGAGTATTATACACACGCCCTTAAAGGCAACACAGTGAGGGACTCATGTCCTCATATATCATGCCTGTGTTAACATGGACTCTCCATCTGTCATATGTTAACAGAGACTACTTATTCTTCTTGTATTAGCAGAGACCTCTTATTCTTCCTGTGTTAGCAGTGATCCGCCATCCTTCCTGTGTTGGGTGATACCGCACATCCTTCCTGTATTAGCAGAGACCTCCTGTCCTTCATGTGTTAGCAGAGACCTCTTATTCTTCCTGTGTTAGCAGAGATCACCCACCCTTCTTGTGTTAACAGAGACCTTCTGTCTTTCATGTGTTAGCAGAGACCTCTTATGTTACCTGTGTTAGCAGAGACCTCTTATTTTTCTTGTGTTAAGTGAGACCACACACCCTTCATGTGTTAGCAGAGATCACCCATCCTTCTTGTGTAACAGAGACCTTCTGTTTTTCATGTGTTAGCAGACACCTCTTATGTTACCTGTTTTAGAGACTTCTTATTTTTCCTGTATTAGCAGAGATAATCCATCCTTGCTGTGTTAGCAGACTTACCATCCTTCATGTATTAGCAGAGACCTCTTATTTTTCCTGTCATAGCAGAGACCTCCTGTCCTTCCTGTGTTAGCAGAGACCTCCCATCCTTCCTGTGTTAGCACAGACTCTCCATCCTTCCTGTGTTAGCAAAGACCTTTTATTCTTGACGTGTTAGCAGGGGTTGCCCATCATTCATGTGTTAACAGAGACCTCCTACCTTCCTCTGTTAGCCTTGATCTCCTGTCCTTCCTTTGTTGACAGAAACCTCTCATCCTTCCTGTGTTAGCAGAGAACTCCTGTCCATCCTGTGTTAGCAGAGACCTCTCATCCTTCCTGTGGTGGCAAATACCTTCTATCCTCCCTGTGTTATCAGGGACCACCCAGCCTCCCTGTGTTAATGGAGACCACTCATCCTTATTGTGTTGGCAAAAACCTTCTATCCTTCCTGCGTTAGCAGGGACCACCCATCCTTCCTGTGTTAGCACAGACTCTCCATCCTTCATGTGTTGGTGTAGAACTTCCATCCTTCCATTGTTAACAGAGACCTGTCATCCTTCTTGTGTAAGCAGAAACCTCCCATCCTTCCTGTGTTAGCAGAGATCTCTCATCCTTTCTGTGTTAGCAGGGACCACCCATCCTTCCTGTGTTAGCAAAGACCTCCTGTCCTTCCTCTGTTAACAGGGACTTCCCATCCTTCCTGTGTTAGCAAAGACCTCCTGTCCTTCCTCTGTTAACAGGGACTTCCAATTCTTCCTGTGTTAGCAGAGACTGCATGATCTTCCTGTGTTAACACCTACTGTCCTTCCCATATTAGCAGAGAACTCCTATCCTTCTCCTGTGTTAAGTGACCTCTCATCTTTCCTGTGTTAGCAGAGACCTCCCATCCTCCCTGTGTTAGCAGAAACCTCCTGTCCTTCCTGTGTAAGCAGAGACCTCCCATCTCTCCTCTGTCTTAACAGAGACTGCATGTTCTTCCTGTGTTAGCAGAGCCTTCATGTTTTTCCTGTGTTAGAAGAGACCTCCATCTTTTCTGTGTTACGTGACGTAACACAGGCTATGCATGGCCATGCAGGCTGTGCTTGTGTGATTAATGCCAAAGCTGAGTGAGCATGTGTGGGGTGATAGAGACATGAAGTGAAACATCACTGTCTCCGTGGATACCATGACGTCAGGACCCCCTCCCGGTTTCCCACAGATCCTGTTGCCATAGCAGCGAGCCCATCTCCATGCAGAGTTTTACCTGTTCTTCGCCTCCTGCTTCTTCACAGCTTCTGAGGCTTCCTGATCGTGTGTGCGTGTGTGCGTGTGTGTGTGTGTATGACATTCCTGAGAGACTCCTGTGTGGGCCATTCCCTCACACTCTCTCCTCCTGCCTCTCCTCGCCTCTCCTCCTCCATGCATTCTTTCCCTGGAGATGAACATTCTGTACTTACACAGTCTCTGCTCCTCTCTGCTTGGGATGGCTTTTCTCAAACATTTTTTGTTACCGTGTGTCATTTCTTATCTATTGCATGTGTCTAACTGCAGAAATAGCATGTTCGGTAGTTTAAAATGGTTTCTCTACAATCTCTTTATCTGAATGGCGTGATCTCTAAATCCCCGATCTCTTACATGTCACTGTACCCAAGTGCCTCTTTGCCTGTTAGATCTAATTAATATGCAGAAATCTCATGCAGACGTGTGTGTGTGTGTGTGTGTGTGTGTGTGTGTGTGTGTGTGTGTGTGTGTTTTGGGGGGGTGGGGTAATGCTGACTAATGAGGAAACTGGCACCAAGCACTGAGCAGGCGTGACGAGGCCCAGGAGTGCAGCTAGGGGGCATTCCCAGCCAAATCCTTCACACAGCAGCGTTTGGCAGCCGCACGTGGGACCGTGACTCACACAAGCTTCTCGGGGTCCATCCCGGAGCTCTGTCACTTAACACCAGCGTTGCCGACGACTCGCGTTGAAGCCGTCACGTGGGTCGGAACGGCTGGTGCCTTTGGGCGCCAGTGAGCTGTCAGGACTTTGCGGACACCCCCTCCCACCCGTGTCGTGTGTGGCCTTGGTGGTCGGAGACCTTAATCAGGACCCTGGTTCCGCGGAGCGTAGCCAGCACAGGGTGACAGATGGTGAACTACCTCACTCAGATTAACAGCCAGATCTGTCCCCTCTATCCCACCGGGGTGGGAGGCTGAAAATAAGCAGAGGCACTAATCTTCTGTGTGTGTGTGTGTGTGTGTGTGTGTGTGTGTGTTTGCTTGCACATGCGCATGTGTTTATAGCTTTGTATGTGTGTGTGAGTCTGCAGCACATACTGTGTGTGTAGATAGTATGATGCAGTTCTTTCACGCTAAAATTTACATAGCAGTAAGAGTTATCTGCAATCCAACTCTGCAGAACCAAAGTTTTAATCCATCCAACCATCCACCCCACCAGTCTGCTTGTAGTGGTGGTGTTCAGAAACTTATCCTGCAATCCAAGCACTCTAAATGAGGGTGCGATCCAAACCCCTACAGGAATAAGTAGCCACGGCAGATTTTTTTTGGAATTCTTTTCTTGCTATGGTGCTTGGGTTAGTCATCACATGACTGGGCCAGTAAACATCTGAAAATACATGCAAAATGTGATCTTCCTGTGATGATGTCATGTCGTGATACAGTGTATTCCAAATATGAATTGTGAATCTGAAATATGAATGTGTCAGAAAAAAAACACAATCAGCAGATGGTGACCCACTCACCCTGGCCCACAGAGGAGAGGGAATGACGGGATCTTATGTGGTGATCTGAAGCTGATGTCTGGATATCATGTCTTTATTTCCCATGAACGTCTGTCCAGTTCTTCGCGATCTTCGCCTTCTCCACATGTGGAGGCTACTCCGGGATGTTCGAGATGAGCGTGGAATGTAAAAACAGGACGGACAGTGACCTCAGCATCGAAGTGGAGTTTGAGTACCCGTTCAGGTCAGGAGAGGCGGGAACAGCTGTCTGTCAGCTCTGGCTGTCTGCCTTTATGTGTGCGCGTCACACAGATAAAATGGTGCCACTGTTCATGTAAAAATACTTCCCAGGTTTCCAGTATTTTCTGTGCCTGTGGTTGCTTATCTTTGCGCTTCCTCTTCCGCTTGTCTCTCTGTCTCCTTAATCTCCTTCTCAATCTCCCTCTGCCCTTTTCCTACTTTCCCTCTTTTCCTTATCTGTCTTTCTCTCTCTTCCCATCTCTCTCCATCTGCTTTCCATCCCTGTACAGGCTCCACCAGGTGTACTTTGATGCCCCCACCTGCAGGGGTCCCAAGACGGAACGCCTCTTCCTCGTGGGTGACTACTCGTCCTCGGCCGAGTTCTTCGTCACCATCGGCGTCTTCTCTTTCCTCTACTCGCTGGCAGCCATCTCTGCTTACGTCTTCTTCCTGGAGAAGTACCGTGAGAACAACAAGGGAGCTCAGATTGTAAGTGTGCCCCACCCCCATGGTCGGGAGATTTGATTGACAGGTTCCGACCATGTGACATGTTCCACCCCTCAGGATTTTGTAGTGACCTGCGTCTTCACCTTCATGTGGCTGGTGAGCTCAGCCGCCTGGGCTAAGGGTCTGTCTGACGTAAAGACGGCCACAGACCCCGACCGCGTGATCTCCCTCATTCCCGCCTGTGACCGGGAGGAGAACCGCTGTCGCGAGGTCCACGACCCCGTGGTGTCTGGCCTCAACACTTCTGTGGTGGGTCCTCGCCGAGGGGCTGGGGGGGTGGTCTGGTTTGGCACTGAGGGGGCTTCCACAACCCCGGGATGCCTTGTGCTTTGATGACCTTGCATGTTTCAGAGAAGCAGAAGGATGATCTATCTCCTGGAGGTTAATCTGATCTAAGGTGGCCTGATCTGTCAACCAGCCATATTCCACCGGTGGATGTTCTGTGATGTTTTCTCACCTTTTTCTCTTTCGCTCCCCCCCCCCCACAGGCGTTTGGATTCATTAACCTGGTTCTGTGGGGCGGAAATCTGTGGTTCGTGTTCAAGGAGACCGGCTGGCTGGCCATTTTCACTGGGTACCCCCCGCCCTCGCAGGAGAAGCAGCCCGCACCAGAATCTTACGGCCAGGACGCAGGTTACGGTGGGCAGGCCTATGACCAGCAGGGGCCCTACGGAGGCTCCCAGGGAGGGTACCAGCCTGACTATGGCCAACAAGGAGGATATGATGGGGGCTATGGGCAAGGCGGGTACAACCAGCAAGGGGCACCCACCTCGTACTCCAATCAGATGTGAGGCAGACGGAAGGGAGGCGTCCCGGAGCCGGTGAGTGACAGACGTGGGCCACGAGGTAACAAACTGTAAATTGAATTTTCGGAATTCTCTTTTTCTGTCACCCCCTCCTTTCTTTGCATTCTCTCTCCCTCCCTCCTCCTCTGTCTTTGAAATGTAACCAAATTAGCTCGTCTTCACTTACGCAAGTAGCCTAAATTCTGAATTGTCAGTCGTGCTGTTCAGTCTGTAGTCACTTTCATCACAGCGTGACAAGCAGCAATAAAACTACTGAGCAGGTAAGGCGTTTACGCGTGGACACTGGAGCCTGACTGAAGACGCCTCATCGAAACAAAATCACCTGATCCTTTTCAGTCACTGAAAACGCTGACCATTTTCCCTCCACAGAAAGAGGGTGACAACAGCACTGAGGAGTACAACACCTGACCCTTACAGCAACTCCACACTCCTCTTTCAGTCTTGCCCATCCATCTTTCTGTTGGTAATAAGAAAGCTAGTGGAAAAGAAGAAGAAGAAGAAGAAAACTGAGATTGTACCTTTTAGTGTGTTGTTTAATATTGTGGTGTGTCCAGAAGCAAAGCGTCCACTTCAATCGAAGGAAAACTTGAATTCAGCACCAAACCAGAAAATAAAACAAATGTAGAAATAACTTGTTTTAAAAGAATACAATGAACATGATAATACTAAATTTGAGAGAATGTATTTGTCTGTGTTGTGTAAATATGAATATGAACAAATATATATACAAATCTAAATATATATATGAGTAATATCACTTATGAATCTATTCTAGTATATTTCAGTTCAATTTAACATTATACGTAGTTATTCGATTAACTATGCTCATTGTAAGCCTGAGCCACTGTACTACTTTCAGGTTTTTATTCCCTTTATTTGTTCTTTTTTTCCATCATTCCCCTTTTCCCTGTATGTTAAGCTCAGAAATGAACAAAGTCGAACTTTTTTTATTTTTACTTATACGTTTTAAGTTGACGGAGGGGAGAGAAAGAGAGGGCAAAGGACGGAGTGAAATGGGAACAGTGGAAAGTGGGAGAGAGTCAGAGAGGTAGAGGGATGATTTGCGTGTCTGTCGTCATATGTAGCGTGCTACTGACAAAACAGCTCAAGGTCTTATTTAAGACACACTCCCATCCCATAATACCTGAACAGCAAATCTCGAAAAGAAATTAGCATAATACTATATTTCCAATACTAACAAATGTATGGTGTGCGTTTTCATGCTGACGAAATTGATTAAAAGCTGCTTCGAAGGACGTCACACACACACAGACCGCCGATCACTCGACACACATGGCTGTTTTAAGTTTTCAAAACATAGCTGCGTGTTTTGATAAAAATTGCAAACCTGAAGAGAGTGAAAGAGTTGCGCACGCTTTGTATAGTTTATGCATTATATGTACACACATTTTAAACATTCAAAGTATTATAGAGTTGTGTACTATGACTTTGTAAGTTGACAATGCTGACGCCACAATGTTTGGTTTATTAAGTGTTCTAATACTGTAGTTTGAGTAAAGTGATTCCACAATCAGGTATGATTTTAATATGCAAAGTTCAAAACGTCTGTCTGCAAATAATTTAAGGAAATATTTTTTATTTATTTTTATTAACATATATTACGTCTATAGCCTTAAGTACGAAACAAAGGGGACTGCGATAGACTCCGCACTCCGTACCCCTCTGAAAGGTTTAATCTTAGGCATATGGAGCAGTCGTGCAGGTGCACCTCTCTCTCTCGCTCTCTCTCTCTCTCTCTCTTTGCGTGTGTACGTGAGTTTGTGCGTGTGCGCGCACGCCTGTTCATGCGTGCGAGTGCTTGTGTCTGTCCGTGTGCGCGCGTGTCCTGAGACTGCATCTTTCTCCCTAATAAATACGCTACATAAATACTCTGTCATTAGTGGTGAACGATGTCTTGTAACTCTCTCTCGCCTTTGGGTAGTGCTGTGTTCGTGCGTCGAGTATTATTAGTATTAACGATGATGATTATGACCATGTCAGGTTCTCCAGTTCTGTTGTATTCTGATTCTATGGAATTCATGTGGGGGAAAAACAAAATAAAAAAAACTTGAAATAATTCTGAGTTTCGGTGGAATGACTTCGTTTGTGGTTAAATTCCCTAGAGAGAATTTTTTTTTCCGTTTGCCGGTTCATATGAATGAATGTTATTGCGACAGTGAAGAACATGAGGGTACAATTCTGAAGGTGCGAGGCAATAGTATTACCCACTTAGCCAACTTAATATTATTATTATTAGTTATATTATTATTTAATTCGATTAAATTAAAATAATTGATCCCAGAGGAAAATTCAGAGGCAAGTACGTAGAGCAGAGATGAATAAATATTCATGAATGTGCATTTAGTGCAAAACAGGCAAGGTGTAAAGACTGCACACAAACCGCAATCGCAGGGGAAACAAATAAAAAAAATACACCAATTTAATCCTGGAGAATTGGAGGATGTGCGTTATTATCAGCCATAGGAGGAAAATTATATGATCAGTTTTTAGCTTTCAGTTACTATTCAATTACTCCGCTCATCACAAAAACACGTTTAGCCATATTATTGTCTAAATAATTTATGGCAAGGTCATTAAACCGTCTCATAGGCGGAGTGTTTTATAGGGCGTTTCGTGGTACCTGTAGTTCCCATCACTTGACACGTGATGGCAGTATGTTGGTTAAATCCACAGGATAACGCAAAGTGGATTTGACAGCTCCCTCATCCCACATTCAGTTATGTACACATTGGAAGCAACATACTGAAAAAAATAAATGTTACAGGTAAGAAATCCACGACATCTGCTGCACCAGTATGCTTCAAAAACAAAAGCGGTGGTTGTTCTGAAACAACAAATACTGTCAAAGGTTTGGGGCGTGGCCAAGGGTGTGCCAGAGTATGCAAATATCACCCAGAACGACAGTTTGCAAACATAAATGAAATTATTATTTTTTTAATCGTCGGGGAACCCCCCCCCCCTGTTGGCAAAAAATCGTTTTATTATTCTGATTCAGATTGTCCGTCAAAAAAAACAATAATTATTATATGTACACAATACGTTATTGTGATTTAATTCTTGTACACCTTATTTTCTCATGGCACACCCAAAGTCCGTTTCCTGGCTGCGCCACCCCCCCAAAGGCAGAACACTATCTGAAAAGAACAAACAGCGTCACGAAAGCTTAACGTGGAGGTTGAAGTTGTTAATTGAATAACTGGAACTTGGTAAATATTTGATTTTTAAATATACTTTTATTAACATTCAAGATTAATACCTTGCTTTAACTGAGTACTCGATTAACCACAGAAAAATAGCCTTTCTGTCTGTCTGTCTGTCTGTCTGCCCAGTCTCACTCTTTCTCTCCCTGTTTCCTTCTTTTATCTCAGTATCTCTCGTATGCATAAAATATTTTTCATTTAACGGAAGTAATTGTGCAACATTTTAATAAGCAGATGTCACAAATAGGGCGTACAGCGAAGCGAGTCTTACACACACAGTTACAACTCAACAGGGCCTCATTTGCGGCAATCAGCGTGACACACTGCTGTAACGGTGGTTATCAGCCCAGTGACGGCGGTGTCTAATCAGCAAAGGGGGCGGTGTCGGAGTTGCGAAGTGAGGATACAAACTATGAATTGCCCTTTAATAGGTAGGTAATACCAGCGCCCCTGTCCGGCAGACTTTATCGGCAACTCGTAGTGGGTTAGGTGCATAGCTGTCAAACCGGAGGTGGGTGCGAGAGATCAAATTTACCGAGCGAAAAATTGAAAGTTTCTCGAGAAATGGTAAATCAGGAGTATGGCGGGAGGAGGGGCAGAAAATCCGGAGACACCATGTCGGAGGTGTTGGCAGGTATGATTAGGTGTGTAGCGTAAATATCCACGGTGAAACACCCTGTTTAAAGGTGAGCTGCGATTCGTATTATTCAAAACTCGGAAGTAAGCCTCATGAAATCTTGCTAAGCCAGTAAACTCACATCGCTGTACAGTACACCCCTCAGGTGTGTTTTGGATTAATGATGAAGACAAGAGCAGAGAGGCGACTTCCTCTCTGTTTGTGGTAGGATTTCAGCTCAATTCAATCCAGGTCAATATCATTTGTACAGCGCATTTTCACAACATCACATCTCAAAACGTAGCAAAATCCTAATTCACGCTGTCCAAATTTTAAGGTTTGAGTTTCAATGCAGGAGGCAGGCAGATGCATGCATCTGAGGGCAGGACAGATGTCACAGGGACAAAGGTGAGCAGGCCGGAAAGACCCCACGGGTAACGGAGACGTTGCAGGCAGCAGGGTAGGCGGGGTATCTTGATTTTTTAGGGTCTCCAGATAGCACACCCCAGCACGGGTAGGGGTATTAAAAAAGTGCAGTTAGCCAAAGTAGGGGAGACTAGAGGCAGCGCAAGCAGTTAGGTGAGTGCAGTACATAAGCTCTGGCAGATAAGGCTATGGCAGCATAAGTAGGAGGGAGAGGCAAGTAGGAACGCAGGCATGGAGAGTCCCTGAACCACCAGCACTCCACTTCCACGAGGGGTGCCAAGCTAGAGTGGCAGCACTGACAGTTCAATTCATCAAAAGCCAATGGGACCGATCCCCACCCAGCTCGCACTATAGGTCTAACTGGGAGTGAGGAGTTGGCTAGAGCTAGAACTAGAGCCCCTGTAAGCCAAACTAAGCAGGTGTGTTTTTAATCTAGACTTGAATATTGAGTGAGCCTGAATCTTGCACATCTGCTGCAGAGTTCTATAGGAGAAAGCTCTGCAGCCTGCCGTAGCCCTTTCTAACGCAGGTATTAACAGATATCCTGCTCCTTGAGAGCGAAGCAAGTGAGGGGGGCTGTAGATCTATAAAATATTCTGGTGCAAGGCCATTCAATGCTTTATAAGTTGATAGCAATATTTTGTAATTAATCTGAGATTTAACTGGAAGCCAGTGAAGGTAGCATAGAACAGGGCTGATCTGATGAAATTTTTAAGTTTTTGTAAGAACTGCTGTGTTTTTTATTTGCTGAAGTTTATTCCAGGATCCAGGTGGGCAACCAGAGAGCAGGCCATTGCAGTAAAGGCATGAATCAGTTTTTCTGCATCATGAAAGGAGTGCACCTTCCAAAGCGTGGTTATGTTCTGTAGATACACAATGCTACATCTGAGACTTCAGATACTTGTGTGAACATTAAAACATAGATCTGAATCAAGCAGGACCCCAAGATCTCTGACCACTGTATTAAGCTGAGTATGAAGACATCCATGATTGAGGTTGTCAAATTTATTTTGAGCAGCCTTGGGTCCAACTAGCAGT
This sequence comes from Brevimyrus niger, assembly GCA_015164015.2. Lineage (NCBI taxonomy): Eukaryota > Metazoa > Chordata > Actinopteri > Osteoglossiformes > Mormyridae > Brevimyrus > Brevimyrus niger. The sequence continues at coordinate 23,331,661 of JAABNY020000129.1, read as the reverse complement.
ACTTCTGTTTTTTCTGTGTTTAACATAAGGATTTTTTTTTACTACACCTGATGTCT
>JAABNY020000129.1:23285220-23296245 GCA_015164015.2 Brevimyrus niger | reverse complement strand
GAGCCCTACACAGTTTTTGGTTCACCCTCATTTAACACACCTGATTCAACTCCTTGTGCTAATTTACCACACAGCTCTTCAGCTGAATCACAGGGCCCCGGGCCCCCGGGCCCCCAGGCCTTAGGGGGGCCAATTACAGCTTTTCCAGCAGCAGCAATATCCGTTAATCCATTTAATATATTAATAGTTTAAGTGTGTAGGTGATCACGCTGATATAACAACCATAGTAGTGGGGAAGAGGTGCCTGTGAGGAGGCAGCTCATTACTGCTTTGTTTATCAGCAGAGGTAGTGAGTTTGGGCCCAGAAAGTGAAAATCCAGACCAAGGCTTTGCGCTTCAACCAATCGGTTGAGAACTCTGTGACTGTGACTCTTTATACTCAACTGGTTGGTTGAAACAAAAACTTTGGTGTAGATTTGTATTTTCTGAACCGGAACTTTCCATCTCTGGGTACAGCACATTTTGGCGTATCTGCTGGAGGCCAAAAAGATGTCGGCACAACAGGAATCTGCCTGAGATGGACCTTTATGGAGTTTAATCCAAACAGAACCTGCAGCTCCTTGCAAAACAGATTTGGGTCTCCTTGCCCCTGGAGATGCCGATTCCACCCAGGTTCAGTGATCTCTGCAGCATCACGGACTGATCAAATTGAAACTAACTTGAGCTGGTGGTGTGGTCAGGGTGTAGATGACATCGCTGGTATTTTGGTTTACCATGACTCTGTTAAAGACACCTGCTTCATCACACAACTTATCTTTTGTCATCTAAACCATAAAGCATTTTTACTCCAGGATTAACCAACTAACCAGACTCACGCAACAAGCTAAGTACTCTTAACTTAACCTGTAACAGTGCTCCAGAACCATGTGGAGTAACACTTCTCATGTGGTGGAGAGAACTACAAACAGCATTGGTTTACTGACTGAAAGGTTCACATTACTTGTCCATAGGTTATTCCTGATTTTTTTTTCCAGTTCTTTCATTTGATTGTCTGTTGACCATCAGATCAGGAACAAAGTTATCATGACGTGAAATTATATTTTACAGCACCTTTATACAACACTGCCATCTACTGTTTAACTTTTATTATTATAAAAAAAATATCCACTTACCGCTTGCATCTGTCCACTTACTATCATTTATCCGGTACAGAGGAGATAGGATACCAGTCCATTACAGGGTATGAGGAAGGGGACACCCCAGATAGGATGCCAGTCCATGGCAGGTCACATCCCCTTACACTATGGTTAGTTTAAAAACAACTAATTTCACACACACACAGCATGAATGGGATTTAAACCCCCAGCCATGTGGGTGTGAGTTAACAATGTCCCAGAATAGCTCAGTTGGGAGAGCGTTAAACTGAAGATCTAGCCCCTGGTACAATCCTGGGTTCCAGCACAAGTGCAGGGTGGGCTACCACCCTTGGATAGCACTCTGGACTCTGAATCCAGCGATCTGAGTTCAAATCTTGGTGGAACCTACAGATTGTGGGCAGTGGTGGCTCAATGGTTAGGGAAATGTGCTTCTAATTGAATGATTACTGGTTTGAATCCCTGACCAGCAAGGCACCACCCCTGCAATGTCACATATGGGTTAAATGCAGAGTGCTGACAATGACCACTGATCACCAGATTAAAAAATTAACAGTTTTTAAGTGCTTAAGTGCTTTAAGTGCTTAAGACTTCACAACAAAGCCTCTCACAATGCCCCCACCTGGCAGGACAGTGTTAGAAAAGCTTTAGTGTAACAGTCTGATATTATTATATTAGTATCAGGTCTCCCCTTGAGAATTAAGTTAATCTATCTAGATCACTAACAAGTTGCTACATTTGCATTATCAGTAGCATTAGGCTAGCTGAGACACTAAATTATTGTAGAGAATTTGAACAAAATAATTCATTTTATAACCCAGAATTATATAAAATCATCTGCTCTCTCTAGCTACCATGTTGGCACTGGTGGGCCTGGGTGGTCTTGGACAGAGGTCCCAGTTCAGGTCGAGAGAGTAAGAATCCAGGCCAAGATTTTGTTTGAACCAACCAGTTGAGTACTCTGTGACCGTGGCTCTTTATACACTATTGGTCAATTGAAGCAAAATCTTGGTCTGGACTCTTACTCTATGAACTTGAATCACCAACCTCTTGTCTTGCGCCTACCCATTCAGGACCATAAAATGAATGTGCCTGACAGGTGTGTGTGTGTGTGTGTGTGTGTGTGTGTGTGTGTGTGTTTAGATGACTCAGAGGAAAGGTGCGGTTGACAGACAAAATAGATATACTTTCTCTTTGTCCATTTGGTTTTAGTTATGCCACAAGTGATGCTGGCCCACCCACACTATCATTATTAAGGATGAAATTCAGCTCAATCAATTTCGATGAACAAACTTGTCTAAATGCCAACAAATCTGCCAGTCAGGGCTATTTCTGGGCCCCCTTTCAGTAAATGTGGCCAAAGCGGTAACAAACACATCCAGTAGCTGATATCTACACAGTCCTAGTCACAGAGATAAAACTGTTAAACATTAAATGCCTGGACAAATCCCCCTGGGAGAACCACAAAAGAATGTTAGTCCTTCCTAGGTGTGCCCCATAAAATACTGAGGACTTGATCTTAGTGTCCTCAGTGATGTCTGTGATGTAGGTAGTTCAGATGAAAACCAATGGGGTGACTTTCTTACCTAAGTTTGTTGTTCTATGAACATCATGTGACAAAGCTGTACAAAGACATCAAGTCATTCAAATACAAAAAAAGGCTAGTCACCCAAGTAAGACCAGTTCTAGGTAGCAGGATGTTAAGGAAACTCTTTGTGGAGGATCAATTCAACACCATAGCTGGGACTGCTCTCCCGATCGGTTCTGGACAGGACAAGAATTTGTCTTGACAGGATCTTGTCATTTGGGACTATATGGACAGAAAGCCCACTCTGCAGTGACCATGCTGCTAATCAGCAAGAAGAACAAAAAAGCAAGACTAGCCCTTTGCTGAGAAGAATGTTGTGTGGACAAAGTAAAACTGGCCCAAAGTTTATTTCAGTGACGAAACCAAGTGGAATTTAGTTGGCTCAGATGAGAAACATTATGTGTGATGGTGTTTCCACCAAAAACGTGTGAAGAAGTCAGACAAGTTGGGAATGGAAAATGTTACGCTGTGGGTTATGTTCTATGCAGCAGGAGTCAGGCCTCTCATATGGCTATGGGGTATGGTGAATGCGAGTGAGTATCAGAACCTCCTTCAACAACATGCAGTTCCCTCCCTGAGAGTATAACCCAGTCGGCCAGTCATTTTTATTCAAGGCAATGCCCCTTACCACACTGAAATCGGGTGAAGCAATTCCTTAAAGCTGAGGACATCTAGGTGATGAAATGGCCAGCCCAAAGTCCTGATCTGAACCCTACTAAAACTATAACAATTTGCAATGAGTCTAGGGTCCTTGTGATCTTTTGTCCTGAAATAACCAACTACATTGATTTTCTAGAACTATGCAAGTAACTAGTTAAATTGGCTGTTTTATTACATGTTGCAGAAACCTAAAACCAGATGAATTTCATTCACATTATACTGGTACAAATACCTCACTGGTTCCCAGCCCAGTGTACATTTTTGCTCTGGCAGATCTCAGATCATGATGTCTGTTTGCTCCATGGGCAAACCACATGTTGCCATACCTGCAGACAGGGCCCTAACAACGACATTTAAAATACTGAGGTGAAAAGTGTTAGCCCATCCTAGGTGTGTCCCATAATCGATCATGGCTATTGGAGTTACAGAAAAAATACTGAGGACTTCCCCTCACTGTCCTCAGTGGTAGTTAAGGGCCTACCTGCAGGGTAGGTCAATGGCTGAAGTCTCCATGCCTATGAAATCCAGCACATCTACAGAGTATGGAAACCCATTGGTGAGACCATCATGGACCCCTCCTTCCCAGAGCACCACCTGTTCCCACGACCCACTTCTGAGAAGTGTCACAGGTACAATAAAAACCAAAACCAACTAGCATTTAAGCAGCCACTCTTCCAGAGCAGTCCCTATGGTCAAAACAAGACCCTAGTATAGACTTCTACCTGGACTGCACATAATATAGACAAATAATACTTGATTTTGGCATTGAGTGTTAATTTTTCTGCAGGAGTGCTGTGCATGGTGTCTTCCCTGTATCGTGCATCTATGTGGTCCAGGACTGCCGCAAGACGAATTTTATTTAAACGGTGATTCGCTAAATGACATTCCGATTACCGCACAGTAAAATAACCGGAACTCTACACATTATGGCATTTATTTCCAAGCATTTTTTTCCCAGATTTCTGTTGCAGTATTGTGACATATTATTTGGTTGAAAATATTCTTATTTGGCAAATAATTAGTCGCGGATGTGGTAATCACGCTCCTAGTGAGGAAAAGATGGTCGCAAGGTTAATCTTGCCAATGCTGAGACCATTATTTTTTGTCTGATTCAAAATATTGCCAATTATAAATAAAAGCAGTTACCGTTAACTTCGCTTTCCATCGCCGTTTGACAGACGTGTGATTGTAAAAATTAACTGCAAACAAGTGTTGTGTATATATGAAATAATTTCAAGCAAAATAGCCAGATAACATTCGTATCTTGATGGACCTCAAAGCGCGACTTGTATGCGCGTACCTGTGAAGTCACCTAAGTCGAAGCAAGCAGGTATGGGACACACATACTGGTGGAAAAAAAGGGAAATACGTAGCGTACAACTGTAGAAACTAGCCATAGGATGCCGCCCCCTTAAATGATAATCGCTGGGAATCAGGATAAAGTGAAACCAGGCGCCCTACTTTCCCCAGCGCATCGCACGCAGTGACCATGTCGGCTTGGAACAAGGCGCATTTGAAGGTCATTTTAATTGGCAACTCCGGGTGAGTTTGACCGTTTAACGCCATCTGGCATTAGGGAAGGCTGAGCTTGCTTTGGGCTTTCGGGCGCGATTGTACTTCTGCAGCATTTCCTTGGTCGGAATCTCCTTAACATCTATGAAATACGGGGTCCGCTTGGAGACTTTTCGGTTCGTGTTTACTACTTGAATTCATTTTCAGTTTCCCCCCTTCCCACGTTTCAGTCTGCGGCTATTAACCATCAAGCTAAAAGTTAAGAAAAAACAAAGCATGGATGAAACAGTGCGCGAGGTCAGCCCAAAATATCACGTTTTAAAATAATATTGTACGATATCAAGTTTTCCACAAAGGCGCGTGGTCAAACAGGCCAGTTCCCAAGATGTCCATTGCTGATGATATTTTTGGTTCTGACCCGACTGTGTGAAACATCACCTGGCAGTTTCTCACCGTGGTCGCACTGTTTGCTTAAACGTCAAGCGGACGCAGAGATAATACTTAAATATGCCAGAACGTTAACAAATGTAACAAAGACAAGGTAACTGAAAAGCTAAAAGTCGTATTGGCCGCAACATAAGTATCAAAATTACTCTAAAAACTAGTTTACGATTTAATAGTACCTCGGGCAAAATGACACCTTCAAAACGCAGTTATGAAAAGGATTTATCTTACAGGAAACTGCATTCCCGATAGCGAACAGCTCTGATTCACCGACCATTCATAGCAGTAAGGGCATATTTCGTATCCGGGTATTTTTTAAAGTACTTTTATCAGTACCGGACCTTCGGATTTGTTAGACACCCTTTCAGTTTGCTAAAGCGTCAATTACACGGTGTGTTCACTGTAGTTTGCATTCCCGGTCCAGCGCCCTGGTCGGTCGCCCGTGTGTTTGTCCAGTAGGGTACCTACCGCCGTGTTTATTTACAGGGTGGGGAAGTCCTCATTTATGAACCAATATGTGAACCGTCGCTTCACCAACACGTACCGCGCCACCATTGGGGCAGACTTCCTCACCAAGGAGATCACGGTGGACGGCAGGATGATAGTGCTGCAGGTATGAATGGAAAAGTTGAATCTTGACCGGATTTACATGCAAGCTACCAGAAAGCTCTAACAGCCAAACTGATATATCACTTCCTACTGTCTTTTTTTGTCTTAATTAGCCAAATCGCATTCCATATACAAGAGGCATTGTGCTGTAGGTAGATCACCTAAACGTGGCTAGTCCACATGCTGGTAAATTTCCCCTGCCGCCTCCTTGGGGCAGATCTGGGACACTGCAGGCACCGAGAGGTTCCAGTCCCTGGGTAATGCCCTGTACCGAGGAGCACATTGTTGCCTCCTGCTGTTCGACGTGAGCTCCATGACCTCCTTCTCATCGCTCAGTGACTGGCTTAAGGAGTTCCTGGTGCAAGCTGACCCCCCAGAACCAACCAGCTTCCCCTTCGTAGTCATCGGTAACAAGACTGACCTGCGGAAGCGAGAAGTAGGTCAAGATGCACACAGCTCTACCCCTGAAGCCCGAACAAGTTTATGTTTGGCTGTGCGTGCAGTTTGATTTCTTCTATATTTTCCATAATTCATGCATCTGAAGTACAGCAAAAGCTTATGTTGAGATAACAGGACGCCCTATTTAGCTAACTTTAGCAAGACGCCTAGTTTTAAGAAAGGGGAATCTGGATGTTCTGAGATGAGGATTAGATGTTGGAGGTCAGTCTTTGAAAGGACAGCAGATGCCTTAGGGACAACATCAGTCTCAATGACAACAAACTGATCCTGCAGGTGCCCCAGCGTCTGGCATTGGACTGGTGCAAGAAGGTGGGGGCCAAGTACTTTGAGGGGAGTGCCAAGGAGGGTGTGGATGTGGACAAACCCTTTCAGACAGCGGCCCGTGCAGCTCTTCAGCGGGTGAGTTAAACCCAACATCTCTGTGTATAAACACATTCTTTGGCTTGTTAAACATCCTGTAGAAGGTTTACATTAGCATATTTTTCCCTTCAGTATAACACCCATACGCTGGAGAGCACTGGAAGAAATATCCAGATTAAGGTTGAACAGGTAGACGACACACCAAAAGCCCACTGTCTCTGCTGATCCCCGCCAGTCGGTACGCTGGCTTTAATGACCTGGATGAAGAAGGTACCACTGTGTGGATGAAGGGAAAGTCCAAGACAAGATCAGCTAATGGGCTGTTCGTGACAAAAAAGTTGCTCGTTATGGCCTGTCAAGTGTAGTATTTGTGTGCAAAATTGTACCAGCCTGGGATAGAATAACTCGGGAAAATCAAAAATGACATAATGCAGTTGTGGGCTCTAAGCTCAGGTGCTTTGTTTAGAGATGGATTACCCTTCCAGCCTAGAGGACATAAATCTACTTTCCACTAGGCAAATGAAGTGGACTGGGACGTTGATGCAATTTTTGTTAAATAAATAAATCCTGGACAAGAGGTAGGGAATCAGCTGAAATGGCTCCAAAACTTTCAGAACTATATGAAAATTGACAAGGAGATGGTGTTTCAGTTTGTTTTATAAGTCAAGACACAAAAAGGCAATCAAGAGATGACCAACATGTAAAAATGCTTATTACAGGTAATTATATAAAAAGGCCAAGATGTCTTCTTGCTATATGAACTAATATACAAGTGAGCCACACTGGCTATGCCAATAATTATACCCTAACCCTGCTATCTTGCCCAAACTGGCCACCTCCCCTGTTCGTTAAACATCCCACCCCTCCAAAAAAAAACATTAAAGTTTAAAAAAAAAAAAAAAAAGAAAGAAAATGAGTGGACTCTTCTTCTACACATCTGGGGGGGTTGCAAGGATTCATACCCAAAAACTTGCAACTTAAGTCAAAGTTCATGCAGCACCACCTCACCCTGAACAAACACAGAAGCAGAGATGTGTGCTGGAAGCAGAGGGCAGGGACATGGGGAAACTGCCTCGTGTATGTGCAATATGCTCATGTAGGGTTTCGGTTTGGCATTTACACGTAAAGCAAGACAAGCGCGGAAAATGTGTAGTAAACAGTAACTGCACTCTTGACTGAGCGATCCCTTCAAGTCCTGTGTTTGCTCACGCAGTTGCTTGCTTTAATAGCACAAATATAAAACGTTCATCCTTTACGGTTTCCTCCGACAAAAAAAAAAAATGCAATCACTCAGACTTAAAAGCATAGTGCACCCCCCGCAGAATGCCACTCCTCAGTACACAAACTATGACGATGAATGGTAGTTTGGAAAAGGAAAATGCACACTAAGGTACATACACCCAGGGGGGGGGGGGGGGGGAACGACGCCTAAAAAAAAAAAAAAAAAAACCACAGGCAAAACCATCATTGCTTACTTTAAGTTTTTTGTGCCTTTTCTCCCCAAATCTTTAGCTTAATTTTTTTTTGTCGAATTGTGGCAAAGTTTCCTCCACCTGCTCTCCTTACAGGGTAACTGCACACAGTGATGACAGAACAAGGAGACTTTGTCCAATGGGGCAGACTGTCATCCCCTCACCTCCCTTTGTCTGAGAACAAGTGCTTCATTTTGTCACGTCCTCCTTTTTGAAAGCTTCATCACTGCTGCCACCACCTCACCCACTATACCTCCAACCAAAAGTCTGCCATCTGACAATGAGCAAAGCTGTGCCTGTTATGTAGGTCCTTCAGCTGAAATTAGCCTAGAAAAGTACTGAAATGCAAAAAAACAAAAACATTTCCAAAAATGAAAATGTAGAAAACACATCACCATGGCTCTTCCACCATCACACGAGCGCGCATCACCAATCGATGTGCTTTTCCTTCGTTTTGCTTGAGGAAACCGAGAAATAAAATCACTGGTTGAGAATAGGCGTCCATGGCATCAAGATGTCCTGGGTGGAGCAACAGTCTCTCTCCCGCCAGTTTTATATGGCCGTCTTTAAACGGGCTTAGCTTCAGTCGAGGCGGTGGTGTAGCTGGGCAGATGGCGAGGAGGGACATCACCACCCGGGTGGGGGAAGGACAGAGCAAGTAGGGCCTCGGGGGTTTCACTGGTCCGAACGTGCCTTCTTGGGGCCAGTAGCCTTGCTGTAAGATGAACACAGAGAATTTTAATGCGAATTCACCCAGGACAACAGTTACTACCACCATTGAGGAAATGACGGGATTCACGCTTGGACAAAAAACTCACACATCAGGGGATGAGACTGGTCTCTTGACAGCTGGTTTCCCAGCAGCACCATCTCTGCTCGATTCTAGAGACCCGAGTTATGATGAGATAGAAAAACATCAGCAGGTCCATTCTGAATTCTAAGCCATTTTGAAGTCACATATAGCTTAACAGAAATAGGGGCACAAACAGGCAGTCTAACCTGCTGTAGATGTTGCCTCTGCAGACAGAAGGCTAATGGTCTGCTGCCGAGAGGAACTGTGCTCACCTTGTAGCCACCGGACCTGCGTGGCTGGGCCGTAACCCTTCTCGTTGCGCGCAGCGATGCGGAAGATAATGGCGGGCTTCGTTGTGTAGTCGATGTGAGCATTGGAGAGGCTGGAGGTCTGCACCAGGCACGCAGGACTGGGTCCACAGTACACTCGCATAAAGGCCAACTGGGCTGGTGCTGCTGGGGTCTTTGCTTCTCCTGCCTGTGAGCTCTGGATGGCCAGGTACACAGAGTATTCCACAATCTTCCCTGACGTCACCGAGGGTGGTTCCCACGTCAGGTGGGCACCATCGGGGCTCTGGTGAGGAGCACAAGAGGATGATAACAGGGTCACAAGTGCCGACCAGTAAAAACGGGACAACTGCAAAACAGGAGGGGAAAAAACCAGCTGCGGACCTTGCTGATCTTGATAGCGCAGGGCGCCCCAGGGAAGCCGGGCAGGCAGGTCTTAAAGGCGGAGATCTCCGAGAAGGATCCACGCCCACAGGCATTGATTCCAGCCACACGGAACTTATAGGCTGTGCCGGGGTGAAGTTCTACCTTCTTCATCTGATTGTAGTCTGGAACAGCCCCAGAGTCATCCTGCGACAGGACAGGCCTCACAATGCTGAACAAGCATCACAATGACTACTATCAGCTAAGAATTAATAGAAGATGAACCTAGACTTCAGGCCTTTTTGCTTAAAAAGTGACAGTAAACCCTCCGAAATTTACAGGTTGGATTAAGCATCCTTAACAACTATCCTAGTATGTGCCCTCATCTGTAAACCAAACTGCAAAGACTCACATCAGTAACAGGCGAGTCATCCCCTGGAACGTAGTAGTGGGTGACCACCATGTTTGTCACCTTGACTATTCCCACATCAAACCACTGGTTCTCTTTCTTCACAGGGGGCTTCACAGGGGTGGGAGGGAGGTTTGGCTTCTATAGAAACCCAGAGAAAAGCAAAGATTAGAGACTTATTGCAACAATATTTTTACACAGCAGATCAAAACCAATTATGTACAACACAGAACAAGGTTCTTGTTCATGAGATCCTTAGTGTTGTGAGTCTTAAAAAAAAGGAGTCGACGTGCAGCTTATTTGCTTGCATCACTATAGACAAAGACATCTAAAAGAAACCAAAAGCAGGCACAGAATAAGCTACAGGCACAAGGTAACACTCACCCCAGCTGCCGATTCAATGCCATTAGCCACCTCCGTCTGTGTTTTTGCTGGGGTCACAACCACCACAGGCTGAGAGGGTGCAAATGTGCTAGATGGAGCCAAAGCTGGGGGACAATAATTGGAAGTCAATACAATACAAATTGAGAATTCACAAAATGACATGACAGCATATGAACAGAAAATGTGTAACAAATTACACCATAAAAAAAAGATGCCAGCCAGTGCAAAATATATACAGTGACTCATATCCTCACATCATACGCTGTGCCAGGTCACATTCCTACAAATTCTTGGTACCTTCCAGGAGTCCAAACAATTACAGTGCGCGTTACAGTTCTAAAGCAGCTGTTCAGCAGAGGGCTCGGTGTCCAACACGCCTAGACCTGCGTGCTGTCCGCGTGATACGGCGATACACTCACCTTCGGCAGAAGTGTGCGGCAGCAGCCCCGCAACGGCGCCAGCGACTGCGGCTGCCATCTCGCCGTGCCCGTTGCTCTCCGAGGTGGGATCGTTGAGGCTGTCGGCGGGGGCCAGGCCCTCGGTGGGGATAACTGCTTGGGCTTCGGCCTGCTGCTGAGCGGCCGCCGCCGC